>OY759263.1:7770760-7773260 GCA_963662155.1 Lamellibrachia columna
CCCATGATTTTCACTTGCCGGTTATGTTGGTGACTATCCCCTAGTGGTTGTTACGATAACGAATAAGTCACGTGACGTAAACCTTGTCGATTGGCCGCTTGTGTTCCTGCCTGCGTGCCACCCGCGTCGTTTACTGTCGGTCGGCCGGACGTCTCCGGAATCATGGACAATCACCACAGCTCGGAAACACGGAACATCGTCGTTGATAAACGCCCCTGAGTCAGGCCCTCCGCGGCGCGCCACACCTCCGCGGCCAACGGCCCTTTTGATCCCACAATTATCGTTCGTAATACCGTCCTTCGTCGAGCAGCCATAAAACTCGTGCGACGAGAAACGCGCATTCTACTAACAAGGCAATCGCTAAAACCACAAGTCGTAAAACAGTGACGAAGAGTAAATTCTTCCGCCGGTTGACTTTATTGCCAAACGGCGTACGGCGGTACAACGGGTTCGTGGTTGGCGGGTTAGGCGTGCCGCACTCGGTGCAGTTTTAATATCGGCCACCTAGCGATCAACGATAAAACGGGACTGCATAAGTAATAAGTGCGGATTAAACGTTGTTGACAAAAATGTAACGATGTTTCTTCATTGGTTATTTGAATTTTATTCAGTAAAAATGTAAAGGTTAAGAATAGTGCCATAAAATCATGTGAGTTGCGTCAACTGAAACCAAAACGGTTGATTGCAACAAAATGGCGCCCTATTAATCCCCGCGAGGGTGGTCGCACAAAATGGCTCCAAAGTTATATATGTTCGCTGTAGTAACCATGATATTGATATAGAATTACTCCAGGTGTGTTAATTAACAACGCTGTGTGCGTCAACGGTAGAAAACACACGGACACCTCTGTGCTCACGGGAGCTAGTCTTTGTCACTATACCCAGTGAACGTACACGGATGCATTCATGTAGTTGATTAGCTGTATAAAACCGTGAGTTATCTACATATAGATACGTACAGCAACCGTAGATAATTTATCCTATCCCCCAGAACCAATGTCAGTGCTGACATTCGAGGTTCAAGCGAACCACTGTTTTTGAAGGAATAAACAGTCTCAACCACCTTTTCTCATGAGATAACAAATGATTTCTGTACGGTAAGCGAACCATCCATCTTAATTATGCACGGGGAAAAAACGTTCCATACAACATACAAAATACCACTTCTCTTTTTATGGGGCAACTAAAAAATGTACATAAATGTATTAAAATAATTACAAGCTAATTAAGACAGAGGGGAGACGAGCAAATGGCCACACTCCTTCACCACACGGGAACCCATCAAACGACTCTCACTTAAACAATGAGCACTGCAATTAACATACCCTGTGCCGTGAATAGGTCAGTTTCAATGTTGCTTTGTCGTCGATTAAGCGTATTTCAATTCAAATAAATTAAACTGCAGATGTCGAATTAAGAGAAATTGCCGTTTGTCGACTTCACAGGAGAGCGTTGTGATTACAACGCGTCAACTCCCAGAAGACATCGCGCGCCCTGACGTCGAGTTGATTGTTTGACGCGACGTCAGGCCCTCGGGTATTGGGCGTCAAACTGTTGCCGGCCGCATTTATGCTGTCCGCGAACAAGTTTTCTTCAAAGTCACAACCGCTTGTGTTAAAAGACGGCAGGAGGGCAGCTATTTCATTATTCATTCATCATTAATCGGTGATTTTAAATGAGACAGTTATTTCATGGCAGCTTCCAGCAGTGGCGACACCTATGGTGTGAAAGCTCAACGCGTTATCCCCATGTTTAAATCAGTAACATTACGAAACGCTGTGTTTTTGTTGCAGTCTTGAATGTAAATTAATGCTACGGATCGCGTTTTTACACGAACAAATGTGGCCAGTGGTACGTATATGTCCACTGCTTCTGTTGACTCGTGTAATTATGTTAAACTAGAGTAAAATACACATCGCACCCCACAAGAAGACACATATAATGTGTACACGTGTACATACGTATGTGAATGTGCAAGCATGTAGAAGCGTAAGCATAAATGTGTGTGTGTGTGTGTGTGTGTGTGTGTGTGTGTGTGTGCGTGCGTGTGCGCGTGAGTGCGTGCGTACGTGCGTATATATATATATATATATATATATATATATATATATATATATATATATATATATATATATATATATATATATATATATATATATATATATATATATATATATATATATATATAACCACAAATTACCACGTAAACTCGAAACAGACGCGCTTGACACAAACACGTTTTCTTGCCTCGTCAGCACTCGGGCATTGCGCGAAAACAGATTTCACGAAATACAAGAAATCGTACGATATTTACGTGGCGGCGCGTTTGTAGATGTCAATTTGACACGTGTGCACCTGGCGCCGGACGCGTGTTTGCTAGTAACGCTAATCAGACTGTGTTAGCGCGACGTATCAAAGACGTATCAAAGACGTATCAAAGAAATATTTCTTAGCAGTTATTGAGTTATACCGCACAGCCAAGACGAAAACCTGAAGCCGA
>OY759263.1:7780760-7828260 GCA_963662155.1 Lamellibrachia columna
TATCTGCACTTTGGCGGCAATAGGGGACATTTCTCCCGGATCCATGTCATACGAATAAAGTGGCCTTTGTTTTGAGGCGGCGCATATCCTTTTGAAGTATTTTTTGTAAACTGACAATGTTTTATGAACTGGCAAAATGGCACATTTACAGATTACGACACTTGGGTTCAATATCTATTGTTGGTTGGCAGCTCAGACGCGCGTGTCCGTGATAGAAGGATCCCCGGGTAGTTTGCATCGTCCATGTTAATTTTCTCGAAACAAAATTGCAGGATTTGATGAAACCGCTATTGCGGTTCGGTGACAAATCAAAGTGCCCAGCTTTAAAAGAGCAATCGTATAATTTCGCGCACAATGTGCAGTTGCCAGTCTCGCTCTTAGCATATGTTTCAGTGGGAACAAAACATTCATTCGCGCCCTACCGGCGAAAGACGAACGATAATTGGGAATTCGAATTGCCCGAAATGGGTGTCAATGACCCTGATTGCGTCCCACGGGTGCCTAAGACTGGCGGGTTAATTCTGCTCCTTGTTGTAGTCATTGTTCGCGTTGAGTGCTTGCTCTAGGAGAGACAATCGTGCAATTGAGCGAGATCGTAGCGGTTGTGATGACGTGTTTTTCTTGGATTAGCGCCCACGTGCCTCTGGGAATTGGCCGCTTGTGTTGCTTTGTTTTAAACGATACCTGCGAAATCAGCTCATCTCATTCACAGATTAGTCGCCGACGTCTCACGAGGACCGTGTGTGTGAGTTCATTAAGGGAAGTCAGCGCGTTTTTCGGTAGTAATTACCCTACCTTTTCGCACCTATTTCAACAGCTGTACATACAACGCGTCGCTTATTTAGCCATATTATGGTAACAGTGGCATTCAAATAACAATAACCTCATTTGTTGCGGAAACATCCGTCAAAGTATATTCACCGCACAAAGTTGCCTTTCTGTGGTTTTACTTAACGCTTTTCGTAATTCCTGTTTCTTGGTCACATTAGTTCACTGGCAACAATACTGAATTTTATATACCACATATTAGACCACTTTGATCACTTACTTTTTATAATACGTTTTTAAATGGTATTTGTGCATAAAAAAAGTGACGGCGACGACTATTTATTATTATCATCATCATCATATTTTCCTTAAATGCCCAGTACATAAAAACTGGGATGGCTTGTCTATTTGGCAGGTACTTTTCCCTGACATTATCAACACTTTTCTAGCCTTGTGGAACTTTACACTAAAACATTCTCAATTACAAAGAACCATTCGCGACGATACCGTATCGTAAAACAAGAGACACAAACACACAACACAAACCAACTCCTATAAGCGTTCAAGTGGCAGATAGGGCAGATAACTGTTGCAGCCAAACCACCTCCCAGCAATTGGCACGTCTTGCGGGGCTAGCGGTGAGGCGGGGAGGCGGTTGTTGGTACGATCTTTATCGCGGTCGATTTACAATGTCGTGACATTGAGTGATCGGCCTCTAACGAACTGGCATTGTTTGCAGATCGATAACGCTCGTAATCAGGCGCTTAGATACAGTTAAGCCGTGCAGCGGGCGCGTCTTATCAACGGACCCAATATTAAATGGGACGTTTCCATTTAATGAATCGCGCCGTGAGAAAAATGAACGTAATTATAACCACAGCGAAGGCGAGTGCGTCCCCAAGATGGATCGACGTAACCTGTCATGTTCGATGCAAATTCTCGCTTTCGATGCGACCTGATCTGACGGTGAACGATCGCGACCTTATCGGCGGAAGCTAAATTGCGCAATTTAGAGTTTTGACAGTCGCGAGTGACTCCCTCGCCATGTCTGGTCGTACGATGTTCGTTGGACGAGACAAATAGCACTGTGATAGGTTTCGTGTCAAAGATAACGCGTATCTGTGCATGTAAGTGTATAGTGTAGATGGCGTAAATCAATCTGACGGGGGCGATAATTTTTATTGGACGAATACTGCAATGCAATGAACACGATAGGAGATTTTTTACCAACAATATTATTATTATATATGCGGCAGAAAAATCCTAATACGAAGGTTGACTTGAAGGCAGAAAACATCTGACGTGTACAGCAAGCTATGGCAACCACACAAAGATTGCTACTGGAGGTAGAGCGAGGCACATATCTGTTGGAGGTAGAACGAGACACATATCTGTTGGAGGTAGAACGAGACACATATCTGTTGGAGGTAGAGCGAGACACATATATGTTGGAGGTAGAGCGAGACACATATCTGTTGGAGGTAGAACGAGACACATATCTGTTGGAGGTAGAACGAGACACATATCTGTTGGAGGTAGAACGAGACACATATATGTTGGAGGTAGAACGAAACACATATCTGTTGGAGGTAGAACGAGACACATATCTGTTGGAGGTAGAACGAGACACATATCTGTTGGAGGTAGAACGAGGCACATATATGTTGGAGGTAGAGCGAGACACATATATGTTGGAGGTAGAGCGAGACACATATCTGGCAGTTTACTAAAATAGTGTTCGCGTTTACATCGTCGATTGCTAATTGTGTTACATATAACGTAACCAGCGGTAATGTGATGCAGTAATAACCATGTAATAAATATTCATGTAATAAATACTCACATTTACTGTATACTGATCATAGCTGCACATACGGCCTACCTGTGGCGGTTAAGAAGCATTTCTTGCAGTATATATATATTTATGTATATATATACTATAGATGACGCAACTGCCTAATTTGTGTAAGATTGACTATTCTGACCGTCATCTATTCGCAGATATTTTGTCAGCGACTGCTCATTGTAAAAATACAGATATATCTACATATACGTATTAGTCGTAAACCCTGTTAGCTGATTTCACTGCCCACTATCCCGCAACATCGCCGTCTTGTTTCAAATACCTCCCGCCAGGGTCGCTTAAATTCACGATCGACAAGAATCGTTCGGTGCGGCGTAGTTCGCCGAACAACAGAATATTCCAGTGTCGAGTTCTTCTCCCGCGATGTTGTCGTAAATGCTTTCGTTGTAGATAATTCCATTAAGTGCAGCATCCAGAGCTGAATGAACATCTGCTAATTAAGTAATTAACCGTCGTCTCACTGAACGAGAGGACGTCGCTTCGTGACTCGTAAATCGTCTACATTGTCACAAATCGTGTAAAACGCGTGGAGAAGCTATTTGCCGCCGTTGCTGTAACGTATTGGATAAACATTCCGTCAGCGAGGTTCACGCTATTTTATTCGCTGGGCGTGTTTTGATGACGCTCGATAAACTAGAGACAATAACGACAACATAATGTGATATTTATTTCCAGTGAATTTGGTCAGGAACTGTAGATCACCTCAAAATATCATAGACGGCCTTGGACGAAATGATGATTTAATTAATTTATTTAACAAAAATATCAAGCAAGGCACTTAAAGCCTACAGGTGTACACACATGCATCAAATAGAGACATTTGACATTTTTCGTCCACTTTAAGCAGTATTAATGCATGTTCATTATTAATGAATGACAGTTAATTTTCATAAAGCTGCACCCGCAAAAAAGTTGACCTTTCGGTTTCGTAATACTTTATTGTCACTCATTATTTAGCCGCCGAAACACGCGAATGAAATACAATCATTAAGCAGTCAATTACCACTTTCCGACTACAGCACCTAACTCATCGATATTGAAATAAACTCAACTATGAGCGGAATCATTTGGAAAATGGCATATGCCAAATAAAGCATACTATGCATAAAACGCATTTTGTTGTAATGCACGTTTTATGCACGACGGTCTCTTTTTGGAAAATGCCGCTATAGCCTAAATGAATATAAATATGTTTTATGTCAAAACAACTTCAAACAATAGCGATCCACTAAAGGCTTGCGGATAGCATTTATTGTGTTCGTATAGTTATAGATGGTAATTACTGGATTGTGTGGATGTACTGTTGATACGTGCTAGACACTCTTTTAAGTAAAGGAATATATAAAAGAAAGTCAGTGATGTTAAGGGCGTCGTTTGATTAAGGGCGCCTGTTTGATTCGTTCGTTCGTTCGTTCGTTCGTTCGTTCGTTCGTTCGTTCGTTCGTTCGTTCGTTCACTGTTTCTTAAACTGTAGTTCAAACATTTTATTGTACTGACGAAAGGCTTAGGACAAGCGTGCTACCAAAACGAGCTTTATAAATTAAAAGCAACACTGCAAACTGTACAAGTCTACCCCTACAACGACACGGAAAACAAAACATAAACAATTATAGTTTGCCTACTCATACTAAAATGTTCACGCATAATTCCACAAACACACGTTTTATTTGGCACAGCCTCAGTTTTGATGGCGGTACAATAAATTTTTTTTATATTTAAGATACTGAATATAGTCATCGCTACTGACATTTTCACAACGAGTATTAATTTGAAGTGCCTTGTAGTTGTCGCGGTCGTCCGTAATGTATGGTTTCCGTATAACGCTGGCGCTGTAATGGGACGTGTAACGGACATGTACAGTCACGACACCACTCAGCTCAATGTGCGGGAGAACAACATAAAATAATTGTACTAATGGGAACGGTCGAATGTAGCGGGCACATATAAGAATTGGGCATTGTCTTTTGCGCCCGTCCATCGTGGCTTCCCTATTGCTGTTATTATATATGTTATTGCTGTTATTATATATGTTATTGCTGTTATTATATATGCCGACGACCGCTGAATTATGCATCCTTTCCAATAACTGTTACAAATCATTATGCGAACTGCGGGTTGGGCTGGTAAATGTGATTTTCGAAAAGACAACGGCGGTGGTAAAGTGCGTGAAAGTAATGATTTTAAGTAATAGTATTTGTTTAACGTGGTTATTATACCGATAACGAAACACAGTGTTAGGACGGTGTCCCGACAGTGGCTGTTGTAGGGAAACATCGAATACAACAATAAGGCCAATTACACTTTTGCTAACTATGTTCCCACAATGTAACAACATGTACGTGCCGTCAAGGATGATTTATAACTGGCATCAGTGAGACAGTGTAACAACATGTACGTGCCGTCAAGGATGATTTATAACGGGCATCAGTGAGACAATGTAACAACATGTACGTGCCGTCAAGGATGATTTATAACGGGCATCAGTGAGACAATGTAACAACATGTACGTGCCGTCAAGGATGATTTATAACGGGCATCAGTGAGACAATGTAACAACATGTACGTGCCGTCAAGGATGATTTATAACGGGCATCAGTGAGACAATGTAACAACATGTACGTGCCGTCAAGGATGATTTATAACGGGCATCAGTGAGACAATGTAACAACATGTACGTGCCGTCAAGGATGATTTATAACGGGCATCAGTGAGACAATACTCTGGGTTTGTGTCCATATTGCTAAACGACATCGTCCCTTTCTTTGTCTCTATATTCCCTTTCTCACCCTACCCTACATTGCCTATCTACCCTGGATGCTGCCATGTTTTTGTCGAGTGTATTTCTTTTATATTTTCTTATCTCGCACCCTTCCACATCGTTGTCTATGCCCAGCAATGGCGGCTGGCAGGAGAACATTGCTTTAGTTAACAACATGATAATGTACATCGGCACTGTAAAAAAATATGAAGGATACCAAAAAAATATTTATGAAATTATACATTCGTGTATAAATTGAAACAGGCCTTAAATATGCCATATTCCCGGTTACAAAGACTTCCGCGGCAGCTGGCGATCAGGTACCGGGCGGTTCGACGAATTACTGGTTAGCTAAATGATGGCTATTACATAGATACATTGAAGTCCCAGCTTGATTCGTTTGATTGTCATCGAGGGCTGTCGTGTAAAACTCATGTAAACGGAACTGGCTTTGTTGGCGCGTAACGACAGCGACAGTGTCTCGTTTGTCCCGGGAACAATGGCCGGGCTGCGGCGAATGCCAACCGCAGTCTGAGCCTCTCAACCGTCAGGTGATCCCCGCCCCCTAAATATGCCGCTGTCGTCTACGGGTCAGGGGTCAACCGCATTGCGGATCAGAGGTCGACAGCTCGCCAAATGGCGGCGGCATTGGCAGACGCGTCCCATCTATCAAGCGAATCCACGATGCCACAACGTTGGCTATATTCTTGTTGATAGCGTGTCCGGTATTGCGTAACGACAAGTAGTAACAGAATAACCGTATGAACATAGTAAGCACTGCTGGACGCTACAGAAAGGTTGGCTTATAGAAATACCACGTTCACGCGTCGTTTGGGGTTTCACGCCCGGTATAAAGTCCCTGTTTGACTGTCACATCTAGATATACGTAGGTTACTGTCAGCCCACAGGATAGACAATGGGAGGTACGTCATTTCTCTTGTACTTATTTTATTTAACTCCCGGAGATGTCATCACACCGGCTTCGTAAGCTGACCTTCCTTGCATCCGGAACATTGACATCAAATTCGCACCGGCTTTCGCCAACAATTCGAATTAACTTGTACCGAATTCGACTGCTATGCGCCACCGCAGACTGGCTTCGAGCAAAAACACGGTCTGTTTCGAAAATACTTCACGAAGGCGGCGCAGTCAAAAGACGATACTTGCGCCATCTTTCTCCCGTCAACGCGACGACCACCGCGTCTATTCTTCGCTGAGCGTTGTTTGCCGCCAAGGAAACGATGAAAAATGACGTGTCACATTGCATCGCCGTGGTTGTCTATCGCGCGTTGCCAACTTGAAAGTTTGTCGCCTGTTCGGCTGTGACGCTACATCAGTTTGACATTAGCGGGGTCAGAAGGGGTCGTCAGTCAACGACATTTAATGCGGTTGCCTGTCGCATGTCGCTCGTCTCTAGTTGACTCGTATTCCACTGTTCTCTTTGTGTTCCGCCAACTTGGCGTTTCTTTGTTACAACTAAATCCCGTTAAGGTTACTTCCCTTTATATACATTTCGTTATCCTGTTATAAATAAATATCGTCTCCCGTTAGTATGTGAACAGTTGAGAAAGTTCTTTTAAATTAGCACAAAAAGTCGTTCATTGTATCTGAGCATGTGGTGGTTCAGTTTATAAATATAAAAATTACAAATTATTATGATCAACTTCTCTCTTCTTGGTCCTAGCGGGCGCAGGCTACCCACCGATCACCCGTGGCGTGGTTACATTGTGCACGCTATAGTTGATTGGTAGATTTTCGGTAGTCAACAACTCATGAAACCGAATTTAAAGGTCGACTCAACAATATTTGCGAGTAAACGTGTTTTACATAAATGTGAACGCTTTTGTTACTGTTTTCACCGAGGATTTGTCTACCATTGTCTACCATTTGTCTACCATTTGTCTACCATTGCCAGCGTCACGGTTGACCTGATCGTTTAGAAGTTAACAGTCTGGTGCTTTATCGACAACATTGACCAGTACAAAGAAAAATGTACACATTAATCCAGATGTATCTGTTACAAAACATGCATTAATAGTCACAAGCAATTACGGAGACTAATGAGTTTTCAATTCACAAACAATCGCTGGTCCTGATATTACTTTATAAATTCAGTCGTCTCACCATAGACACATTATTTAGACTGTGCAATTTGGTAAATGTATTGACTTTTGGGATGAACATGAAATTGTAGGATTGTATTAAAAATCCAGTTTACTGGCAAGAAAGTTATAAATACAATTCAGTTTAACGACACCGGGCAAATCGATTGTATATCGCCGGGTATTATTTTCTTTGGTAGAGGAGACGTAAGTGCACCGTGTATTTGGTTGGTTAGTGGCAATAACTATGTGAATTTAGTGGAAATAACTATGTGAATTTAATGGAAATAACTATGTGAATTTAGTGGAAATAGCTATGTGAATTTAGTGGAAATAACTATGTGAATTTAGTGGAAATAACTATGTGAATTTAGTGGAAATAACTATGTGAATTTAGTGGCAATAACTATGTGAATTTAGTGGAAATAACTATGTGAATTTAGTAGAAATAGCTATGCGAACAGCCTTGGAATTAACCAATCATCCAGTCATTGAATGCGAAGGGTTAAATTGACCAATGTGATACCGATATACTTGAAAAACCTTGTATATTACAAACTAGTACATTCTTCCTGATGCAATATATTTATTAATTGTAACAGATAAACGAATGACTAATCTCATTTGAAGTTAAACGAATAACAACGGAATAGAATTAGCTATATTAAGTAAGCAATCGCCATTGTACATAATGCAACATGTCGAACGATGCCTATTATTAATGTGATTAATTCCGAATGATATTAATTAATTCCGTGCGGCGATCACGAAGCATCAATACGGTGCGAAAATAAAACACCTTTCGGCGGCATTGTGTTCTAAGCTGTTAATGCGCTCGCTACAACAATCGCTCACGAACAGCCGTGCAATTCTGCGCAATACGAGGCTTTTCGTTAAATTAATTTGATTAAATAATGAAAGCAACGCCGACAATATAGACGCAGTCCGCAATGCGATGCGCGTTCCTTCCTGAATGTCAAGCGTGGTTTTATGTCAAAGTTCTTGCAAATGTTTTTGGCCTTTTCAAACTTGCCAGCCGTTACGATTAATAATCGCCGACATAATAACACTAATTTCGTCGGAAATTATCAATTAGCGTCAATCGGCCGGGTATAATTACATGCTCGCTGACGGCGCAATATAAACAGTCAGCGCCCATCGCCGAAGCACGTTAGCCGTTAATCATTGCGCGAACACGCCGCGCGACAGTTTTCACCTTTCGCGGTGTAATCGTCCGCGACGCGAACTTTGCGCCTACGCTCTAGAAATGACGGTAATAAAACTGCATTACCTGTTAACACTCGCCGACCATAGACCGTCGGTTTTTAATATTTTATGTGATCGGGTCATGAATAGGGGATGGGCGATTATGTGGCGCGGACGCTGGTGATTTGACCGTGTCTCCAGTGACGTAGCAAGATGCCTTGTTATCGCCTGAGCTGTAATTTTCCGACAGTCGTAAATTCTGTCGCAATGGAAACTCGCAATATTGTATATTAATTAGATTAATTAGCCACTTGCTTGTGTTCCCGACTGTTATCGACGGATTATTGAGCTAAGTAGCAAGCAAATGACGCTGTTAGTTACGTATATGAGAAATACATCTGGAGATTCATAATTGCGCGAACTCGCTAAATTTACAACCTTGCTGAACCAGACATTTTAACACCACCAACAAATTACCCGGTAATGGATCTAGCGTATTGATCGCATATCTACGCAATTGTCTTATTACATGGCCTTGTATTACTGTTGTGAATTACTAATAATATTATTATCATCAGAATAAATTGAGTAATCAAGTAAACTATATACGCTTTGCTAAAGGTTAATGATGACCCAGGGCAGGTAACTGAACAGCTATGATATATGGTATACCTCGTTAAGACAGCGAATTTGTTTGATGAAATCTATGTAATGATAACAATCACAAATTAACATATTATAATTACATAACATTTCATGTGTAAATTTAATAACGTTTTGCGGAAATTATTACCACACATTTAGTAGATTTATTATCGATTAGAATGAAAGCGTCTATCGGGGATTCAGCCAACTATACTAGTAATATGACGGCCATTACACGAGCAGAAAATTATAACATTTAACAAATGTTAAAGCTCGGCAGTCCGCACTCCGCCTTTAGGTCTCGGCAGTCCGCACTCCGCCTTCAGGTCTCGGCAGTCCGCACTCCGCCTTCAGGTCTCGGCAGTCCGCACTCCGCCTTTAGGTCTCGGCAGTCCGCACTCCGCCTTCAGGTCTCGGCAGTCCGCACTCCGCCTTCAGGTCTCGACAGCCCGCACTCCGCCTTCAGGTCTCGGCAGTCCGCACTCCGCCTTCAGGTCTCGGCAGTCCGCACTCCGCCCTCAGGTCTCGGCAGTCCGCACTCCGCCTTCAGGTCTCGGTAGTCCGCACTCCGCCTTCAGGTCTCGGCAGTCCGCACTCCGCCTTCAGGTCTCGGCAGTCCGCACTCCGCCTTCAGGTCTCGACAGTCCGCACTCCACCTTCAGGTCTCGGCAGTCCGCACTCCGCCTTCAGGTCTCGACAGCCTGCACTCCACCTTCAGGTCTCGGCAGTCCGCACTCCGCCTTCAGGTCTCGACAGTCCGCACTCCGCCTTCAGGTGTCGGCAGTCCGCACTCCGCCTTCAGGTCTCGGCAGTCCGCACTCCGCCTTCAGGTCTCGGCAGTCCGCACTCCGCCTTCAGGTCTCGGCAGTCCGCACTCCGCCTTCAGGTCTCGGCAGTCCGCACTCCGCCTTCAGGTCTCGGCAGTCCGCACTCCGCCTTCAGGTCTCGGCAGTCCGCACTCCGCCTTCAGGTCTCGGCAGTCCGCACTCCGCCTTCAGGTCTCGGCAGTCCGCACGCCGCCTTCAGGTCTCGGCGCTTCGATAGGTCGACGTCGTCCTACTACAATAATATTCGTTAACACACAACATTAATTTTAAATAGTTCGAAGCTAAAAATTCATCGCAAATCAGGTTCGTTGGCATTAAAATATGTAGAGTGTGAATAGTTTAAAATATGTAGAGTGTGAATACTTTAAAATATGTAGAGTGTGAATAGCTTAAAATATGTATAGTGTGAATACTTTAAAATATGTAGAGTGTGAATACTTTAAAATATGTAGAGTGTAAATAGTTTAAAATATGTAGAGTATGTATGATTTAAAATATGAAGAGTGTGAATAGTTTAAGTTTAAATGCATGTGCAGTTGGTTTAATAAGAGAGTGCGTACTTGTGGTAAAATCATTGACAATTTTTTTTGGTAATTTGTGAAAGTATGAATAGCGCAAGCATTGTGTCATAGTATATAGAGGCTCAACTTTTACCCTTTTTCGACGAATTTTGATCGGATACCGTCAAACGTAAGTTAATAGTTTATCCGCTGATTACATAAAAATTAAATAACACATTATTTTGTACACATGAGCTGGCATGTCGAGGTGCATATACTAGTAAAACTAGCATACCCCAAAACATGATTTTAAAATGTCTCGGAAGAACGTAGCTGCTAATTTCATTGTTATACTTCAAGATTTACATATGTATATGTTATGGCATTTGGAATATATATATTATATATATATATATATATATATATATATATATATATATATATATATATATATATATATATATATATATATATATATATATATATATATATATGTATATATATATATATATATATATATATATATATATATATATATATATATATATATATATATATATATATATATGTATATATATATATATACATATATATATACATATATATATATATATATATATATATATATATATATATATATATATATATATATATATATATATATATATATATATATATATATATATATATATATACAAATATCGTGACAATAAATGTCTTCTGAGGAAATGTCGCGTGACGTTAAGAATTTGCGAACAATTCACTGGTAATAAATTACATTATGGTTTACCGAGAATAATACACCCAGTTGAGGAAAGGCTTAGTGTAATCTTAAAGTTATATTCATGCAAGCCGCTGCAACGTCATCATATAACATTTCCAAGCGTTTTATACGAATCGTAACGGCGAGCGACCTGCGGGTCACGGGGAGACTTCCTGTCACAGCAGTAAGATGATTGTTAATTATTTAATTAGCAGATGTTCATCCGGCTCTGAATGTGGTACTAACCGGAATTATCTACAAAGAAAGCATTTAAGACTTCGCGGCGGGAAGAACTCGATATTGCAATATCCCGTTGCTCGGCGAGCCATGCCGCACCGAATGATTCCGGTCGATCGTAAAGCGACCGCGACGGGAAATATTTGGAAACAAGACGGCTTTTGCGGGATAGCGGTCGGGGAAACCAGAACGTGCGTGGTAATACCGCACAGCGAGGCCTCTCATACCGGAAGAAACGTTCTGTTTAACACGGGTGTAATGCGGTAAAGTTACGAGTCCGCTAAAAGGGTTTACGACTAATAAAACACCATCAACACGCGACGACCTATACCAATTGTCGACGTAATTAGTTCTGTCGACGGACGGTGTCGGTCTGTCTGTTTGTTAGTGAAACGAATGACGAACAAAGAATTGTAATGACGGAGCAGATGTGAACGCAGTTAGCACTGTAACGTTGCGCGGATCAGGCGCGGGCAGGACGCTGACAACCCGGTGATGCACTCGCTTAGCATCGCGTAGATAACGAGAGAACGTGGCCGGACGGTTATTGATGGAGACAAGCGGAATAGTTGTGTCCTGGAAACGAAACGACTCGAAGTGGCGCGATTTCGTTTGTTCGTCCACTTGACAGATGATGTCGAAGATGCGACGTCCGCCCGCTGCCGGCTGCTGGCGGTCTCTGTCGGTTCTAATAAGCGCGTCGTGATATCGATAAATTAACTACACAATTCGAATTCGATGCTTTTCGATATAATATATTATGGTCAACGCGTTAAGTAAATTAGGTTTAACGCGAAATATAACACATGTAACAAAATATGTTGGTAAACTGTGTCATAAATAACTGTATGAACACTGTGTTCGCATACATCTGTTTACACAAAAGTAATTCTTGTACACAATATACTCAGTATCACAAGATTTACTTGCATGTCTGACAAATTTATTTATTTTTGACAAACATATATTTAAAATATTTGTACTTTGAGTGAATCCGGGACATTTCGCCAAAGGACTTTTTACCAACCAATGAAACGAGGGACACTTCGCCCACTATGTATTTTTTTTTATTTATATTATTTTTTTTGTGGGTAAAAAGTAATTAGTTAATTGAAATGATTTTCTTAACAAATTGTGTATTTATTGTAATTGCCTCTCTATATGTGACGTATCAACTTTAGATATACAAAATAAATAGTATATTTTAGAAAACAATATTAGTTTGAGTATCTATTTGTGACTAATGTATAGGAGGTACTGATTATATGGAAACTGTCGAAGCCCACAAACAGAGCCCATCTGAAACTCTGTTGTATATGCGTTAGTTATGCATGTTGCTGATAATAATATAACATAACATAACATAATAATGTTAATAAAGTCACTCAGATCGTTACGAGTTGTTTATGATTACAAAAATATACAGTTGGTGAAATGTCCGTTGCTGAAAAGCCCGTTGGGGAAATGTCAGTTAGCGACGTGTCTGTTGTCAAAATGTATACGGATGATACCAGTTTGACCTATGATATTATTCGACATTTCTACCTCCGGGCGATTTTCCCTCGATAGAGTCTGTCGAGGCAGAAAAATAAAGCCTTTCCGTCGTCGTTTCTTTTATCGAGAGTCAACGGACAGTTCCCGGGCGCCGTCTTCCGCGTACTGTCGGGTCACGGGGGATATCTCCCCGCACCCGCTCCCGATCCTTTTCCTAACAAGAACCGACCGTTTAATAAAGAATAATGTTTGTATTGGCAGCATGTCGACTCACCTCAAGAGGACTTTAAAAATCGGCCAATAGATCGGAGCGACAGACGGGGCGTTGCGGCCCGTGCAAGCACTTGAAGCAATAGTCAATTGGGGTGTTTAATTGCGACTCGGGCGATTGGGGGGTGCAACTGGGCATTTTACGCTGGCACGCGCCTCTGATGAGCGCGACGTGGCACACGATTGAAATTATGTCTTTTGAGATAACAAAACAGTGTTTATTTATTATTATTATTATTATTATAACCAATTACTTATTTATTATTATTATTATAACCAATTACTTATACCGTTTTGTTGGGCGTGGCTCATGTCACGCTTTGAACATATGGTGTTTATTTTCCTATTAAATATGTTAATAGAAAAACGCCTTAATATATAAAATATGTAATCACACTTATTTTCTTATTTTATGATACGTTATTTTATATTAACATTCGAATGTTTATTAAGTGGCCGATTTGTGTCGTGTTTATATTAAATTATTAATGAAGCTAAGGAGATCATTAATTAGTACATTTGGCCAACGGACAAAATGGCGCGACCAACAGCCCGATTTAGCGCAACATATCCTAACATACATTGTTATTTAATGCAAAATTTTATACAGGCACAACTTAAAAGTTGTAATATGTATTTTCTTTTGCAAACAACCAAAATCTTATCACATTACATATTGGAAGAATGCATCTTTCTGTGTACTCTACATACCAAATAGGGCAAATACAGGAATACAACTGCTACAAATCAAAATGAAACAGTATTCATTGTTCATGTTGTCGTGCTCAGTCCGTCAGAACAATTTTTATTGTTGCTATCATCGTCATGTTTACATTAACTTTTACATTAAGTGCTGCCTTTGATGTTATAGTCGGCACCTCGTGGGTGCGTCTGTTTGCACGATAAAAGTGGAACTGCCATAATATGTTTGATCGGAATCCAGACATTTCGCCAACGGACATTTTGCCAACTGAAATGTCGCCAACCAACGAGAAGTGGCCATGTCACCAAGTGGCCATGTCACCAAGTGGCCATGTCACCAAGTGGCCATGTCGCCAAGCATAAGGCTTTGTTAAACTGTGCTATTTATTTTTGTCATTCGCGTGACAAGAACGAAAACTGTCGAAGAACTTCTGTGAGGAGCAGGACATTACATCGGCATGGAAGTCCACAAATATGGCCGACCAGTAACTTCTGTGAGGAGCAGGACATTACATCGGCATGGAAGTCCACAAATATGGCCGACCAGTAACTTCTGTGAGGAGCAGGACATTACATCGGCATGGAAGTCCACAAATATGGCCGACCAGTAACTTCTGTGAGGAGCAGGACATTACATCGGCATGGAAGTCGACAAATATGGCCGACCAGTAACTTCTGTGAGGAGCAGGACATTACATCGGCATGGAAGTCCACAAATATGGCCGACCAGTAACTTCTGTGAGGAGCAGGACATTACATCGGCATGGAAGTCCACAAATATGGCCGACCAGTAACTTCTGTGAGGAGCAGGACATTACATCGGCATGGAAGTCCACAAATATGGCCGACCAGTAACTTCTGTGAGGAGCAGGACATTACATCGGCATGGAAGTCCACAAATATGGCCGACCAGTAACTTCTGTGAGGAGCAGGACATTACATCGGCATGGAAGTCCACAAATATGGCCGACCAGTAACTTCTGTGAGGAGCAGGACATTACATCGGCATGGAAGTCCACAAATATGGCCGACCAGTAACTTCTGTGAGGAGCAGGACATTACATCGGCATGGAAGTCCACAAATATGACCGACCAGTAACTTCTGTGAGGAGCAGGACATTACATCGGCATGGAAGTCCACAAATATGGCCGACCAGTAACTTCTGTGAGGAGCAGGACATTACATCGGCATGGAAGTCCACAAATATGACCGACCAGTAACTTCTGTGAGGAGCAGGACATTACATCGGCATGGAAGTCCACAAATATGGCCGACCAGTAACTTCTGTGAGGAGCAGGACATTACATCGGCATGGAAGTCCACAAATATGACCGACCAGTAACTTCTGTGAGGAGCAGGACATTACATCGGCATGGAAGTCCACAAATATGGCCGACCAGTAACTTCTGTGAGGAGCAGGACATTACATCGGCATGGAAGTCCACAAATATGGCCGACCAGTAACTTCTGTGAGGAGCAGGACATTACATCGGCATGGAAGTCCACAAATATGGCCGACCAGTAACTTCTGTGAGGAGCAGGACATTACATCGGCATGGAAGTCCACAAATATGGCCGACCAGTAACTTCTGTGAGGAGCAGGACATTACATCGGCATGGAAGTCCACAAATATGGCCGACCAGTAACTTCTGTGAGGAGCAGGACATTACATCGGCATGGAAGTCCACAAATATGACCGACCAGTAACTTCTGTGAGGAGCAGGACATTACATCGGCATGGAAGTCCACAAATATGGCCGACCAGTAACTTCTGTGAGGAGCAGGACATTACATCGGCATGGAAGTCCACAAATATGACCGACCAGTAACTTCTGTGAGGAGCAGGACATTACATCGGCATGGAAGTCCACAAATATGGCCGACCAGTAACTTCTGTGAGGAGCAGGACATTACATCGGCATGGAAGTCCACAAATATGGCCGACCAGTAACTTCTGTGAGGAGCAGGACATTACATCGGCATGGAAGTCCACAAATATGGCCGACCAGTAACTTCTGTGAGGAGCAGGACATTACATCGGCATGGAAGTCCACAAATATGGCCGACCAGTAACTTCTGTGAGGAGCAGGACATTACATCGGCATGGAAGTCCACAAATATGGCCGACCAGTAACTTCTGTGAGGAGCAGGACATTACATCGGCATGGAAGTCCACAAATATGACCGACCAGTAACTTCTGTGAGGAGCAGGACATTACATCGGCATGGAAGTCCACAAATATGGCCGACCAGTAACTTCTGTGAGGAGCAGGACATTACATCGGCATGGAAGTCCACAAATATGGCCGACCAGTAACTTCTGTGAGGAGCAGGACATTACATCGGCATGGAAGTCCACAAATATGGCCGACCAGTAACTTCTGTGAGGAGCAGGACATTACATCGGCATGGAAGTCCACAAATATGGCCGACCAGTAACTTCTGTGAGGAGCAGGACATTACATCGGCATGGAAGTCCACAAATATGGCCGACTAGTAACTTCTGTGAGGAGCAGGACATTACATCGGCATGGAAGTCCACAAATATGGCCGACCAGTAATGTGATGAACAATAAACATTTGCTGATCTTAATATTAATAAAGTCATTCAGATCGCTACGAGTTATTTATGATTAAATAAATATAAATAAAGCAATTATGACTGTCGAAATACGTCCCACTGGTTGAAAAAATTTCCATTGTTGAAATACCGTGAACCGTTTGATTTGGTTCGCGAGGTAACCACTGGGCCGCCCCCCCGCGTTGGCCCAGACGGTGGCCGCGTGCAACGAACGTATACATAATACATGGCGCGCTGATAGACTGTGTTAACACGCTCGCTCGACCCCGTTCTCCGGGGCGCCGTAAAACACGAACAAGTTTCGCCCGATCAAATTCATCATTATTACGGCGATAAGTGTTGCCAGGACCTATTCCCCGACCGCCCGTACTTCCCTGCCGGGCTCGACGAGCACGAGTCCCCAGTCGACACCACTTGAGGCGGGGAACCAGATGTGTTTAGCCTCACCGTGAGGCGCTGGCAGAATGTCTTTTAACCTCGCGGTCACAATAGCGAGAAGTGATTTATAGTCAAGTCCGCGCGGAGTGTGGTCGCTAACAACACAAGACACGTTTATTATATGACAGTTCCATTTGGCAAACTGCCGGTCTGATCGTTACTGTTTTGAAATCAGGTTATGTAGGATAACTATATCTATTATGACATCTTGATGCGTGTGAACCACAATTTTAAAAATATATTTAACCGTTATCTGTTTAAGTATGTCAACTTTGCTGCTGTGAATAATTATCGAAAATTTCCAATACACGTGGACACGGTTTATCAGTGTTAGGCGGTCAAGGCATCACAAGATCGGCAGATTATTAACATGCGTAAAATTGTGTTCCACTCTGCATGCAACGAACACGAATATTAGCCCCGAAATATTCAAATTAATCAGATATAGGTCAAAGTGTGTTTTTAAATGTGGTTCATTTAAATGTGGTTCATTTAAGCGGTGAAGATGCTATAGTAGATTTATTTTACACTATACACCCTGTATATATATATATATATATATATATATATATATATATATATATATAAACTAAATCTACAATAATGGCAATTTCCCGCGCCACGTATACGCGCATTATTAGTTTGTAAAGTGTCGCTTTTTTTGAAGGTATTGGATCGTGACAGAAATAACATAGTTACATGACGACGTAATTTGCAAGGAATGACGGGTAGACTATGTCACGACCTTGCGACGGTTTTCTTGGTAAACGTTATCTATAATTACTTAAACGTTATAACGGGCAATGAATAATATCGGGTGCCTATATAATTGTGTTGCGTGTGATTACGTCGCCCATAAGGCGCTATAATAAGGCATCAGAAGTGACGCTGACAACGTCGCATCATGTCTGGTCTGTGATTATCTTGCCGTCTACTCCAGCATCGACAGTCGCGCGACAGCCCAATTTTTTGTCTTCGCCTGGCGGTAATTCGCCTTATCACCGTCAAACAACGGGGACGCGAACAATGGCGGGTTTATGGCGCGACGACAGGCGAAGACACGCAACCTTTCACGTCGACCAACTCCCTAATAACACGGCGGCGAGACTGGGCGAAATCACTCGGCTGGCAGATCGGCGGAAATTGTGAAAATTGCCCGATTGCGCGTATGTTTTACGGGATTGACGCGCACTTGTTTGGCGGAGAAACAGTGGCGACAGATCGGGTGTTTATCGGCGCCCATGTCAGCGGTGTTAGATCGCTGGCGAGATTGTCAACAGAGAATTGTTTGTGTTACCAATCATCATATCCTAATTTACTGTTTTTTTCGAGCGGGGATAGCCGCCTCGAAACGAGCGCAACCAGACGTTACGCCGTGGTCTCGTGCTGAGAATGGATGCTGATTATTTTAACTAAAAATGGCTGCTTCATTTTGATCGCTTCCACGGTCGTTAAACTCGTCGTCGTCTATATTTATGGAACACCGCTCGATACACGCTGCCAGGGACACACGTGTACTCTCAGACATGGCTCGAGGGCCACGAAATACATTCATTATAGGAATTTCGCTATACAATCTAGACAAAAACATGTGGACAGTTCTAAACAAGTGTCAGCGTGTTCGGTGTCGATTTGACCTATTATATTCTCCGGTGTGGCATTTTCATGATTTATATTTCCGATATTGAATTGTCCGGATTAAAAAAATGAATGTCTCGTACATAGTCGCATTATCTTGGATTCCAAAATCAAAATAAACTTAGTGAATATGTTTCACAGAATATACGTACACATACTATATATATATATATATATATATATATATATATATATATATATATATATATATATATATATATATATATATATATATATATATATATATATATATATATATATATATATATATATATATACGTGTGTGTAATGAATAGATTTTTCCTGTAAATGTATACACATCACCAATGCGGCTATCATCGACCATTGCTCAGCTTTAGTAATGTTTACTCGTAATCATAATTATTAGATCATATCGTTATTATTATTATGATGTCCCGGAATGTGTGTCTCGTAAAAATATTATCCTACATGAACCGACTGCTGTGCAGGTCCGACAGAGGACGACCAATCAATGCGCCGCTACCGGACGGCATTCACCCGAGAACAACTGTGTAGACTCGAGAAGGAATTTTACAAAGAGAACTACGTGTCCCGGCCCCGGAGGTGCGAGCTCGCTGCCTCGCTCAACCTGCCGGAAGCCACCATCAAGGTAACGATACAGTTTCCGCAACTTCTTATCAACAAGGAAAATGTCTACGCCCGGACCGTCGCTCGTGCGTCTATGTCATTGTGAATTGCCGCCTTTTGACAAAAACGATGGGCTGCGAAAAATTATTCCCATTTTTATGCAACCGTCGACCAGATTTGTTTTCACAAGTTAATTTATTTACCTGAACAGGCACGCTACTACTTATTTGATGTGACGCATTATGGTTTTCCTTTGAAATGACGTAGCATATGTGGCAGGTTCACAGCACATTCCATTACCAATATTTGAAAGTAACTTTTTTCTAGCTGCGAAACTCTCTATATAGAATATAAATGGTATTTTTGCACTGTTTTGCTACTTTTATACTTGGTTCGTCGTAATTTCGTCATTTATGCTGTAAGCACGTCAACTTTGTTTTGCATGTCACGGCTCCCGTGTCAATACAATGTCACGGCTCCCATGTCAATACAATGTCACGGCTCCCGTGTCAATACAATGCAATGGACTGTGATGTTGGTATGTTCACAGGTGTGGTTCCAGAACCGACGAATGAAAGACAAACGCCAGCGAATGGCTGTCGCGTGGCCTTATGGGATCGCTGACCCGAACCTCTACGCATACATAATGAACGCAGCAGCGTCAATGACGCAATATCCGTATGCGATGCCGAACTCTTCCCCGTTGAATTACTACGCGAGTCTGGGACTACAGCGTGCGGCGGCGGCTTACTCGCCGTACGGAGTGCAGACTCCGCCGTCGGCGACGGCGGCGGCTGCCGCTGCAGCTGCGGCGGCGCTACGGGCCCGCAGCGAACTCATGTCGAACGTTCCCGGCCACCTCCTCCGGCCGACCCTAGCCGACCCCCACCCGCTGCCGACGACGACGGCCAGTCCACTGCCGTGCGGCATCCACCGCGGACATCCGATGCTCGGCGGAAGTCCCCTGCTCGGACAGACGCCGACCTGCAGCGCCGCGCCCGGCGAGTCGTGCAACTGTCACCTGTTGTATGGCGGACTTAGTCTGGCAACTGCGCCCACCACACCTGCCGCGCCCATCCCAGTCACCGCCCTCCACCCGACGACGACACCCGCGTCATCATCTAGTCACTCTCACGCGCAGCCAACGCTCTTCCAACCCTACAAAACGGACGCGGAACGCGCGTGATAATGACGTCATTCCCGTGCCGTCAGAGACTTGAATGTAAACTTATTGTTGTGTTGATACAAATTCGATCAATATACGCTGCACTCCCGCCTCCCGTTCCCGGACGGGTTCATTGATCTGGTGATACAGCCACGCTCTGATCGTTGTGTATAAAAGCTTACAACATTTGCACGCACCGTGACGTCGTTCTCATCGGAACGCATGCAGCAATCATGTGATCATGTCCGTGTTGCTAGATGTAAAGAACGCTGGTTAGGGGATGTGACGCCATCCTGTAAACCAACGTGTCTATTGCGAATTGACAGCCAACATTATGCCCCCTTCGATGACATGATTTTTACGTATTTATAACTTTTACGTAATTATAACAATTTGTCACGTATATTGCGATTGTTTGATTACGTAGCAAATCACGTTATTGCGGCACGACGTCGCTTCATGTAAAGGCAGCTTTAGCCTGTTACCAAAGCAATATTAGCTATTATTTACTGCTGCTACTCTAAGACAACGGCTGCACCGACGTTGTCAGACAATTTTTGTCAAATAGCATTTATTGTTGGAATAGTAAGCTTTCACTGTACCGTTAGGAGAAGCAGATAACTATTCAAGTGGGCTGTTATTCGTGGATACATTTTATTAGGCACTTTACCAAAAAACGATTAATTTCACAACATAACCATCCCCTTTTTTTATTTGCACAAATGAACATGCATATACAACATGCATATACAACATGCATATACAACTTGCTTCAATATGTGGTTATGAGAATGAATATCTGTCGACTGAATGGTCGGAAGCGCCACCTGGGTCGATCATCTATACGTAGAAAGTTTAATATTCGCCGACTTCACAATAATATTATGTATTCGACGGACCTACGACATTTGGTCACACGACATTTGTATTCGACAGCACACTTTCACTTGATCTCACAACTGTAGAGACTTCCATTGTTATGTGGCATTTACTTTCTTTGTATTTGCGTTGTGCGTGATTATTGCACTACATTACGTATGGGTGATTTTTGGCGCATTGATATCGTCTGGTGACTATGTACAGTGTCTGGACATCGCGCCGCGTACACAGGCTGTAAGACTGCGCAGAAAGAAATGTCATAAATCGCTGACGCTCCCGCGCTGAGCGAGCGTCATTTAAATATACTGTAAATAATGTAACTATATAGTGATGTACAAATAATAATGTTCCTGTTTGGAATAAATCGTAGTTAGAAATCCGACGAATGTGTTTGAAGTCATTACATTGATTGGTTGATTGTTCTAAATGAAGTCACGTGAGTAGATTTCGGAATTAGATACCGAACGAATGCAAAAATTTCATTATTTATAGTTACGGAAAAGGCAACTGAAAATATAACATTTTACTTGATAGTATGTATTATGCATTTACGTTTAGCATTAAGTAGGAATAATATATATTATCAATATAAAGTATGTTTTGTGTAGCAAGTCCACGCTAAGAAACAAAGTATTATTTTATATTTTAAATTGTTCTGACACGCACGCACGCACGCACGCACGCACGCACGCACGCACGCACGCACATATTGCATTTTCGTGATGCATTCTAAAATATTAATTGGTTAGTCTCCAGCATAATCCGAAGCGAGCTTATTTACTAGAGGCGACTTTTACACATATAAAACAACATTTTCTTTGTGAAAACAACCGTTTATAGCGACGAATTACAGTTTATTAAGCATATCATTAACTGATGTCAATATGTGGTACTGCAAAGACCAGATTTATCAGTTGATGGGGTGTATGTCTCTGATTTTAACCGATGTCATTTTGTCCACAAGAATTTATTTACACGGATTTTGCCCGGTATATATCTATAATACCTCACATGAGAAAAATAGCATACGCGACTGTATCAAATAAACTATTCTGATTCAAGTAAAAACGCATAAACATAAAATAACCATCCATTAACAAAACCCTCAAATGAAGCTTTAATCAAGTTTTAATAACCAGATTATCAAATTCACATGTCGAACCTACTCTAGTTAGTACAGTGCTTGCCGATTAGTGTTGTAAATTTCCGTTTAACAATATACCATCCACGTTGTCAGCCAACGTGTTCGTATACATGAAGGTAATAAATTGGTGTGTTAGAATAAATTGGACATCCATGTACGTGCCATCTCCTCGGGTGTGGATGGTTCGGTTTTGGACATCCATGTACGTGCCATCTCCTATGGTGTGGGTGGTTCGGTTTTGCAGGTCTTATTGCGGTAAAATAATCGACACCTGTAAGGGTCAGAAGATTGTTTCCATATACATTGAAAACATTTGTTATAATCATGAATATACAGTCTATTCGCTCTCAGGCCCGTTGTGAAACCGTCTGCTCCACACAGTAGTGTTTCTAACGACCACCAGCCGTCAACCGTCACGTGTACCTGATCCACGGCGGGTCCCGCAGGCAAATAAGCTCACGCACAGCTCAATTGCTGTGCAAACAACGCAGGTTTTTGAGACGGGCGCTGAAAATGAAGCGAATTGCACAAACGGTCGTTTAAACAAAGCGTGGGGCCAGCCCGAATTTACGACGCACTTCCGTCTTCTTTCTCTCGCCTCTATTAGTGCCGGCGATTGCCATAAAACAGTGGCCGGTCTATCACGACGGGTCTTTCATGTGTTCGACGGCTAATTTGTGACAGTTTAGCGCAGCAGATTCGCCTGTTTTATGGCGTATTACATAGGTGGGCTTTGATCGGGGAGCATCAGTATTAATTCGACAGCCACGGCGGAATGTTGACTTGCTTTGATCCGCTCGGTTTCTGGTTGAGCTGTCTGACGAGAGATCTCTCAAACGTAGTTTCAAAATTTTCTAGTGTTAGTCACGTGATGCATTTATCGCATCGATAAATGGAAAGCTGGAAGGCATGTTTAAATAAAACGCAACAAAGGTCACCACCATTGCGCCATTGGGCTACCTTTTCTCCTTGTATACATTGCGTCAGTGCGTACTAGGAACACAACATATGTAAGTATATGTCATGTAGGATTTCAAGAATTATTTCGTCATTAATTAAATCCGGAAAATCCCACGTAAATAAAATTTTGCGGGTCAAAGTGTTTGATCTTCTAGTGTTTATGTCGATTAGTTGAGAAGCGGTTTTATAATTGGTGAAGGGAAACAAAGTCACATAAAACGTAACCTCTTTGGAATGAAATTAAGTTGCAGTTTGAGTTAGGGAACAAATAACCAAGAAGTAAAATGACGGAAATAAAGAATGAACAAAGCCTCATGAAATGATCTAATGGAACATAATTGATGATTACCTGTTGGAATCGTTATAACTGACTACATTTCTCAGTAGAGACAACATTTCAACTGAATGCAACATGTTGAATATAAAAAATAATGTTCAACACCAAAGTAAGTTGATTGTGATATCATATATTGTGACATCATATGTTGTGACATAATATATTGGATTAATATACGTAAACCCATCTACTGCGATAATTTTATTTCTATTTCTCCTGGATACAAATGATTAAGTATTTCTATACATTTGAAGAGGTGATCCATATGAAGCATGACATTATTATATTATCTTAATTTCAAAACAACGACAATGCAGTATTATTACGCATAAAAGTCGGTAATCGGAAAGCATAAGGAACATTTATTGTTAAGATGCAAGATTAACATTTATTTGACGATTTGTGGGGTATGCGATACATAAATCAATTATGTACGCTAAGACAACGACAACACCGACGTTGTCAGACAAGTTTTGTCAAATAGCATTTATTTTTGGAATAGTAAACTTTCGCTGTATCGTTTGGAGAAGCAGACAACTATTCATTTGCACTCATGGAAGCCAGTGGGATCATTGTAAAATCACCACAATGCATAATCCCTACGGACAAAATCCTACGTTGTTATGTTAGGTAGTTATGTTTAAATCTGTGGGAGGTAATTGATGAATCTAGTTGATGCATTGCCTTGTGATGCAGCATTTAGTTTCAATATAACCAGAACTACGTTGACATTTTGACACTGCACCCATGTTAAAAGTGGTCAATAAAATACATTTTGGCTAGTGTTCTTTCAAATTAATTCTGTGAAAAACCAAACCTGCCTATATAATATCCACTGCAACATGCTAGCTCGTTTGTGTAACTTTTGTATGTACTTTTTTGTGTGAAATCATCAGACAAACTATTAAATTAGTTAATGCTTGTTCAAATTGAAATGCTGAAAAATCACGATTTTCTTCTTTGGTGAAATTTGTGATGTGATCGGCCAGAGAGTGGAGGTCACGGTGCTCGGACAGTTGCTCACTGGACAGTTGCTCACCGGACAGTTGCTCACTGGACAGGTGTTCACCGGACAGTTGCTTACCGGACAGTTGCACACCGGACAGTTGCTCACCGGACAGTTGCTCACCGGACAGTTGCTCACCAAGGAAATGAAAAAGCGGACAGTGGCTCACCCTTAAAAAAATTCGAATTTCATTTAAAAATGCAACAGCTCACCCTTACGAATTTCATATTAAAACGCAACATAGCTTCACAGAAAGTCACTTTGGCGTCGCAGTAGAATTATACATTATTGCTACGATCTGGAAATGTGATTTAAGCGAATGTAATGGCTTCCCTAAACTGGTAAAATAGTATTGTGTGACCTGTCTGCCAATGGTAGGAATGGCTTCGTTTGGATGCTGGTGGCTGGCTGGCTGGCTGGTGGATTCAGTTGGCTCACCGGCTTCATTTGGGTGTAAAACTTTTAATCAATGATATATATTATTATAACGATAAAAAAATACATTTAACTTTACGGCATCTTGTCCATGCGTGCCGAGACGTCGCAATGTACGAGCTTCGCAAAACGTCCGTAAGGTGTCGCTCAGAAGGTACTATTAAAATAAATAATATTAAATACTACAACTTGAGGCTTTAGCCAATATAGATAAAGATAATAAATTAAAAAAAATTATAATAAATAAAATCGGACCAAACGTAAAGTTTACCCATTATACATGTCCGTAAGGTATCGCTCAGAAGGTATACTATTAAAATAAATAATATTAAATACTACAACTTGAGGCTTTAGCCAATATAGATAGTGATAATAAATTTAAACACTCACACACACACACACACACACACACACACACACACACACACACACACACACACACACACACACACACACACACACACACACACACACACACACACACACACACACACACACACACACACACACACACACACACACACACACACACACACACACACACACACACACACACAAGAAACCATTTGACTTTAACTATTATTAATCTTATTAGTACTATATATATATATATATATATATATATATATATATATATATATATATATATATATATATATATATATATATATGAGGGGGTGATGGGGAGATAGTCATAGGATACGGGGACAATTTGGTGAGACAGACGGATGTTACTGTTGAGAGTCAAAAATACGGGTGGAGATGTATAATTAGGACGACCATCAATCATAATAAAATATATTGTACACACACACACACACACACACACAGACACACACACACACACACACACACACACACACACACACACACACACACACACACACACACACACACACACACACACACACACACACACACACACACACACACACACACACACACACACACACACACACACACACACACACACACACACACACACACACACACACACACACACACACACACACACACACACACACACACACACACACACACACACACACACACACACACACACACACACACACACACACACACACACACACACACACACACACACACACACACACATACAAGGATCGTTGAATTAAGTCGTTTATACTGTCACTTATTTGATTTACTGTCATTTTGTAGGGGAAGGGAAATTACATGTTTATATTAGTTCCCTCAACAAACCCTGTTTCCGCAATTCCTTAGGACGCCAACGACAAATGTTAGATTCGGTCTCAATTAATATAGTGCACATATGTACTAAGACAGCCACAAGAAACATGAAACACTCTAGCAATCGTTTGTATAGGAATCAATTAACAGGGAAATGCGCAGGAAACAACGTCACAATAAAACAAATAAAAGTAAAATATTCATATGAAAAGCAACATCTTAATATAAAGTGAGGTAATTCATAAAGTTACACATATTTATGCAAATAAATGTCGCTTATGTCCACTAAAGTGCATATGTTTCGGGCCCGGGTTCCCTTCTGGCCCAGATGTCCCACATGCTGAGAGGAAGTCCTAGCTCCGAACTCCCGTATTAACTTGTGCCATTTCATAAATGCGTTCCACGTGAGTTATTCAAATTCGCTGTCACCTAAATGTCGCGTCGCTTATAGCTCACATAATGACGTTATGTTACTTGTTTCTGCGTGTTATTGAGCACAATCACGCGAGAGGACATCAAACGCCTGCGTTGGCACCATTTTGGATTCTGTCGGGCGGAAACGATATTTTACGACCGCTTTACAGGGCAGCGAGTAGACAGGCCCGCAATCTTCGTCTCCCTATCAGTCGGCGAACGACGACGCTGTTTGATTTGCGGCGATAGCTTAATTAAGGCTGAGTGGCCAATAAAATTAATGGACCCAAAGTAGTCGTTTAGGGGACAACGATTCATTATAAAACAAAGCCGCTTCAAAGACCTGCCTAGGATAGTTAGTGGCTTCAGATGGCAGACGACCAAACATTGCGACTGGATCTCAGGGGAAATACTCGCGCGATAATGATCCTAATAACTAGTCGTCTGTCCCGGCCTTGCACGCGGAGCGAATCATCAATATGTTTCTACTTTGGCCGCTGCCCTGGTCCACCCTAGCGCAACGACCACTTCTCCCGCAGCTTGAACTCATCCCGGGCCGAGTCTTTAACGGTTGTTCAATCGGCGCAGAACAACTAAAATAACACAGCAAATCTCAATGGCCGTTACATGTTTATTTCCAAAGATAAGTTCGTGCGTCCGTGTGAGTGGTTGCCCGCCAGGGTAGTGGGTCAATTCGGTTATTGGGTTACCGGGTCAGGGATACGTTTTAAACTGGGTGTGCGGAAATAAAGTCACATGAAAAACGTCACAAGGAAATAAGATCACAAGATTGTTTTATTCGAAGACTTACCGCATTAAATACAAAAATACAGTCTTACACGTTTTCACTAATCAAGTTTGATGATTAAGACAAATCGTCGATATGTATACAGCATTTCAAAGAACATAATTAAATTTTAACGCACAGCCATTAAAAACAATGATGTTTACTATTATTGTTGTTATTGTTGTTATTGTTGTTATTGTTGTTATTGTTATTATTATAGTAGTTTGTTACATTGTAGTACTTAGTATTATTTCTTTTTTTTATTTATTTAAATATAGCTGGCAGCTTTTACATTGTAAACAAAAATAATTAACATTGGACTGGAGCCACCAACATACAACCCCCCCCCCCGGCACACCTCCCCGGACACACACCCACCCCCCGGATATTATCCCCCCGGACATAATCTTTCTGACTTTTTTCCTGTGATTTTATTTCTTTCATTTCCCATTTTAATCGTATTGTCATTGCAAACGGTATCCACACGTATTTCAGAGTTGAGATGTTTGTGTACACCATAATCATTTACTACAGTTGCGGGTGAGAGCGAATGAGAGAGCGTGCTACCTGATCATAGTTGCTGGTGAGAGCGAATGAGAGAGCGTGCTTCCTGATCATAGTTGCTGGTGAGAGCGAATGAGAGAGCGTGCTTCCTGATCATAGTTGCGGGTGAGAGCGAATGAGAGAGCGTGCTACCTGATCATAGTTGCTGGTGAGAGCGAATGAGAGAGCGTGCTTCCTGATCATAGTTGCGGGTGAGAGCGAATGAGAGAGCGTGCTACCTGATCATAGTTGCTGGTGAGAGCGAATGAGAGAGCGTGCTTCCTGATCATAGTTGCTGGTGAGAGCGAATGAGAGAGCGTGCTTCCTGATCATAGTTGCTGGTGAGAGCGAATGAGAGAGCGTGCTACCTGATCATAGTTGCTGGTGAGAGCGAATGAGAGAGCGTGCTACCTGATCATAGTTGCTGGTGAGAGCGAATGAGAGAGCGTGCTACCTGATCATAGTTGCTGGTGAGAGCGAATGAGAGAGCGTGCTACCTGATCATAGTTGCTGGTGAGAGCGAATGAGAGAGCGTGCTTCCTGATCATAGTTTTCATTAATATATTACAGTAGAAATAAGCTATGAGAGATTCATAGAAAAAAATTAATGTAGAAACAAATCCAAACAATTGTAACATTATAATACAATATTATGAAATAAGGTGACAAGAAAACATCATGAATGAGGGTAAGAAATTGAGTCACCAGGAAATGAAGTCACAAGAAATTAAGTCACTTAACATAATTCCGTTGACAATAATTTATGTCACTCGCATGGATGTAATATTTCTCCTGATTGCCAAAGTGCATTTTGAAACAACAACAACGTCTGCTCCCCAACAAATTCACTCGATCTACATCGTACGGGATACGGCCAAAAACCCTTTTCATTTTATGTATATATTTGTCTGACATTTTATCCTTGGGTCAAAAGCCCTCTTATTATATCTTGTGTTGAATAGCCTCATTGTAATGAACAGAAACATTTTGATTTGCCAACATTTATTTCCATGGAGTATATTGAACATGATAAGTACATTCATTCACATTCATAGTCATGAGTTGATTCAAATCATAGTCACTCACATTCATGAGTTCACCCAGTACAACTGTATAGCATATAGAGATTCACTTCCATCTTATACAGTGTCCAATGCTAGTCAGGACTTGCTTCAAATCATATTAATACATTTCACTTGGTTCCATAAAAAATTTCAAAGTGAGGGCTTTTGACAAAGGGGCTTTTGACCTAGGGGCTTTTGACATAGAGGCTTTTGACCGAGGGGCTTTTCACCTATGGGGCTTTTGACCTACATCCACACCATACCTATCACAAATAATTTCTTTTGAATTGTTATCAACAGCACAAACTCAGTGCCAATAATGTCATTGTTAACAGTTTCTTGCTAATACTTCATATGTTGGTTGTTTGTCTAAATAATAAACACAGGCAAATAAATAAATATCTTACTTGATAATAAAATTGTACAGGTGTATAGTTAAAATAAAAAACCTGTTCATCTGTTCATAGAAACCACCACAGTATAACGATTTGGCAAAATTATATCCAACCGAAATCATATAATGCGTTACTGTGGACGAGACGTGCTACTTGAACAACTAAAATAATAATACAATTGTTTGGATTTGTTTATACATTTCATCTTTTTTCTTGAATGATTTGGTTATTGCCAAACCGTGGTACGAATGTCTCCAGAAATACAACAGTATTTGTTAACTATACGTTGGTTTATATAGCACATTATATTTAATTATGTGTGTTTGATAAAATTTGGATAATAACCTATGATCCACGCACGCACGCACGCACGCACGCACACACACGCGCGCGCACACACCATAAGGAAGAAACTGAGGAATTTGTTATTTTCACCCTCGATTCTACAAGTCTAGTTCCCGTAGCCCAACAGGGTGATTGCAATAAATAAAACCTCAATGTAAGTAACATATCCACTGGTTCTCCCCACCTCTCTTACTCATAGTCCCAACTCCTCCTACCATAGTCCCACCTCCTCCTACCGGTAGTCATACAATAGTCCCGTCCACCTGCCTCACTCAATAGGGCCACTTTGTCCGCTACGGGAGGTCGGACACTACTTTCACCTCTAATGACGGTCATTTCTTGTCGTCCGTTCAACTCAAACAAAGATGGACGGGTGTAATGAGCCACTTAGTGGCGTGGACGAGCCCCCCAGCTTGTTATCTCGTTAAAACGATCGCCTTTCATCTCGCCGACATCAGCGCCATCCACCGACAATCAACGTTAATTAGAAAATTAAATCGCGCGGATCGCGACAAATCACAAGGCAGAGTTGGTGTATGGAAGGGTGAGTGAGTAGTGGCGTATCGGTGGTGGTGGCGGTGGCCGTATCTGTGGCTGTGGCTGTGGCTGTGGCTGTGGCTGTGGCGGTGGCGTTGGCGGTGGCTGTATCTGTGGCTGTGGCTGTGGCGATGGTGGCGGGCTGCTGACGGAACAAGGACGTCTTGTTGGGGGGAACGGGTGATCGGTGGAAACAGGAAGCAGGGTCATGACATATATTTATGACTTTGTGTTGCGCACGAATTTCTGCCAAGCGACATTGTGTCTCAGCGATTTTTTTTTCATTTTATAAAATGCCAAACGAGTCGAGTCAAACATAAAATGTTCTATTGTGTGTCTTCAAACATGGCGTAAAATGACGGAGCAAGGATGTCGTGTTGGAGGAACGGGTGAAACAGAGGGTGGAATAGGACATCACTGTATGACTGTGTGCCGCGTACGAATGTTGGTCATACGACATTGTGTCTCAGCGTAATGTTGCTGTTTGCAACACGTGACTGCACGTGGCACGTGCCGGCATGTAGCACGTGACTGCACGTGGCACGTGCTGGCATGTAGCACGTGACTGCATGTAATACGTGACTGTATGTAACACGTGACTGCGTGACAGCACACAGCACATTCTTCAGTATGCCATTCCTTCGGTCTTCCATTCGTCCTGAGTAGGATTTTTTCCCACCATGTTGACAGTAACGCGGCTAATGTCATACTTTATACAATTTCGTCCAGTTTAATGACAACAATCCACAAATCACAATCCAAACGAAGTATGTTTTTTATTTTGACTGTAAATATATATATATATATATATATATATATATATATATATATATATATATATATATATATATATATATATATATATATATATATATATATATATATATTTTATGGAGTTATACTCCAAATAACACCACTCCAAACATTTGTCTATTTTGTTAAGATTCAAATTCACCAACCCTGACCCTGCTCTCTGATTCTGTCCTAAATTCTATCAGTGAAACATTGTAACATAATACAAATAGGAAATTCAGTCATTTGTGTTTTCCTGAGTGAAAACTAAATGTTTCTTCATTCAAATCCTTTACTTCGACGTATTTGAAGCCAAATAATCACAAAAAGCATCTCCTTGTCATTTCTCCAGTATCCTTAACCCGTGACGTCATCTTGCGACTCCATTATATCGAGAAAACATTATGACGCAATGCCGCCATCTAACGGATTCTTCCGCTAAAACGTTTCAGTGTGCTGGCGTGTGCGCGTGTGCGCGTGTGTGCGTGTGTGTGCGCACTGATATGTAGGCGTGGGTTTCCGTAGTGTAGTGGTTATCACGTTCGCCTAACACGCGAAAGGTCCTGGGTTCGAAACCCAGCGGAAACAATTCTTTTTTTGTAGATTGTTTGCTCGCTGGTCTCCGGTAGAAGCGACATCTACGTCTTTGTCCTGAGCAGTCCCGTTTCTTTTAACTGTATAACAGAAAACTTCGCTCAAGTTTTAGGGGGAAAAATGGTCATCCAATTAAGATTTGTCACAGTGTAGTTTCCAGTGTAATGCTTACAATGTTGTAGTTGTGTGTCTTCCGTATCACGTACAGACTTTCGATAACTCGATTACTCAATATCAACACTGTTGATTACGATGCAATGATGTTTTTAAATTGTGTCTTTGGTATCACGTACAAACTCACGGTAACTCTTGTCAAAGCCGTGGAATGCGTGTAAGGTTTGCTAGTTGAATTAGTTTATTTATTTATTTATTGTTATGCTGTTTTTTATAGAAACATCATAACTGGGGCTTGGAATGTGCTGCGAATTACCTAGTGTTACCTGTCAGTGAAACCGATGTAGATAAAGAAAAAAGAGTGGAGATGCCGGGGATTGAACCCGGGGCCTTTCACATGCAAAGCGAACGCTCTACCGCTGAGCTACATCCCCTGAGCTACATCCCCCATGTAAGTGAGTTCAAACATCAGATAAAGTAAGTTAGTGAGTAATAAAATGTATGCAATGAAATATGTCTGCATATGTATTAAAAAACACCTGTACGTATGACTGGTTTATGCATAATTTATTAATATTATGGAAATTAAGAGGCTTTAGTATTTTGGAAGTAAACAAATATGAGCTTATTTTTATGCTGCATTTTAAATATAAAAAAAATCGCGGGTTTGGATAGTGCTGGGAATTACTGGGTGTCAACTGTACGATGTCGACGAAGAAAAGCCGAGGATTGAACCCGGGGCTTTTCACATGTAATGCGGACGCTCTACCGCTGGGCTCCAGCCCCTCACGCGAGAAACCGTTCAAACACGAGATATAGTAAAAAACTATACTAGTATAAATAGTTTAACATATGTGATTGCTCAACATATGGATGGAGATTTAAAGCGGATACAATTTAGGAACATTAATTCTACGGTGTATTACATTAATTCTACGGTGTATTACATTAATTCTACGGTGTATTACATTAATTCTACGGTGTATTACATTAATTCTACGGTGTATTACATTTTTGTCAACTATCTTGTTAAAACATCTGGTTAAATATGAGTCGTATTCTCAAGACATAAAAAATGCTTTGCCTTTGTTTTGGCGAACACCCGTTTATCACATTATCACATATCACATGTATCACAACTCCTGGACTGTGTTTAGGTCGTTAACGGTTCTCGCGTACCACTAATTCGGCACTAACTTTCTTAAATTACATATATGCAGTCTTTGATAAAACGATGCCCATACCTATGATTGGATTACGCATAATTTATCAATATTATCGTAATGTAGATCTTTTGTTATTTCGGACGTACAACCACGGGTGTTAATTAAACCTGTAGATACAGCCTACTGGCAACACGAGGAAGAACTAATGCAACAATCGAGGACTCCTAGATACCCATACGACAAACAGGGCCCAAAACCCTGCGGAATTTGGTTATTTTAGGTTATTTGAAAACGGGGCTCTTTTGATTTCAAACTCGCTGATTATCGTTAGAGCGCGGGGGCTCTCGCGGTATGTTATTTTAACTGCATAACCGAGAAATTCACTCAAGGTTTTTGAGAAAACTTCTGCTATGTCGTCGTATCCAAATGTTCGATTTTAAACAACAACTTTGTCGTTTTCACAAATTTCACACTCAATTAATTTATGTTTACTGTGCCATGCAAGGTTAGAGAATACAGTGGGGCAGTTTGTCTAAGCCGCCAAAAACGCTGTTTTGATCACCAACGACAAATCTGTCTCTGATCTGAGCCAACGCCAATGAAGCCCGAACAATTAGGTAGTGGTCAACGGGGTTAAACGAAACTCAACAACAAGTTTCCGTAGTGTAGTGGTTATCATGTTCGCCTAACACGCGAAAGGTCCTGGGTTCGAAACCCAGCGGAAACATCTATTTTTCTAACTCGGGACTTTTTGGGTTGTTGCCATTAGAACTGTGGACAAAGACTTCCCCTCTCTCGTGTGATGATACACTGAAGTCCAACCGTGTTTTAGACGTGACTAATATGGTGTATATTCTTCCGTTAATTGTTGTAGTTAAAGCTATGTCCACATAGTATAATAATAGTAATAATAATAATAAAACTTTATTTTGACACCATCAAAACCGGGGCTACTGCTCCGTTCACGGGTGTGTACAAACATCAGTTCACACGATACAACTGGTATGTAGATAGTGATAATAATAATAATAATAATAATAATAATAATAATAATAATAATAATAATAATAATAATAATAATAATAATAATAATAATAATAATACCAATACACACGCAGTATAAGATATTAAAAACTATGCAGAATGTTCGGGTATGTAAATTATTTTAAGAAAAAGTTTACTGATTACATGGCATTTGTATATATAAAAAAATACATATTAAATAGGAAATCAAACCTAAAATCATCGTTAGTACAGAACATAAATAGGATTGATAATATGTAATAAGATCATTAAAAATGCAATATCACAGCAGTAAAACCAATTAAGTGGAAAAAAGAAATGTCTTTAGTAGCTTCTTGAATTGCGGGTGGTTGCCGTTTCCACGTATGTTGGCAGGCAGTTTATTCCACAGCGTGGGGCCAGCGCAGGCAAATGCTCGGCGGCCGAAACGTTCTAGGTTGACTCGTGGCACGTCGAGAAGTAGCCCGCCGGCAGAGCGTAGGCAGCGTCGTGGTGCGTACTGGTGAAGTAGCCCGCCGGCAGAGCGTAGGCAGCGTCGTGGTGCGTACAGGTAATGGTGTAAATGTTACTTAACTTTGTTACGGGTGGAGTTACTTCTCTTTTCCCCATATCTTCTAGTTTATGCAGTTACGGTTATGATATAACTTTTTATTGTGGAAGAAATGGAAAAAAATGGAAGTGGAGATGCCGGGGATTGAACCCGGGGCCTTTCACATGCAAAGCGAACGCTCTACCGCTGAGCTACATCCCCTTGTACGACTTAACCAGTAAACAACTATAGTATGACAAATATATGCCTTGTGGAGATGCCGGGGATTGAACCCGGGGCCTTTCACATGCAAAGCGAACGCTCTACCGCTGAGCTACATCCCCTTATACGACTTAACAAGTAAACAACTATAGTATGACAAATATATGCCTTTTATTATATGCCTGTCACCAGGCATATAATAAAATCGGCTCACAAGTCAATTATTTCGATGGTTATATAATAAAAGTATAAGTACACTTTTAATATATACCGACTGCGCCTAAATACTTAAACTATTCACGCACTCTACTGATTCTCGATGGGCTAAATGAATATTGAGGAGGGAGTTTTAATATTCTCTGATCGGTTTTTATAAACAACAAGTTTGTAGTTTTCACAACTTTCACCCTCAATTAATTTGTGTGTGCCACGCAAGATTAGAGAGTATAGCAGGGGCACTTTGTTTGAGCAGCCAAAAACGTTGTTGTGATCACCAAAGACAAAACTACCTAAGATCTGAACCAAAGCCAATTAAGACCGAATAATTAAAATAGTGGTCAATGGAGTTAAAGAAACTTCCGTAGTGTAGAGGTTATCACGTTCGCCTAACACGCGAAAGGTCCTGGGTTCGAAACCCAGCGGAAACAATACTTGTTTTTCTAACGCTCGATAATTGGGCTGTGTTGATTGTTGCCGTTCGACCTGTGGGCAAAGTAACTTTTCTCTCTCGTGTTATACACTGGCGTCCAAACAGGTATTTTAGACGTGACTAACAGTGTATAGTCCTCCATTAATTGTTGTGGCTAATGTATTTCCACAGAGTTTAATGATGTAAAATATAACCGAACTTTGTTATTGTTTTTGGTGGAGATAGTTACTTCAGCTTTTCCTGTAGTTTATCTTGTAGTTTATGCAATTACGGTTATGATATAACTTTTTTATACTGACAGTTTTGGAAAATTTTACAAAACAAAGGTTAAAAGCATTGACTGGAGATGCCGGGGATTGAACCCGGGGCCTTTCACATGCAAAGCGAACGCTCTACCGCTGAGCTACATCCCCTTGTATGAGTTAAGCAGTAAACAAAACGTAGACGACAACTATATATAGTATAACAAATACATGCCTTTTATTATATGCCTGTCTCCATGGGTGTCACTTGTGGAGCGTGTGTGCGTTCACGTGTGCGTGTGTGCATCCGTGGGTCCGTTCATGCGTGTGTACATCCATGTGTCCGTTCAAGTGTGCAGTGCATGCGTAATTATATTATTACGTTTTAGTGAAACCATCGGACAAACTCTTGAATTATTTTTTACTGAATCCTTTCATAACATTCGGCAAAAAATTGCAACAATGATCCGGCTCTGTATATAATATCAAATATGACAGAAGACTATATTCAAACTTACGCTTGTGACAAGTTGAAATCGGTTCACAAGTCAATTATTTTGATGATTATAACAAAGGTATAAGTACACTTTTAATATACCGACTGCGCTTAAATACTTAAACTATTCACGCACTCTACTGATTCGCGATGGGCTAAATGAATATTGAGGAGGGAGTTTTAATATTCTCTGATCGGTTTTTTAAACAGCAAGTTTGTAGTTTTCACAAATTTCACACTCAATTAATTTGTGTTTAATATGCCACGCAAGGTTAGAGAATATAGCAGGGGCACTTTGTCTGAGCAGCCAAAAACGCTGTTGTGATCACCAAAGACAACATTATCTGAGAAAAAGCTCGTTTTATAAGGCGAGATTTACTGGGTTGTTGCCGTGTGAAGTGTAGACGAAATGTAAAGAATATATGAGAACGTACCTTTACAAAGTCAAAAGGTCCTGGATTCGAAACACAGCTGAAACAACACTTTTTCTAACGCTCGATAATTGGGCTGTGTTGATTGTTGCCGTTCGACCTGTGGGCAAAGTAACTTTTCTCTCTCGTGTGATACACTGGCGTCCAAACAGGTATTTTAGACGTGACTAGCAGTGTATAGTCCTCCATTAATTGTTGTGGCTAACGTTGTTTCCACAGAGTTTAATGATGTAAAATGTAACCGAACTTTGTTATTGTTGTTGATGGAGATAGTTACTTCAGCTTTTCCTGTAGTTTATCTTATCTTGTTGTTTATGCAATTACGGTTATGATTTAACTTTTTATACTGACAATTGTAGAAAATTTAACAAAGCAAACGTTAAAAGCAATGAGTGGAGATGCCGGGGATTGAACCCGGGGCCTTTCACATGCAAAGCGAACGCTCTACCGCTGAGCTACATCCCCTTGTATGAGTTAAGCAGTAAACAAAACGTAGACGACAACTATATAATATAATATGACAAATACATGCCTTTTATTATATGCCTGTCTCCATGGGTGTCACTTGTGGGGCGTGTGTGCGTTCAAGTGTGCGTGTGTGCATCCGTGGGTCCGTTCATGCGTGTGTACATCCATGTGTCCGTTCAAGTGTGCAGTGCATGCGTAATTATATTATTACGTTTTAATGAAACCATCGGACAAACTCTTGAATTATTTTTTACTGAATCCTTTCAAAACATTCGGCAAAAAATTGCAACAATGATCCGGCTATGTATATAATATCAAATATGACAGAAGACTATATTCAAACTTACGCTTGTGACAAGTTGAAATCGGTTCACAAGTCAATTATTTTGATGATTATAACAAAGGTATAAGTACACTTTTAATATACCGACTGCGCCTAAATACTTAAACTATTCACGCACTCTACTGATTCGCGATGGGCTAAATGAATATTGAGGAGGGAGTTTTAATATTCTCTGATCGGTTTTTTAAACAGCAAGTTTGTCGTTTTTACAAATTTCACACTCAATTAATTTGTGTTTAATATGCCACGCAAGGTTAGAGAATATAGCAGGGGCACTTTGTCTGAGCAGCCAAAAACGCTGTTGTGATCACCAAAGACAACATTATCTGAGAAACAGCTCGTTTTATAAGGCGAGATTTACTGGGTTGTTGCCGTGTGAAGTGTAGACGAAATGTAAAGAATATATGAGAACGTACCTTTACAAAGTCAAAAGGTCCTGGATTCGAAACACAGCTGAAACAACACTTTTTCTAACGCTCGATAATTGGGCTGTGTTGATTGTTGCCGTTCGACCTGTGGGCAAAGTAACTTTTCTCTCTCGTGTGATACACTGGCGTCCAAGCAGGTATTTTAGACGTGACTAGCAGTGTATAGTCCTCCATTAATTGTTGTGGCTAACGTTGTTTCCACAGAGTTTAATGATGTAAAATGTAACCGAACTTTGTTACTGTTGTTGGTGGAGATGGTTACTTCAGCTTTTCCTGTAGTTTATCTTATCTTGTTGTTTATGCAATTACGGTTATGATTTAACTTTTTATACTGACAATTGTAGAAAATTTAACAAAGCAAACGTTAAAAGCAATGAGTGGAGATGCCGGGGATTGAACCCGGGGCCTTTCACATGCAAAGCGAACGCTCTACCGCTGAGCTACATCCCCTTGTATGAGTTAACGGTTAGACGTCATGGAGACGACAACTATTACGACGAAACATGCCTTTAAGACTGAATTGTCAGAAAGAATGATATTGAATTATATATGATAAGCCTGTGTGGGCGTAGGTGTAATTATTGCGTGTGAGCGTGTATGCGTCCATGTGCGCGTGTGTGCATGCGTGTATAGGCATGCGTGTGTGTGTTCACATGTGCAATCGTGTATGCGTCGGGCATGCATGTGTCTATGTCTATGTAAAAACGCGTGTACTGTATATATATATTATGTACGTCTGCACACAATAACCTTTATTTGGACATGTCAGCCTGTTACATTTTGAAAAGTACGGTTATAGACGTCTGTCGCTCATTTAACGCAGCAGATACAATTATCTTACGACAGCTCAGTTACATCATTTGTACACAATATATGTTCCACGCTGAGAAATCACCGCAACCATTGGTAATTTTCATGACGTCGAACGGTTGAGGTATTTTAACAAGATTTAATAACAAGATTATCATCCAGAGTAACAAGCTCAAGTTGGCACGAGGACGAAGCAGCCGTCGTCTCATCAACCATTCATCATCATGTCAGATATTTGGAAATTCTATTTTAGTCCTAGACCGCATTTACACAATGAGAACGTAATTTACACAATGAGAATGTAATTTGTTCCAGCAAGTCACAGAATGAGACAATGTAAAGGAGGGCTTTCTTATATCCGACGCTACCTCGTCCTCTCTGGTTGTCATACGTTAGAAGACAATGTTTGTATCAAGATCTACACGATCTACATCTGCACGATCTACACGTCTACACGATCTACATCTAGCGCCTTTGAGCAGGTGTATCACCCGTATACATGGAGGGCTATAAATGTTTAATAATAATAAATAAATACATAAATAATCTACACGATCTGCATCTATACGATATATGCATTCACTAATTGTCAAATACATTAACCCTGACTCAAATTCTTTTGCGTACATGTATGCATACATCCTTACGCACGCAAACACACACGCGCGCACACGCGCACTCGCGAACAAATGGTATTTTTGACGTATGACGTATGTAAGACATTTTGGCAGGTCGTATTAGAAACAGTACGAAAGGAAGATATGTTACGCAACAAAAAACATGAAATGACTAAGAAAAGGGTTTATGTGGCCATAGTATATTGTTTGTTGTCTCTGCCGTCGTGTCATGTGATGCTGACACTTTGACGCGGCGACTGTGGCACAAGGCAGTGTTCTTACAAGTCCACGAGACAGAAGACGGAGACGCGCCGTGCTGACTTTCTCACGACGTCTGGGACGAGTCTTCACCTCAATCAAAGCCAAGCTGTTTGTTTACAGATCTGCCGGCCTTCGCCAATGATACGTCCGGCAAAATTGCCCTAATCGGGATATAATTGAATAAATGGAGCTCGTCCAACGATACGAGCCAATTAGTTCGCTGGACAAACAACGCAATCAAGTGCAGCTTCGCGGGGGGCGGCAATTCCCTCGCGGAACACTCGGGTTGTCGCATGTTCCCATCGTCCGAGTCAATGTGCACCCTGGTAGTTATGGGGTATAATCAGTCTATCGCGTGATGGTTCCCAGGAGGGGGTTTGTCTTCGGGGCAGGCCAGATCCACGCCATTGTGAGAGCAGTTTCATCAGACTTTGACGTAGTGGTCAAGGAAGCACAATCCATTAGCACGTGTAATCACGCGGCCCGCTATTTACGACGTCCAGCGAAACTCGCAAACTAACAATGGGGGACACTTGTAAACGATCTCATCTGTTCAATGAAACGACGCATTACGAACGTAATTGACGGTTATATCGTTGGTCAACGCTCACTGTAACCGGCCAAACAAACATCGGAAACCTACTTCGCTTCCTTCATTCCCGAATAAATGTGGCCAAAAGCAAAGTCAATGTTTACATACAATGTCATTTCCGAACAACGTAAAAGTGTCGTGTTAAAATACAATTGTTTTGTGCCTTTTTTGCTGTTAAATAAATTACTGATATGACACGATTGGGATAGCATTCGCCAAGTAATTAGATCGTCGGAAATAAGAAAGAAATATATTACATCCAGGGACTTTCATCACCTGCCCATGCATTACTGGTGACTAATGCAATTATGATTATGAAGCATTGTAACATGTATTGGAAATGCATATATATTTGATCTTTTCCTGATGCCAGTTATTTTACACTAGTTATTCTACTACGTAGCTGTTATTATATTGGTATTAGCGTCAGTGGCAATATATAGTGGACCAGAATATAGAATTGTTGCTGACCGGACGGTAATTTTAATGTCTTTGGTGAGCAATTGTCCGGTGAGCAAGTGTCTGTGCACCAGAACAACTATATAATACTTAGGTTTATTCTTCAGAACAGCATAAAAATCGGTCGTATTTCCAGCCTTTCTTACCACTTCTGGGATGGATGCAATATTCTGAGTATTTCAGTATTGCAAAATATAATTGTTAGTATTGCAAAGTAGTTGCAATACTTTTAATATGCGATATAAATTTCAATATAGTTTTGTTTAAACCCTCGCTTTGTTCCCCTATATGCTTACACAATACCACAAAATGTACGTGTTGATTATGACAAAAAAACAATACTTCTATAACATTTCGTCTTATTTTTTTATTATTATTACAACTACTGCTACCACTGCTACTTCTACTGCTACTGCTATATTGCTACTGCTATTGCTTTTATAATAATAATAATTGTTATTATTGTCATTAACTATTGCAATATTCAATACATATATTGTACATAAAATAAATAATTTCAAAGGTATTTCAAATACATTTTCAAATATTTGCAATACTTTTAGGAAAATGTAACATTCCAAGTAATGTAATGAAGTGCCTTATTTGCCGTATGGGTGTGTGATGATATACCAACGTTAAAGGCAGTATTGATGGGTGTGTGATGATATACCAACGTTAAAGGCAGTATTGATAGGTGTGTGATGATATACCAACGTTAAAGGCAGTATTGATAGGTGTGTGATGATATACCAACGTTAAAGGCAGTATTGATAGGTGTGTGATGATATACCAACGTTAAAGGCAGTATTGATAGGTGTGTGATGATATACCAACGTTAAATGCAGTATTGATAGGTATGTGATGATATACCAACGTTAAAGGCAGTATTGATGGGTGTGTGATGATATACCAACGTTAAAGGCAGTATTGATAGGTGTGTGATGATATACCAACGTTAAAGGCAGTATTGATAGGTGTGTGATGATATACCAACGTTAAAGGCAGTATTAATAGGTGTGTGATGATATACCAACGTTAAATACAGTATTGATAGGTATGTGATGATATACCAACGTTAAAGGCAGTATTGATGGGTATGTGATGATATACCAACGTTAAAGGCAGTATTGATAGGTATGTGATGATATACCAACGTTAAATGCAGTATTGATGGGTGTGTGACGATATACCAACATTAAATGCAGTATTGATAGGTATGTGATGATATACCAACGTTAAATGCAGTATTGATAGGTGTGTGATGATATACCAACGTTAAATACAGTATTGATAGGTATGTGATGATATACCAACGTTAAATGCAGTATTGATAGGTGTGTGATGATATACCAACGTTAAATGCAGTATTGATAGGTATGTGATGATATACCAACGTTAAATGCAGTATTGATGGGTGTGTGATGATGTACCAACGTTAAATGCAGTATTGATAGGTATGTGATGATATACCAACGTTAAATGCGGTATTGATGGGTGTGTGATGATATACCAACGTTAAATACAGTATTGATAGGTATGTGATGATATACCAACGTTAAAGGCAGTATTGATGGGTGTGTGATGATATACCAACGTTAAAGGCAGTATTGATAGGTGTGTGATGATATACCAACGTTAAAGGCAGTATTAATAGGTGTGTGATGATATACCAACGTTAAAGGCAGTATTAATAGGTGTGTGATGATATACCAACGTTAAAGGCAGTATTGATAGGTGTGTGATGATATACCAACGTTAAATGCAGTATTGATAGGTGTGTGATGATATACCAACGTTAAATGCAGTATTGATAGGTATGTGATGATATACCAACGTTAAATGCAGTATTGATAGGTGTGTGATGATATACCAACGTTAAAGGCAGTATTAATAGGTGTGTGATGATATACCAACGTTAAAGGCAGTATTGATAGGTGTGTGATGATATACCAACGTTAAAGGCAGTATTGATAGGTGTGTGATGATATACCAACGTTAAATGCAGTATTGATAGGTATGTGATGATATACCAACGTTAAATACAGTATTGATACGTATGTGGTGATATACCAACGTTAAATGCAGTATTGATAGGTGTGTGATGATATACCAACGTTAAAGGCAGTATTAATAGGTGTGTGATGATATACCAACGTTAAATGCAGTATTGATAGGTATGTGATGATATACCAACGTTAAATGCAGTATTGATAGGTGTGTGATGATATACCAACGTTAAAGGCAGTATTAATAGGTGTGTGATGATATACCAACGTTAAAGGCAGTATTGATAGGTGTGTGATGATATACCAACGTTAAAGGCAGTATTGATAGGTGTGTGATGATATACCAACGTTAAATGCAGTATTGATAGGTGTGTGATGATATACCAACGTTAAATGCAGTATTGATAGGTATATGATGATATACCAACGTTAAAGGCAGTATTGATAGGTGTGTGATGATATACCAACGTTAAAGGCAGTATTAATAGGTATGTGATGATATACCAACGTTAAAGGCAGTATTGATAGGTGTGTGATGATATACCAACGTTAAAGGCAGTATTAATAGGTGTGTGATGATATACCAACGTTAAAGGCAGTACTAATAGGTGTGTGATGATATACCAACGTTAAAGGCAGTATCGATAGGTGTGTGATGATATACCAACGTTAAATGCAGTATTGATAGGTGTGTGATGACATACCAACGTTAAATGCAGTATTGATAGGTGTGTGATGATATACCAACGTTAAATGCAGTATTGATAGGTATGTGATGATATACCAACGTTAAAGGCAGTATTAATAGGTGTGTGATGATATACCAACGTTAAAGGCAGTATTTATGGGTGTGTGAGGATATGTCAGCGTTAAAGGCAGTATTGATGGGTGTATGATGATGTACCAACGTTAAAGGAAGTGGGTGTGTGGTGATATATCAACGTTAAAGGCAGTATTGATGGGTGTGTGATGATATATCAACGTTAAGGGCAGTATTTATGGGTGTGTGAGGATATGTCAACATTAAAGGCAGTATTGATTGGTGTGTGATGATATACCAACGTTAAAGGAAGTATTGATGGGTGTGTGATGATATTTCAACCTTAAAGGAAGTATTGATGGGTGTGTGATGATATACCAACGTTAAAGGCAGTATTTATGGATGTGTGAGGATATGTCAACGTTAAAGGCAGTATTGATGGGTGTGTTACGATATGCCAACGTTAAAGGCAGTATTGATGATGTATTGATGGATGTGTGATGATATATCAACGTTAAAGGCAGTATTGATTGATATGTTATGATATAACAGTGTTAAAGGCAGTATTGATGGGTGCGTGATGATATGTCAACGTTAAAGGCAGTATTTATGGGTGTGTGTCAATATACCAACGTCAGAGGCAGTACTGATGGGTGTGTGACGATATACCGACGTTAAAGGCAGTATTGATTATGTATTGATGGATGTGTGATGATTTGTCAACGTTAAATGCAGTATTGATGGGTGTGTAATGATGTGTTAACATTAAAAGCAGTATTGATGGGTGTGTGATGATATACCAACGTTAAAGGAAGTATTGATGGATGTGTGATTATATGTCAACGTTAAAGGTAGTATTGATGGGTGTGTGAGGATATATATGTCAACGTTAAAGGCAGTATTGATTGATGTGTTATGATATACCAGTGTTAAAGGCAGTATTGATGGTGCGTGATGATATGTCAACGTTAAAGGCAGTATTTATGGGTGTGTGATGATATGTCAACGTTAAAAGCAGTATTGATTGGTGTGTGATGATATGTCAACATTAAAGGCAGCATTGATGGGTGTGTGATGATATATCAACACTAAAGGTAGTATTGATGGGTGTGTGATGATATGTCAACGTTAAAAGCAGTATTGATGGGTGTGTGATGATATGTCAACATTAAAGGCAGTATTGATGGGTGTGTGATGATATGTCAACATTAAAGGCAGTATTGATGGGTGTGTGGTGATACATCAACGTTAAAGGTAGTATTGATGGGTGTGTGATGATATACCGACGTTAAAGGAAGTATTTATTTGTGTGTGATGATATGTCAACATTAAAGGCGGTATTGATGGGTGTGTGATGATATACCAACGTTAAAGGCAGTATTTATGGGTGTGTGAGGAAATGTCTACGTCAAAGGCAGTGTTGATGGGTGTGTTACGATATACCAACGTTAAAGGAAGTATTGATGATGCATTGATGGATGTGTGATGATATATCAACGTTAAAGGCAGTATTGATTGATATGTTGTGATATACCAGTGTTAAAGGCAGTATTGATGGGTGCATGATGATATGTCAATGTTAAAGGCAGTATTTATGGGTGTGTGACAATATACCAACGTCAGAGGCAGTATTGATAGGTGTGTGATGATATGTCAACGTTAAAGGCAGTATTGATGGGTGTGTGATGATATGTCAACGTTAAAAGCAGTATTGATGGGTGTGTGATGATATACCAACGTTAAAGGAAGTATTTATGGGTGTGTGATGATATGTCAACGTTAAAGGCAGTATAGATGGGTGTGTGAAGACATGTCAACATTAAAGGCAGTATTGATGGGTGTGTGATGATATGTCAACATTAAAGGCAGTATTGATGGGTGTGTGGTGATATACCAACGTTAAAGGAAGTATTTATGGGTGTGTGATGATATGTCAACGTTAAAGGCAGTATAGATGGGTGTGTGATGATATGTCAACATTAAAGGCAGTATAGATGGGTGTGTGATGATATGTCAACATTAAAGGCAGTATAGATGGGTGTGTGATGATATGTCAACATTAAAGGCAGTATTGATGGGTGTGTGGTGATACATCAACGTTAAATGCAGTATTGATGGGTGTGTGACCAACGTTAAAGGCAGTATTGATGGGTGTGTGATGATATACCAACGCTAAGGTCAGTATTGATGGGTGTGTGATGATATACCAACGTTAAATGCAGCATTGATGGGTGTGTGGTGCTATGTCAACATTAAAAGCAGTATTGATGGGTGTGTGATGCAGTCCATACATAATATAATATTGGTTGAGTAATATGCCATCATAATTATAGCTTACAGGCTAGCAGAACATAAATTATGCAATGTTCATATTATATTAAATGTATTAAACATAATTGGTCATGTGTAATACATTTGATGCGTTGTGGGAAAAGACAAGTATAGTATAATATATATGTATAGTATATATGTATATATATATATATATATATATATATATATATATATATATATATATATATATATATATATATATATATATATATATATATATATTTACATATATATATAATTATATATATATATATATATATATATATATATATATATATATATATATATATATATATATATATATATATATATATATATATATATATATATATATATATATATATATATATATATATATATATATATATATGATGATGATGAAAAGCTAACATATACTTTGGGCTCAAGAATATACGTCCGAAAAAATTACAGACCCAGACGTTGCCCCCCCGCGGACGCCCATGATATTATCATGTCACCAATTAAGTCCATGATTCACACCGTTATATAGTGAGTTTCACCATTTTACTACTAGAAAAATATTAAATCAGTGCATACAATAGTGCATATAAAATTAAAAAAATACACACTGATTTAATTACGTGTGTCTCGTATTGCTGAGAATTCGGGGTGGGCTTTATTTTGCACCAGATTTGGGGACGTTCAGAACTGTATATTTTGCGTACGTGATGGGGCCGTCTTACCTCCGGGGGCCGTGTTGCCCCAGGTTACCCTACTAAATGACTTCCAGTCTTCGTGTCCACAGGCAATGACAATCAGTCATACGCAGGTGTAGTATCCTCAGATTGCTTTGTTATCACAATGATACAGATAAGCGCCACTTACAGTCGGTTACAAGCGATCATATACTACGACATTTGTCGCTACTGCGACGTTCATCGCGCCAAATCTGAGACACTTTACGACATCTGTCGCGCTGCCAAAGACAACACATCGTCTGTTTTACGGCAGCTATCGCGATAAAGACGTTGCATTATTGCAGCGCGCTCTGTGAACCGCACGCTCGCTCACTTTGATCGCGACCGAATCGAAGTGGACAATAAACGTTGCTGGAGACCCCCAATAAAAACCCCGAACAAACACGGCCGTATTGGCGACAAGGTGGACACAAGAAGCCGGCGTTCGCTCGCACAATACGCTGCGTCCAATCACGGATATGTTTATGTTTTAACAAGTGCTGCCGAATTCCGTGCTCTCTCCAGTTTCGACGAATAATGAATATATTGCCGCGGCATTATGGCGCGGATCAAAGACCTTTCAAACTTAGCCCTCCCGTTTAATGACAGTCACAAATATGGCGCCTCGCTTGGAAAGGCGTTTGCCCTTCTTTAGTGCAACCCTTCTCCATTATTACGGCGTCTGGCATCATTGGCGTGAATTCATGTACTGACCAGGTGATTTTTGTGGAAATACATGCGCTAACGACTCGTTACCAACTCGGCAGCTGTGACAGACGTGGGGCAATATAACCTTATCATCCCATCGCTTTAGAACCAGCTGCTTTTGACTGTTTTGAATG
>OY759263.1:7833260-7915760 GCA_963662155.1 Lamellibrachia columna
TCTGACATTCAGGGGATCAGAAACCCTACATAATAAAAAACACAAAAACCAGATTAATTTATATGACTATGGTGTCCACGTAATTGAGTATTTACTCTTAAACCATGCATTGATTTTAACTGGTTTATATCTTTTTCTCCTGCATTTAACAGTATGTCCTGCATTGCAAAGGTCATGGCAAAGGTCGTGGCAAAGGTCATGCATTCATAAAAGTATATGATAACTAAGAAAACAACACGTACGTCTCCAGCCGAGTGACACAGAGAAAGAAACGATTCGTGAAAAACCCGCGTGATTTCACAATAATTTTAATTTAGCAAAACATTTGACGATCTTTACATTGTGATGGGTTTAACTACATAAGCCTACATACATTAATCACAATATATTATTTAAGCTATATAGCCATTATTATAACATGTCGTATTTATGTGTATATACATGTATGCAAGAACTAACTGATTTGTTAATATTTACTATTAAAACTCCACCCTCGAATGATCCGGTTCGTTGATGGCCAAATATGTAGCTTTGCGAATAGTTTAAGTAACGTCCAAAATGCGTGTTTTTGTTCAAATCATCGACAGAACCGATTTTAGTCATTAGATCTGGTAAGGGTCAAAATACTGGATGTCCAAAATGGTAAACCTTTTTGCGAGTCAAACCCGATCATGGACGGGACTTCCGTCCTTTCGCCGATCACATGACACAGTTTCGAAATTTCAAAAAGAATAAAATTCGTGAGTTTTCAGCGGTTCAATGCAATTAATGTTTGACCAAATATTAAGTAACTTAATAGTTTGTCTGATGATTTCACACAAAAAAAACATACGTACACAAACTAGAATGTTGTAGTGGATACTAGGTAGGTTTTGATACTTCGCAAGATGAGTTTGAAATGAGATTAGCAAAACAGATCGAATTGAGGAAGAACCTTTAAGTACGGTTGTGTTGAAACAATTGAGGAGGAACATTTAAGTGCGGTTGTGTTGAAACAATTGAGGAAGAACCTTTAAGTACGGTTGTGTTGAAACAATTGAGGAGGAACCTTTAAGTGCGGTTGTGTTGAAACAATTGAGGAGGAACCTTTAAGTACGGTTTTGTTGAAACAATTGAGGAGGAACCTTTAAGTGCGGTTGTGTTGAAACAATTGAGGAGGAACCTTTAAGTACGGTTGTGTTCATACAATTGAGGAGGAACCTTTAAGTGCAGTTGTGTTGAAACAATTGAGGAGGAACCTTTAAGTACGGTTGTGTTGAAACAATTGAGGAGGAACCTTTATTTACGGTTGTGTTGAAACAATTGAGGAGGAACCTTTAAGTGCGGTTGTGTTGAAACAATTGAGGAGGAACCTTTAAGTACGGTTGTGTTGAAACAATTGAGGAGGAACCTTTAAGTACGGTTGTGTTCATACAATTGAGGAGGAACCTTTAAGTGCGGTTGTGTTGAAACAATTGAGGAGGAACCTTTAAGTACGGTTGTGTTCAAACAATTGAGGAGGAACCTTTAAGTACGGTTGTGTTCAAACAATTGAGGAGGAACCTTTAAGTACGGTTGTGTTGAAACAATTGAGGAGGAACCTTTAAGTACGGTTGTGTTGAAACAATTGAGGAGGAACCTTTAAGTACGGTTGTGTTCAAACAATGTTTCAAGATTTAGGGGTAGATTTTTTTATAAGTTTTAAACTTCTCATCTACTCCTTTCAAGCAATATTTCCGTATTTGATTACGCATAATACTCACGCCTTTTGTGCGCATGGCTTTTTATTTGTTTGTTTATATAGGTTTTTTTTTAGTTATATGTTGCACGAAAAGCCACTTGTTATATTTTATTGGAATTTAAAAGAAATATTATTTTATGGAGAATATTGCTGTGGCTCGGGGTCTTTAAAATGTTCACACAAAGAACACATGTTAAGGGTTTTGTCCTAACCCCTCTTAAAATGTACACTTCGTTGTCTATCCGTTGCCATCTTCGTGACGGTAATTCGTTCGTTACGGCTATCGGTATCAATATTTGTGCGACATTTGAATGACTGCAATATGTATTAGTTCGATGTGATAAAATAAATGTACAGTCTGAGACTTGAGAACCAACAACACATGTGATTCGACGCATCCCAAAATACAGCGAGCGACGATCAAATTCCGGCTGTTATTCTTACGTGAACTGTGACGTCAGAAATGTTATTAAGCGGCACATTAAATGAAAATGATCCATATAAATGAACATAGTGGGTGTTCAGTTGTAATATGCTGCCATATAAAAGATGATACATTATTATGGGGTTTAGGTGTGTCAACAATAGTCGCCCAGCAACTCCTTAACCTGACAATACCCGGACAAGTATTATGTAATAATGTGAGCATGTGCAGAATAATCCAGCGTTCCTAACATTCGCCACGTCCACCACCAGTCCACCACTCGAGTCCACCTCCCAGTCCACCTCCCAGTCCACCACCGCAGTCCACCACCGCAGTCCACCACCACAGTCCACCACCCAGTCCACCACCCAGTCCACCACCACAGTCCACCACCCAGTCCACCACCACAGTCCACCACCCAGTCCACCACCACAGTCCACCACCCAGTCCACCACCCCAGTCCACCACCCAGTCCACCACCCAGTCCACCACCACAGTCCACCACCCAGTCCACCACCACAGTCCACCACCCAGTCCACCACCCCAGTCCACCACCCCAGTCCACGACCCAGTCCACCACCCCAGTCCACCACCGCAGTCCACCACCCCAGTCCACCACCCAGTCCACCACCCCAGTCCATCACCGCAGTCCACCACCCCAGTCCACCACCACAGTCCACCACCCAGTCCACCACCACAGTCCACCACCCAGTCCACAACCCAGTCCATCACCCCAGTCCACCACCCCAGTCCACCACCCAGTCCACCACCCAGCCACCACCCTAGTCCACCACCCAGTCCACCACCCAGTCCACCTCCCAGTCCACCACCCCAGTCCACAACCCAGTCCACCACCCAGTCCACCACCCAGTCCACCACCACAGTCCACCACCCCAGTCCACCACCCCAGTCCACAACCCAGTCCACCACCCAGTCCACCACCCAGTCCACCACCCAGTCCACCACCCCAGTCCACCACCCCAGTCCACCACCACAGTCCACCACCCAGTCCACCACCACAGTCCACCACCCAGTCCACCACCACAGTCCACCACCCCAGTCCACCACCACAGTCCACCACCCAGTCCACCACCCCAGTCCACCACCGCAGTCCACCACCCAGTCCACCACCACAGTCCACCACCGCAGTCCACCACCCAGTCCACCACCACAGTCCACCACCCCAGTCCACCACCACAGTCCACCACCGCAGTCCACCACCCAGTCCACCACCACAGTCCACCACCCCAGTCCACCACCACAGTCCACCACCCAGTCCACCACCCCAGTCCACCACCGCAGTCCACCACCACAGTCCATCACCCAGTCCACCACCCAGCCCACCACCACAGTCCACCACCCAGTCCACCACCGCAGTCCACCACCCAGTCCACCACCGCAGTCCACCACCCAGTCCACCACCGCAGTCCACCACCTAGTCCACCACACCAGTCCACCACCCCAGTCCACCACTGCAGTCCACCACCGCAGTCCACCACCCAGTCCACCACCCCAGTCCACCACCACAGTCCACCACCACAGTCCACACCACCCAGTCCACCACCCCAGTCCACCACCCAGTCCACCACCCCAGTCCACCACCCAGTCCACCACCGCAGTCCACCACCCTGTCCACCACCGCAGTCCACCACCCAGTCCACCACCCCAGTCCACCACCCCAGTCCACCACTGCAGTCCACCACCGCAGTCCACCACCCAGTCCACCACCCCAGTCCACCACCTAGTCCACCACCCCAGTCCACCACCCAGTCCACCACCCCAGTCCACCACCCAGTCCAACACCCCAGTCCACCACCGCAGTCCACCACCACAGTCCACCACCACAGTCCACCACCACAGTCCACACCACCCAGTCCACCACCCCAGTCCACCACCCAGTCCACCACCCAGTCCACCACCGCAGTCCACCACCCAGTCCACCACCACAGTCCACCACCACAGTCCACCACCCAGTCCACCACCACAGTCCACCACCCAGTCCACCACCACAGTCCACCACCCAGTCCACCACCACAGTCCACACCACCCAGTCCACCACCCCAGTCCACCACCCAGTCCACCACCCCAGTCCACCACCCAGTCCACCACCGCAGTCCACCACCCTGTCCACCACCGCAGTCCACCACCCAGTCCAACACCGCAGTCCACCACCCAGTCCACCACCCAGTCCACCACCCCAGTCCACCACCCAGTCCACCACCGCAGTCCACCACCCAGTCCACCACCGCAGTCCACCACCCAGTCCACCACCCCAGTCCACCACCTAGTCCACCACTCCAGTCCACCACCCAGTCCACCACCCCAGTCCACCACCCAGTCCACCACCGCAGTCCACCACCTAGTCCACCACCCCAGTCCACCACCCAGTCCACCACCCCAGTCCACCACCCCAGTCCACCACCGCAGTCCACCACCACAGTCCACCACCCAGTCCACCACCCAGTCCACCACCGCAGTCCACCACCCAGTCCACCACCGCAGTCCACCACCCCAGTCCACCACCCAGTCCACCACCCCAGTCCACCACTGCAGTCCACCACCGCAGTCCACCACCCAGTCCACCACCCCAGTCCACCACCTAGTCCTCCACCCCAGTCCACCACCCAGTCCACCACCCCAGTCCACCACCCAGTCCACCACTGCAGTCCACCACCCCAGTCCACCACCCCGGTCCACCACCCAGTCCAAAACCCCAGTCCACCACCCCAGTCCACCAACCCTGTCCACCACCCAGTCCACCACCCCAGTCCACCACCCAGTCCACCAACCCAGTCCACCAACCCTGTCCACCACCGCAGTCCACCAACCCAGTCCAACACCCCAGTCCACCACCCCAGTCTACCAACCCTGTCCACCAACCCAGTCTACCAACCCTGTCCACCACCCCTACTCACCCATGTTACCATATATATATATATATATATATATATATATATATATATATATATATATATATATATATATATATATATATATATATATATATATATATATATATATATATATATATATATATATATATATATATATAAATACGGGAACAAATAAAAAATTAACCCGGTGGGGGGCACGGGCCAAGGGTCTCCTCCCTAAATAAGTGGTGACTTAAAGTACATTCGTTTGTTTAATGTTAGCGGAAACTAAATTATAGTTACCGAGTCCCAGAACACATGTTAAAGACACGTTACTACGACTTTACTTTAAAGTTGTATTCAATCAGATGTACATACATGTGCACTTTTATCGTGGCCTGTTGTAGTTAACAGGTACGGTTAGAGATGATAAACTTACAAAACGCTTACAAAACGGGCTAGACATATTAGTTAAATGGTCTGAAAAAAGGCAGATGTTAAAAATGTTGGGAAATATAAATGGCTATACAAAGGACACGGGAACTTGGATGTAAACTGTAAATTGGGAGATTCTTTTCTAGGTACTGCTGTAAAGGTAAAGGACTTAAGAGTAACAATTAAGTGCTGATATGAAAGTTTAAGAGCAGTGTGGTATTGTAGCTTCAAAGGGTAATCAACTTTTTGGGTCACTTTGGAGAAATATAACATACAAGGAAAAAAGCTAATTATACCTCTGTATAAAGCAATAGTTATGCCTCATTTGGACTACTGTATACAAACGTGGAGACCATATCGTAAGAACGATTGAACGAATACTAAGGAGAACAACTAAGATTATTCCAGAACTGAGAGACCTTAGTTATGAAGAACGCGTAAAAGAATGCGGTTTAACAACCCTAGTGACATGGAGGTTAAGAGGAGATTAAATTAAAGTATTTTAAGATATTAAATGGGTATGAAAATATTGATAGAACTATTTTTTTCTCACTCAAGAAAAATAGTAGAACTAGAGGACATGTAGTAACATTAGTAAAGGATCAGTGCAGATTGGATTTCAGGAAGTACTCGTTCTCACAGAGGACCATAAATGAATGGAACAAATTATCTACAGATTGTGTAGCAGCGTGAATGTGAAACACGGTTGACACATATCTCGGGGGGGGGGGGTTACACGTAGATAATGTGCACTTGATATATGGGCCTTTGCCTTGGATGGCAATGTTGTTAAATTTGGCTAAATCTTGTTAAACTCGAAATGAATTAGGCCATGAGGCCTACTTGAAAACATCATGTTACAACATTATAGACCTGACATGGCTTTTGACGGGAGTGTAATCACAGCAAGTGTTGACATGATCAAAACAACCAGATTACGATCTGTGTTAACGCTAAATTACTCTCAAGCCAATTAATAATCCACACGTGACAGCGAGGCTCCGAAAATCGACAACTGCGTGGAGACATGGCTGCTGTTGTAAAATTACGCCCCCTGTTGAATAACGACCAAAGTAGCATGAAATCGACAAGCGCCGGTCAAAGGTCCTCGCGCATGAGCAAGTCGCGCCATGTCGCCGATTGGGCGGCGTACGGATGCAGGCCTCATAGTTGTAATAACCATTGCATAAAGCGTTGGCGTAAACTCGTCCAAAAGACAATCGATTAGTTTTGAGGAACCCATTAAAGGGGCGGAACAGACGACCATCAATTTCCAGTCGATCGCGATTATGTTGTTGTTCCTAGAAACTACGACAGGCATCGCCATCTGGCACCCTCTTAGTGCAGGAATCGTCCGCTACAAAATATGTGATCTTTGATCTTCGTTGTGACAAATAATGGCGCGGATTAGGACAGATAATGCCAACAGGGATGGTTTTAGAACAAATGATAGCACGTTCCCTTTATTCAATATCAAGCTGATTGGATTCGTTGAAACAATTATTATTACGCATACGATAAAAGAAAACGTAGAAATGTTGTTTACGCACAAAACTCATGATATTTTAAAGTTTTTAATTAATATCTAAAGAAGTCTCCCTTACGAATGTTAACTCGTTTTGATTTTAACTTGATGTTCACGTACACACCCGTTGTAGCAAATGTCGTCAGGGTGCATTACATTTGATTTGTGTTGTGATCATAGAGTTACATCATTAATCACCCCCCTATAAACTAACTGGTGTTCTATTTATGTCTATGGTTGTGATACATTCCATTCACGTCCGAGTTCATGACAGATGAGTTTCGAAATGATAGCGTTTTCGAGGATTCCGTTTTACAGTCAAACAAATCTTTAGCATAGAGAATAATATATTTGAACACTATCACACCCCTATGATACATACGAATTTGACATTTTAATTGGTCTTTGACATGTCTTTTTGACGTATTTTTTACGGGTCACAATGTTCTCGTTCGTTGTGAACGCACAAGCGAGAAATCACTTGAGACCAAAGAAATAAAATGTGCCTAGAATGGTCTTTTTGAAAAAATAAAAAGCAGGACATTTCGTTCTAAAAGCGGGATAGCAGGAGTGAGGGCCCAAAGGAAAAGACGGCATTTCCCGCCCAAAAGCGGTGATGATGTGTTAATAATTACTAGGCGTTAAATGTATTCAACGTAGGCCCTACGCTCCCAGCCCAGAACTCACAAATAAAATCGGACCGATGAACCACATGTCATTATGTTTGTACATTAACGTAAACAAGTCAGTATCGCTCGTATTAATCGCTGTCGCTGTTGCAAACGAATACGGATACTGCCCTGGTGCCAATGGTAGAAATACCAGTCGCACCACACAACCAGCTGCGCATCGGGAACCGCCAAGATCACTACCGCCATCTGGTGAACAATTTGTAACCAACAAATTTGTGCGAGCGCGTGCGCGTGCGCGTGTGTGCGGAGTATAACACGAAATGATAGAACAACAAAAAGAAGTAGGCCTATAGTTCTAAAAAACACTAATATATTCTTCGATTAAAAGAAGAAAGACATTTGGAATCAAGTATTATTGTTGGTAATTGTCTATGTATGTTAAAGATATACGTAACGTTCACGCTCACTTGAAACACATTTTATTTGTTTTCCGCGCAGACCGCGCTTATATGATTAGGCCTACGCATAGTTCAGGAGCATACGAGTTGGATCTTGCGCGCCTTTGAAAGGTAACAATTAATACGCTTCATTTTTATTAGTATTCGTACTATAATTTAGTAAAACAGTAAGACAGTTATCTCTTCGAGATTTGCAGCATCATAACGTTCACACTAAGTTTTGTTGTTAGGTGGAGACATTTATGAACGTTATTTAACTGTGACAGACGCTATTGCACAGGCGTATTTATTTTAAGTGGGCGAGAGGGCGGCCGCCCCCCCTCCCCGTGGAAGGAGCAATTTAGTTTACATAGGTGATACCTGTGCTAATAGTGATCCATCCCCACTAAAAACGTCGCCTGCCAGTGCAAAAATAGATACATATTACGACCTAGAAGCGAAGTGTTATACTTGATGAATGTTTGTTTCGGAAATACCGTTTCCATCACAGCTGGTGTTGAAAAAAATATTTTTTATACGCCCCTGCACTATCGGGAAGTCGTGTCACCACTAACTGTCCGCGTGACAACTGTGGCGCCATCTTTCGATTAACATCGTAGGATCGAATACAAGTTTGCTTTAATAACTGTTAATGTTGTTCAGACGAAGAGATTGGCATGTAAGCTAAGTGTGTGAAGTTGTGTTACAGTTATATAACTAACTAGAAGTAAGTGAAACTCACCAAAGTCGCGTCGAGGGATTCATAATCTAGATGGCCAATTTGTAACGATGCCAAATCATTACGCTATAGCCTACGCCTAGTGCTAAGACTTGACATAAAATAAGAATAAATAATATACATCACACATTTCAGTGTTAGATGTTTTCATGAACTATTAAATATAGATACAAGACCACTGATGAAGAAAAGTGTTTTCCCAGACGGGGAATCGAACCCCGGCCGCGGCGGTGAGAGCGCCGAATCCTAACCACTAGACTACCTGGGACTTCTGTTAAAGAAGCATGTATTATGGATAGAGTTGCGTGTTTACATCGTATAGATATGCGATGATTTTAACAGCTATGTGATCATTTTAATAGCCAATTTAAATTACATAAAATGTCTCTTTCTACAGTGATTTTAGGTAATACCAGATTTTATAAAACTATATATTTGTACGCTTCTTTAAATACACATCCCCCATTCTATTATGTTTAATTAATCCGACAAATGGCAGCACTAATCCGTTTTCTTTAGAAGCTTGTATATTATCCGCCAGGTGGTGGCCTAAACGTGAATCTCGAGCTTGACTCGAACTTTGCCCTGAACACGTTTACAATGAAAGTTTTTCAGCACTCTTTTGCAATTTAAAATTACATTGAATCAACGAGGTGTCATTATTCGTGATAATGTTGTCTTTAGCGACTGAGATTTTATTGCGACAGGTAAGCTTTGAAATGTGACAGATGGACTGAGTGTCATCAGCCGCGCCAGTGTAAAAAATAGCCATCGGCATCACCCAACTTTGGACCCAAGCCCAAGGCCGAGCGTTCCTTGACTTTTGATACCATAATAGCAGGCTTGTTAATAAGTGCAAATTCGGAATTGAATGTTGAACATATTGTTGGTGGAGAGAATACAATTTATTGTAACATTACTTTTAATGATTGTGCAATTTATGGTCTTCATCAGTTTGATTGTTGGTAGGTTAGAATAAATATCTAGTTAAAATACTCTCAAGTCAAGACTCGATGAGAATGTCTCATTATACTTGTCATGTATTATGTATAATTGATCGATATGGTAACTCATGCATGCTACTGTATATACTAAATTGTATCATCGTATGTATTGCAATAGGGTAAGTATTATAACGTAGTAATATACTTACAATGTGAAATTACTAACTCGGTTGTATGTTCTGCTTTGTTTGTTGTGTTGAAATAAATAAATTCATTCATTCATTAATTCAAATGTGAATGTTCAGTGCAGTTGCAGCTGAAGAATAATACTGAATAAATTCCAGGATTGATGGCTCTGGCCTGGTAGCATGATATAGATTTATGTGTGCTTGTATATATATTTGTCTGGGTCACTGACACTTTGGTGGAATTAAAATTCCAATTGCAGTGTAAATTACCCCAAGTATGGTCAAGTGTTTTGTGAGAACCTGACCTTGACCCATCTTGTTTGTATGTCGACAGCTGGCAAGGACATGTGTCTCCCCAAGGACAGTGGCTGCTGTCCCGTCATCCTGCCGACACGTGTGGACAGGGAAGGAACCTCTGAAGGATGACGACCCGGAGTTGTACGGGATCATCAGTAATGAGCTGAACCGGCAGACGGTGGGGCTGGAGCTCATCGCATCCGAGGTAGTTCATTCAATCAGTCGCATCCGAGGTAGTTCATTCAGTCAGTCGCATCCGAGGTAGTTCATTCAGTCAGTCGCATCCGAGGTAGTTCATTCAATCAGTCGCATCCGAGGTAGTTTATTCAGTCAGTCGCATACGAGGTAGTTCATTCAGTCAGTCGCATCTGAGGTAGTTCATCCAGTCAGTCGCAGACGTGACACATCTTTGGTTGAAATCTGTAATTTTGATTTAGTATTCCATATTGAGCCATGTCAATAATTGTCATTGAAATAATAGCACCGTTTTATTGGTTTCCAGTTTCTTATGAAGCCAATTAGATTGTTAAATTTGTAAGTTGGAGTGCTGATAAAAGGGTGGCTCACATCACACCATTATCTTAACAGGAATTGAAAGCTTGAGGGTGAGAATTCTACAAAATAAGCAACCTTTTGTTCTACTCAAAGCAAACTACATGTGTAGCATGGGGCTGGGGTGAGATGTAGAGTGGTTAGAACAACACCCTTAGTTCATGCCACTTTATAAATGAGTTTATGATAATAATTATTAACCTACGAAATATATATTGATTCTAAAGGTTGAACATATTCTCTATTTCACTCCATCTACCCAACAGAATTTCACGAGCAGGGCGGTAATGGATGCCCTCGGTTCATGCCTCACCAACAAATACTCTGAGGGTTTGCCCAATGCCAGGTAGGTGGCGCCACAATCAACGTCACAAAATATATTCCCTAATATATGTATAAAATCAATGCCCAGGCTGAATAAAACATTTGGACTTAGCCATGTCAATAATTTGTACCAGACTATTGAAGAAAACTCAATTATGTCTTAATTGCATAACCATCCTGGAACGGAAAGTGTTGTAAAAGGAAAACGTTTAGAAATTCTAAAAATACCTGGCAAAAATTGGACAGTATTAAAATAGAAACACTTGTATTAAGTTATGCATGTTTACTGTTGCTGCCACTGCCGCTGCTGCTGTTGCTACAGTAGGAGTGCAGACTGGTGTGTTAGCATTACGATCATAACAGTCCAGTTGCAACAACATTATCTTCTATGTCTACCAGTGTCTAGTAACACTGCTACTAAAGTAACTGGGCTAATTGATGTGGCGTACAGCCAATGCTACTAAAGTAACTGGGCTAATTGATGTGGCATACAGCCACTGCTACTAAAGTAACTGGGCTAATTGATGTGGCATACAGCCAATGCTACTAAAGTAACTGGGCTAATTGATGTGGCATACAGCCACTGCTACTAAAGTAACTGGGCTAATTGATGTGGCATACAGCCAATGCTACTAAAGTAACTGGGCTAATTGATGTGGCATACAGCCAATGCTACTAAAGTAACTGGGCTAATTGATGTGGCATACAGCCAATGCTACTAAAGTAACTGGGCTAATTGATGTGGCATACAGCCACTGCTACTAAAGTAACTGGGCTAATTGATGTGGCATACAGCCAATGCTATGATTCATTAAAATGAACTGTTTGAGGAACTACAGGTGTAACAGTTAGCACTTTGTTAGTATTACATAGCCATGGTTACTGGATATGATTGTGATTATGACTGCACATGTCTTTTCTGTGTATAACTAATAATACCTCATTAAAGTATGTAGTTCTGCATATACTCCAAATGATTTGAGAAAACAACTAACTCTGTAATACAAAAGCCTAGACATTATTTCATCAAAAATAATGATTTTCCAATGGATATCATTAATTGTTTAAACAACATCATATTGACTTTTATTATTTATGTAATAGTAACAGCCATTTCATCATAAACTGTCTCAATTTCTAATATTTCTGTTACAGATATTATGGTGGCAACAAATTTATTGACCAGATTGAACTGCTGTGCCAGAAGAGGGCGCTGGAAGCATTCCGTCTCGACCCAGCTAAGTGGGGTGTCAATGTTCAGCCGTACTCAGGCAGTCCAGCAAACTTTGCCGCATACACCGCTGTGCTGAAGCCCCATGATCGACTGATGGGGCAAGACTTACCCCACGGCGGACAGTAGGCATTGCTAGTTTTCTTTTCGCTTTCATAACTTCATAAAGCTTGTGCATGCTTGTGTGCATGTACAGGCACTTTTAATTTCAAATGCCAAATTTATTATTATTTTAGTTATTGAGATTATAAATCACTAAATGAAATAGGAGGCTGAGAGCATGCAATAATAGTAGTAAAAAAAAATTTTTTTTACGAAATCTTTACTAACTTTTTACTCTTCTACATTAGTAGTGGTTTTCATGCTAATAACTAAATTATAATGTTACTGTGTTTATTACATGACAATTATATGACAATAAGTGTTTAACGCTAATCTTTTTAACAACAAACGAAACATGCATTTTGTCTTATTCACTGTACATCTGTATTTCTGTGTATCTGGGGGATTATGTTTTAGTACAGTGCTGTGCTTACACTTTTTCTTCTCGCTGGAGGTGAACCTCTACTGCCAGCTCTTAGTGCTGTGAATGTACCCAGTGGTTCTGTATGTAATTGTACACTCTTCTGTATGCTGTCTCGTGTAGTTGACTGTTTCATTGTACACTGTTCTGTATGCTGACTTGAGTTGTTGACTATTTTATTGTACACTTCTGTATGCTGTCTTGTGTTATCGGTTTCAGTTTGACCCATGGATACATGACTGACACAAAGCGTATATCAGCTACTTCCATTTACTTTGAGTCGATGCCCTACAGGTTAAACGTTAGTATCATTAGAAACATCACAAAGTCATGCCACTGGTTCGCTCAGATGTGTAAATATGTACTTGGTTGTAGATAGTGATAGAATTGTATGAATGAACAGCCTTTGTGTAATTATTGCAGTGTAACTGATTCCCAGAGAAGTTGATTTAGTGTTGGAATGATGTGCAAAGTGCAAAGCGGGTAGATTTGAGATTAAGGGCAAGACAAATGCTATAAAGCAACCTTTATATTTACTCATGAGCTTTGTGTCTCTGTTGTAGAGTTACTTGCAACAAAGTTGCATCACTTAAACACTGTTTTACTTTGATTATAGTTGCATGCCAAAAAGTTACAAGGCATGACAGATTCAGGTTTTGTTGCGCAACGCAAAAAAATTTGCGCAAAGCAATGTGTAGTTTAAGTTCTTGTAGCAGGCTTTAGATGGAGGGCACTCATCCCATTGAACACAGGCACACACACACACAGGCACACGCACGCACGCACGCACGCACGCACGCACGCACACACACACATACTAGTTAAATAGCAACTGATGTTGTGTGTATTCAGATAGACACAGGGTTGATTGACTACGACAACTTAGCAGCAACTGCGAGACTGTTCAGGCCTCGTCTTATCATCGCTGGGACGTCGGCATACTCACGCCTGATAGACTACAAGAAGTTCAGAGAGGTAACGTCTTGCTTCAGTTTCTGTGATTGAGTAATGAGCACACGGGAACACAGAAATAAGCCTTTTTCGTTGTACTATGAGTAAATATTGGTGTCGGTCAGGCATTCATACACATACATACACGTGCGCATATACTTTGTTATCAGCTTTCGCCACCAAATTCTAGGTCAAACCCTAAGTTTCAAAATTAGTATAGTAAGGATTTAGCTAAATAATTTTTTATTCTATAATTTCTGGAATTGTGAGTTAAACAGCCTAGGCAGATTCATGAGTCTCATCAACCTGTGTGTAACTTTGTAATCGCCAGATGGCACTTCTGTCATCATTATGCAAAACTGTGAGAAATACATCGATGTATAATACTGGGCAAAACAGTAGCTAACCCATCTCGCCCATAAAACCTATTTTGTCTAGTGTGAAACAGTGTTTTTAGAACATCCCTGAGAACCTTGTTGTATATACAACTTGTTACTGGATTATGCAATATTTACTGGAATGAGATAGCCTTTGTTTACTCTGCACTCTACTGAGTTGAGTGCCTGTTTTCACAGGACTTATACAAGTAAGTCTTCTGGGAACATGTGCGTCTTTTCTGTCAACTGTCTAAGTGCGAATCTGTCATCCCAAAACAGCCTCTAGATTTCAACTGACCAAACCCCGTAGCTATCTTGCATGACAGCTCCCCAACATCTGTGGCCCTGTCACTATAGGTATGTGATGAGCAGAACGCATACCTGATGGCAGATATGGCACACATCTCTGGCCTCATCGCGGCCGACCTAATTCCCAGTCCATTTGAATATGCAGACATTGTTACCACAACAACACACAAGACTCTGCGTGGACCCAGGTGGGTTGTCATTTGATTGAGGTAATAAATTCTATTTAATATGATGGAAGGCCCAAAACTAGGGTTAATAATGATACTGTCTTCTTTTTGTGGGGTCATTAGTTGAACCTTAGTATTTTAATGTTTGTTTAGAAATGACATTACTATTCCTTGCTTACTAAGGGTCTTGAAGCTCTCTTTTGTTGAATGCTACCCCTATTTTAAATTGTCCAGACGTCAGTCCTTTAAGGTAGTTGGGGTAGCAATTATATGCTTGTCTTGAGTTGAGTAGTTTCAGGAGAAGTTTTTAAGATAATTAACAATTTCTTCACAGATTGTTGAAATACTATATAATATTCCAGATTAATAGACACAGTGACTTTTTTTCATTTATTTGGTTATGTTACAAGATTTTTAAAACATTTTCGTAAATGTGAAAAAAGTAGAATGCAAAAATATATTGTTTTGAGAAAATCCCCAAAGAAATAAATGACACAAGTATAACAGTGTCACTGATAACTTTATGGAAAATGTTGGTTAACATCACCGAATTACATGTGCTACACCACGTGTGTATCATGCTTGAAATGTGACTTACTGGCGTTTTACACAAAACATAACGGCCATTTCTAATATTGACGTCCCCTTAATTTGCTGCCACAATGGCCCTTGAATCTGTATTTGTCGTCTATATCAGGTTACGCCAGCCATCTGACAAGCACGTGGCAATGCGTGTTTACGATCATTTTTATTGGCCCGTTATACGCGGGGTAACCAGGTCACATTTGCTTGGTCATTTCTGTTATAGCTTCAAAAGCACAATAAACTACGTTAACGCTGATATTTGCTGGTTTAAGGACATGATTTTGTTAGGTACAGTACTGATGTGTACTGGAATACTAGTAACTGGACAATATGATTTGCATTCATAGTGAACGAATGATTATAGCTAGTTCAAAGATCAATGCACCCGCGCTCATTACTATGGAAATATCGTCAGCATTTCTAAGAAGTCAGGGATTTTAAAGGATGGATTGGCGAAATACGATGTTAGTGCCAGTGAGTATTTGTGGTGTTGATGTTCAGTTCAGTATTTCCTAGCATGCTATGAGAAAAAAATTGAAAAATCAACTGACACGTTAGCTGCCCCAGCAACCTTAAACACAGATTGTGCAATGATGCATAGTTTTACATATGCCGCTTACAAAAAAATGACACATTTAATTATTTTATGGGTATGAACTTACAAAAACACTACTATGTCCTAATTTCAAAGGATTGAAGAATGAAGTTTACCTTTGACAGTTTCCCATCAAAATAAATAGCCATTCCATTTGCTCAGTGTTATCGGGTAGGAGCCGGGTGTACACCCCTTTACTTTACCCTTTACATGTCAGTCTTGTTGAATGTAATGGCTCCTCACATTGTTACCTGTAACATGTGTATTGAGTTGTGACAAGTTCTGTCTTTTGAGCTGCACAATACTATGTTTACTGATGGACCTGTAAAGATTGTAGATTTAAAAAAAAACTAATCTGTCTCAGTTTTAAAAACCCATCTATAATAGCCTTATTTTTGTCCTGGACTGTTTAACTTGTGATCCATGGCCTAATTACTGTGTCAAACCATTCTGGTACGTAGACCCTACCCTGTAACCAAATCAGATATCACAGTCACAATATGCCTACCCTATAATGTTTCTCTGAACACACATCTTCTCAACATCAGCAAAACTGTTTGTATCTGCAGTTTGTGCGTCCTTTACCGTGTTGTAAGTCTCCCATATTTCCCTGCTTGTCTCTCCCACAGGGCTGGGGTGATATTTTTCCGCAAGGGCGTACGAGGACAGGACAAGAAGGGAAAGGATATCATGTACGACCTTGAAGACAAGGTCAACTTCGCTGTGTTCCCCTCGCTTCAGGGCGGGCCGCACCAGGGCCAGATCGCGGCCATCGCTGTGGCCATGAGACAGGTTGGTTCAGTGTCATACTTGACTTGTAGGAGATACAGTGGACTCCGTTAAATAGAATCACCTCGGGTCAGAGCAGTTTCATTCATTTAACCAGCACATTCCAATATACACCCTGTAACAGGAATGGGGAATGATTCCATCCCAGCCAGTATATTTGATTCTACTAAACGGCTGATTCTGTTGTTCATGATTCTGTTAATACTCTCACCACTTGCATATTGCCACCACCTGCATACCCCCACCAATTCCATTTTCTGCATCTTTTTGTCAATCGTGGATGATTAGACAGCTATAATGAGTTAATTTCCAGGCAGCACAGCCAGACTTCAGACAGTATCAGGAACAGGTGATGAAGAACGCTACAGCTCTGGCCAAAGCTCTGCTTGACCGCGGGCACACACTTGTCTCAAGTGAGTGACCACTGCTAACCCTTAGCCATCAGCTAACCCTTTATGTATACTCCAGACACTAACATCGTATTATTAAAATTAAATTGCTCATTCATATGGAATTCTTTTGAATAATTCATAAATCTATTTATGATTTTGGTTAATTTTTGTGTATTGAACTTATATTTTTATAATATTTGTATTTCATCGATCAGTTTCATTCAGAAATACATTTTCAGACGAGGACACCATGAACTGTTTGACATTGTTTAGACACAACTGTTTAATTATTTTGTATGTACATTTTTGCCATTACCATGTTTAAAAATATTTACCATAATTTTTGTTTATACGTATCTTGTTCCAAATATCTGTGAATTTTTTTGGAGTTGTGGGCTTTTATTTCGAAGTGACTGTTATTTCTGCCACCAGATGGCACCGACACCCACCTGGTGCTGCTTGACCTTCGACCCAAGGGCCTCGGGGGGTCACGGGTGGAGTACGTCGCAGAGCTGTGCTCTATCACAGTCAACAAGAACACGTGTCCAGGAGACAAGAGTGCCATGAACCCTGGGGGATTGCGTATAGGCAAGTACTGCAAGACACAGGGACCCAGGATTCACAGCCTGCAGGGGTCATTGGTGGGAGAATTTGGCTGCAATAAGTCAGCAGTCAATACAGGGGCTACATGTCTCACAACTTTGTATTTGACGTGCTATTTACCTCTCAAGAAACTTGCTTGTATACTTTGATTATCAGTTGTAACAGTGCAAGAAACATGAACACCCACCCATTCAAGGAACTTTTGTATTGTTTTTCGGCATTTATTGTTATTTGAAATATCTCGTTTTGTAGACGAACTCTTGTGTGGAAATCTTGAGGGGTGTTTACATTCGCCAGTGTAACATACAGTACACGGTTTAACAGATTTTGACGTCACTGCTAAGCTGAAAATTGTGTATTTGTTATATACATATATAAACCTCAATTGTGTGTATGGATATGCAAATGTACATACACACATACATATACACACATGTATACACTCCGGGTATGTGGGACAGTTTGACCAAGTGCCAACATGTTCCTTATAGCAAAAGTGCACTGTGCATATAACATGTAGACATGCACATAACCTGTCACTTGTTGGCTTCTCCAGGCACTCCGGCACTGACTACGCGGGGAATGAAAGAGGCTGACTTTGACAAGATCGTTGGTTTCCTTGATGAGGCTATTGATATTTGTCTGATAGCTAAACAGAAATCAGGTAAAATGTAATTTACTCATATCTCAAGTGAATTGGGCAGAGTTTGTTGTGTACGTATATTTAACTAGTCATTGGATTTTTTATTCATTGTTCCATTTAAATTCCATTTAAAAACAAGCAATAATTAGATCTTGGTAGTAATTAGTAAAATTCCACACTTGTTGGCAAGTCACAAACTGGCAAGTCAAGTCAAGTCTCAAGTCATTGACCCACAAGTCCGTGTCAAGTCTCGAGTCATCTCTCTTAATGTCAAATCCCAAGTCACCAGGATTCACCAATCGTTATGATTGTTATTGTTTGTCTGCAATTATTTTTGACGGGAAATTTTGGCTAAGTACTTAATAATTATTGCATTCTGCGTTTTGTATATATTTTGAGCCACCAGAGTTGTCTCAAGTCAGTGACCTCCAAGTCAAGTCTCGAGTCATCTATTTGAATCCCAAGTCAAGTCACAAGTCGTAAAATTCCACCAATAGTACATAGGTTCCTATGTGAGTGCATAGGTTTAAACGAGGTACCTCGACAGGTAGTATTTTATGTTTGGCGAGAGAGTTTCAAATGGTGTATTTCAGATGGTAAGTCAACTTAAAATGGGTGTCACAAGGTGACTTAAAGAGCAGGTTTCAGTAGCTACAAGGTTGAATACTTGCATGTGTAAAGTTTGACACCAAACACTTGTCATACTTTCGGATTCAGCTGTAGTGTAAGTGGAAGATAGTGATGATGCAACTGCAGTTGCCAGTCAGATTTCCTAACTAACATTGAAGTGGTTTTTTATTCATAATATTTGTATTTGATCTTGATCAACTTTAGACATGTTGTTTATATGAGCGCAACTTGACACCATGACACCTAGGACAAAGTATTTGTATTATCATACTTAACTTAATCCTCTTGCAACTGTTTCGAAGCTTGGACAGTTCTGTTCACCCCACGTTGCCTCAGTTCACTCAGCTGAAGAAATGTGACAGTGGTGGATGTCTGTGAACAGTTTTTGTGCAGTTTTGCACCATGGCTGAATGCTTCCCAAGACGTTGGTCATGGAATGAGACGTCTACAAGGAGGATGAAGTGTGCAGTGCTTTGAGCATTCCTAAAGACTTGATATAAGAATTTACCTTTACCATTTTGTATGCTATATTAATGTGGCTATTTCGAGTTTTTGAGGTACAGACAAAACTGAATGTGGTACTTGCTGTAGGTGTAAAATGTAATGTTGTTCAAGATTCACTGGCAGATGTCTAATAAGGTTCTCTGTCCCGTTTGTTCTTCCCCACAGGCAATCTGAAGGAGTTTAAGGCAGTGGCTGATAAGGACCCGGAGGTAACAGGGAAGATCCAGGAACTCGGAGGCAGAGTAGAGCAATTTGCCCAGAAATTCCCCATGCCGGGATAACGAGTCGTGCTGTGTTTCAGTGCGGGATCATCAGGGTACAGTCATGAACTTGCCATAGAAAAATAGGTTTTGAGGATGATTGCAATGGCGTAGTAGTTTTTACTGGTATAAGGTTGCAGAATGTCAGAGATTTATGCAAGGATTAGCTGCTAGATATAATTATGTGATTTGCAGAACATCCTGAATAATCCTGTGATATGTCACAGCTAACAGAAAAATATTAAGATGGTTTAAATTCTGTGATATGGAAATAACATTATTACACAATTAATGGCTTATTGAATGTCATAATAAAAAATGACTGTGCCATAATTTGATTGTCTTCAAAAATAGATCAATCGTATTACAACCAGAGTTATTAATATAAAATTGTCTTTTGTAAGAACAAAACATGTCCCCGCCAGTACATACCTTATATCTTTTGTAATGTTTGTGACAGCTAGATATGGCAAAGTTAGACTTAGAGCTTTAATCAAATTATTGTTGGGTAATGGATTACATATTATTATTATGCATTTAGGTTTGTTGAGTGTGACGGGGTTGTGTGATACTGTAGTCCAGTTTATATCAGAAAACAGTACAAAATATGAAGTATTAGTTGAAGGTTGTTATTCACATAAAGGTGTGTTTACATTTGTTCCAGTGTCTATGTTATGTGTGATGATTGTTGGTTAGTTTTTAGTCAAATTCCCATTAATCAGAGAGCGTTAATTACCGAGTACGGCAGGCAAAGGAATATATGACCTATTGTAATGGGCGTGTCATGTTGCAGTCTCAAAAATTTGCAGCAGAATTGTCCTGATGATTTGTTCAATGCCTGCATGAACCAATGGAGCAGGGCAAGTTTCACCTATAAATCTTTGCCTCCTGCATATGCTAAGACAATTAATGTTATGTTTCAAGAGGATTATTCAATCTCCCATGTCATAACAAGTAGCCCTGTAAACCATATGACTGCCTGATGTTTCATAATTGCAGAGAACACTACGCTGCAGCAAAGGTTGTTCACCTTCGAGCAAGGAATGGTATCCCTATACTAAAGAATGTTATTCATGTTGTGGCAGGAAATGCTGTAAAGGGTATTTCTCATATCTTCTTAATGAAATGCAATATATTAAGTATTACCCACAATCTCATTGATACATGAATTTACTGATTTTAATAATAATGTATTGTGACATGTGGAAATGTTTGTGAAGTTAAATAAATATTGATTCGTACTGAGTGTCATTTAATGAACTAGGCTGATGGAACAGGAATCTGAAGCTATTCAGTCTATACAATGGTTCCTCTTCAATGGACACCTCTGTGTCCAAGAAACAGTATCCTGGAAGGCATTTGCTCATCAGAGAGAGTTTTGTAATGAACTAATTTAATTGATGCACCATAAGCTATTTATACACGAGAAAGTGTGGCAGGAAAAATTAATGGGAGGTTGACCACACAAACAGGTGGGAGATGGGAGGTTGACCACACAAACAGGTGGGAGATGGGAGGTTGACCACACAAACAGGTGGGAGATGGGAGGTTGACCACACAAACAGGTGGAAGATGGGAGGTTGACCACACAAACAGGTGGGAGATGGGAGGTTGACCACACAAACAGGTGGAAGATGGGAGGTTGACCACACAAACAGGTGGGAGATGGGAGGTTGACCACACAAACAGGTGGGAGATGGGAGGTTGACCACACAAACAGGTGGGAGATGGGAGGTTGACCACACAAACAGGTGGGAGATGGGAGGTTGACCACACAAACAGGTGGGAGATGGGAGGTTGACCACACAAACAGGTGGGAGATGGGAGGTTGACCACACAAACAGGTGGGAGATGGGAGGTTGACCACACAAACAGGTGGGAGATGGGAGGTTGACCACACAAACAGGTGGGAGATGGGAGGTTGACCACACAAACAGGTGGGAGATGGGAGGTTGACCACACAAACAGGTGGGAGATGGGAGGTTGACCACACAAACAGGTGGGAGATGGGAGGTTGAGATCCCTGCCCTGTTTGGGCTGCCAGCCAGGACAACTGTTTGTACTTAGTGGTGACCTCCTCACTACTAGTGTTCTACCATCTACTATTATATTATATTATATTATGTTAATTCTGATTTTTATAATTATAAAATAAAACATTGACACTTGTGCTACTGGACGTTTATGTACTCAATAGAGTAATTATTAATTAACCATAGTATTATCTGATATTTCACCAACAGTTCAGATTGTTTTACACCAGACATACGACAGTGGTCTAATGTCACCTTTTTATGTAAATTTGCTTATGAGCTTAATGCCTAACTGGACAAAGGTTCTAAATATATTCAGCTGTTCTCCATGGTTAAGAGATGGGCCAGACTGAATTAATAAGTTGCCATAATAGGCACATCTGAGAATTATATTTTAGGGATGTTGCTGTCACAAAACTGTGTTGCCATAACGGGGATACAGCCAAATACTCGGTGATTATCCATGCAAATAACCAGAACAAATAAAAGCCAAACAACAATGCTGTAGTTCATCACATATAATTTGCACCTTATTCACATAAACATAGTATTTTCTAGACATAAAGCAACAGTCGAATCAGTACACTTCATATTAAATGAAACAAGTGCAACGTGCGGATGTTACATCCTTCACCGGGAGTCACTACTTGGCAGCCGTCACTGCTAAGTTCATTAGTTTGACCACCAGACTCCTAGTGGACATTGGAATACAGTGGTCAGCATGTTAGTGTGACAGAAATAATCTCGGCTGCAAAATAAGTGAGGTAAACTAAAATAATGGGTAAATAATTTTGTACATTGGCATATGAGTACTTCAATACACATGGCCCTAGTTAATATATACAGCGGCCGCCGCTAAAACAACAACTTCAAAATTCCCGTTCTGGCCAGGAACATTGGATATAAGGAACAGTGTGATCAAGTCCTGGTATGTTCCATACAGTGAGAGTCCACTGTATGTACTGTCAGAATGAAAACATTTGAAAATAAAATAACCAGATATCACTTACAATTACAGTATGTCACTTATTCTGCAGAGCTTGGGCTATTTCTTGCCACACTTGAACACACAGGAGACCTGGTCAGTGCCTATATTGGTCAGTGCTACTAGCAGTATAGCAAACAACTACTCCCTAATTTCATTTACCCAAAACCCAAGTGGTCTCCCCAAACAAAACTGTGATTAGTGCTCAGTGGGATGTGCTGTCATCCTTTCCACAGAAAATGTTTTACAGGAAGAATCACTCGGTGAACTAATGCGGAGTCCTGAAAGGGATCTTGCATTTTAAGGCCTCGAAAAAGTCTGAAATTTGACTCGAGTTCACCAAACTAGGCCCTACGCTCAACTCAGTTGATCTCATCAACACAGGTGGAATGGACCCTTAAGGAGGTGGGTAACAATATTACAATATTCATAGTCACCAAGACAAATGGTCCACACAAAGGTTGGTCAATGAACATAATGGTCCACTTCATGAACATAATGATGGTCCCTTGGTACAAGGCTGAAATAATGGCCCACCTAAAATAGATTGACAAGAATGATGGCTAAAGGTATACAAGAATGATGGCTAAAGGTATACAAGAATGATGGCTAAAGGTATACTGCAACCTCATTTTCTGATAAGTAATATATGCTGAATACAACAAATATTTCACTTAGTGCAAAGGTGGCACTAACTCAGTTGATCTCATGACACAGTCACGTGAACTACAGACCACGGTTAACGTTTTAATTTTATGACACTGCAACGTTAATCAGATAATCCTACTCGAACATGAAGCATCCAAGTGGAATAAACATCCACTCATCAAAGTATAAACAACTCTTATGAGTTACAGTTAACAAAATCTTAATATAACTTGCACAACAAAAATATTATGTTTTACTAGGAATGTTACTGAAATACCAACATAAATTATATTAATTTTAATGACCTTATTGCATTATCTGACTGGGCAACCTTAGAAGTATGCCTACCCCCGACTGCACATAAAGGTAACTATTAGGATGCTGCTTGATTTGTGAATGCACAAATGAACTAGAGAGTCAAAGAAAAACTGGTCCTATATATACAAGTTCCACAGCATTCTATTTACGTTTCTACCTTATCACCTTTCCAGCATCAAAAGATAAATTAATAATATAAATTGTAAAATCTTACATTAATAATATATAACTTATTAGTGTTTCCTAAAATCTAAACTTTGATCTACCTTATTTACCTGATCTATTTCTTCGCAGCTCAACATATCTTATTGTACTTCCTTAACTAAATTTGAATTTTCTCTCTCATGCCTTAACTTTCCCTATTTCTTCCCTGCTCCTCTAAGCTATGTTCCCGTTCCCATATTTCCTACCGCTATCCCACCATCCTCTTTATTTCTTTGGTTTCTTTCCCTTCCCATAGACACTGTCGAGTCCCAAGCCCATGAAGACAAAGAGGGTTCCGAGCCATTGCCGGGAAGACATGGGATGGGCGAAGATGATGACTGAAGCAAGGATGGTGAAGAACTTGCGTGTTGTCGTGAAGATGGAACAGAGCAGCGGGCCGAACGCTGTCACGGTCATGAAGATGAAGTTCTGCAATTTGAGAAGGTACAAAGATCAATTTAATATAGATTTTCTTTTGAACACAATAAACACAACTATTAAAGTTTATTTACTTTGATGTTTGTAACAGGAACGGAATTCTGGGATGACTTAGTTCTTCTTCTACTCTCATCTGCTACGAATTCAGTTGCTAAAGAAGGCAACTGATGTGTCTGCAGAAACATTGTATTACCTGTCCCAGGGCACTGCATAGGGAGAATGAGAGGAGACTGAACAGCACTACGGGGTACTTGGCAGCAAAGAGGACGAACGCAACAGCTTCACCAGACACCACCAGAGCTGGCAACAGAGAACACAGTAATTAGTTCCATACTTCAATTCCACCTGTGATGATCAATATAAGAGAATTGAGCTATTTTATATTTCTCCACCAAAGGAAACCAAACAATAACCAGACTAATTGATCTGGTACATGTATGAGCTTTGCCTTTAATTAAATGTTCTATAAACAAGCATTTCAGACAAGTCAAAGAATGCAATACTGTGACAACATAAAGAAACAACTAGGAGGCGTATAATCAGCATAGGTTTATACAAAGTCACCACTCCAAACCCCTAACAGTAATACAAAGCTAACCTACTTATATATTCTAATTGTCACTGCTCATGACACAGAAGTAAACCCTGGTCCTTGCAGGCCTAGGCATCTCTGTCAGTTGTGAATCCTGGTCCTTGCAGGCCTAGGCAACCCTGTCAGTTATAATTCAACTGAACTGTCTAACAGTTTTCACAGTTTAGCATCACTAAATGATGAAAAAATAGCCTAAACCCCTAAAGACTGAGCAGCAAGGAAGCCCTAAAGACTGAGCAGCTAGGAACCCCTAAAGACTGAGCAGCAATGAACCCCTAAAGACTGAGCAGCAAGGAACCCCTAAAGACTGAGCAGCTAGGAACCCCTAAAGACTGAGCAGCAAGGAACCCCTAAAGACTGAGCAGCAAGGAAGCCCTAAAGACTGAGCAGCTAGGAACCCCTAAAGACTGAGCAGCTAGGAACCCCTAAAGACTGAGCAGCAAGGAACCCCTAAAGACTGAACAGCAAGGAACCCCTAAAGACTGAGCACCTAGGAACCCCTAAAGACTGAGCAGCAAGGAACCCCTAAAGACTGAGCAGCAAGAAACCCCTAAAGACTGAGCAGCTAGGAACCCCTAAAGACTGAGCAGCAAGGAACCCCTAAAGACTGAGCAGCAAGGAACCCCTAAAGACTGAGCAGCAAGGAACCCCTAAAGACTGAGCAGCAAGGAACCACTAAAGACTGAGCAGCTAGGAACCCCTAAAGACTGAGCAGCAAGGAACCCCTAAACACTGAGCAGCTAGGAACCCCTAACAAAAACCCAGCAAAGTCAGACCAAAATCACTGAGACTTTTCGTGATAAACTGTCAAAGCATCAAAGCCAAATGAGAGTCACTGGCCACAGGCTTTGGCACAGACCAACCACTTATAGTCATAGGAACTGAATCTTGGTTAGACAATACCATCTTAAACAGTGAAATCTTTCCAGCTAATTCAGCAAAGATTGTGACTCAAACAAAGGCGGTGGAGGAGTAGTCATTGCTCTTTGCAACAACCTAATTGGTACTCATCAGATCGAGTTTGACACGGACTGTGAGATAATTTGGATTAAACTCCAACTTGCTGGCTGTAAATCAATACTCATATGGTCATTCTACTGCCCACCAAACAAGAATGATACAAAATACCTTGAGAATCTATGGGAATCTCTGTCCAAGATAAACGCACAGAAGGGCATGACTGTCTGCTTGGGAGATGTCAACCTGGGAGACATCCTGTAGGAATCCCACAAGGTTGCAGTAAGTCAACCATATCATGGCAACTCATAGACATTGCAGATGAGTTCTCACTACACCAACTAGATAGCAAACCCACAAGAAGAACAATATACTTGATTTGTTCTTCATATCCAATCCACACTTATAGATCAGGTAATGCTAGTTCTAGGCATCAGCGACCACGATGGAATTACAATGGTGGACTTATCAACAAAACCAAAACTGAACTAACAAAAACCCAGGAAAGAATTCTTGTACAAGAAAGCTAAAGTTAATTACTTGAAAAGTGACCTGAGAGAAATGAATGAACTAGTAATATCACCAGTAAATGCAAGTAAATCAGCTAGTGATCTGATCACAATTTAAAGAAGGTATCAACAACACTATGAATAAAAACATCCCATCTAAATTTAGTACCAGTAAAAAACATACCCCATGGATAAATCATAGTCAAATGCAGATTAAGGCAAAAAAAGATGTGTCTACAACCATGCCAAAACCACCTGGCAAATCTGAAGACTGGGAGAAATTTAGGAAACTGAGAAAACAGGCCCAACAGGAAACTAGAGAATCGTACTGGAACTATGTTAGGTCTACATGCCTCTCATCTACAAAACAATTTTGAAGCTTCATTAAGAAATTGAAAAACGATACAACAGGTAGGTATTTCAGCCCTTAAAAGCCAGGGTCAACTATATTCCGAAAAAACAAAGAAAGCTGAGATTCTTAATGAGCAGTTCCAATCTGTTTTCACACTTGAAAACCCATTAGACATCCCCCCAGGTCACAAATTCCCATCAATGCCGACTATGGAAATCACCCTGGAAGGAGTGTTAAAGGGGGGGTGAAGCACTCGAACAACAATAGCCCAAACATAATAACATACCATTTACAGTATATATCACCCTTATATGATGGGCGCAACGCCACGGTAATTTTGTAATATCCTTTTAAACTTTGCCATTATCTTCGCTGGGCGGCGCCATATTGCTCTGCGGGGGGCTCAGCGGCAGAGTGGTTTGAGTACGAGCTCCTGGCACCGCGTTCACACAGTAAAAACCTCTCGGAAAAACGGCCGAAACGCATGAAAAATCGAATAAAAAGAAAACTGGTGTGCACTGGATGGCTCCTGGATATATCAACTAGTACTACAAATGCAAGGAAAAAACTTTTGATCGACTTTCGAGGAAGAATTTGCAGCGGAAAAGGTGGTTGCAAATGCGGAAATTGCCGTGTCCGCCAGCCGCAGGCTCTGCGAGTGACCACTTCCGATGCAGATTACAAGACAAAAGACGTATGTGATGAGCATGGACAGACGATGAGCATCAAGATGTCATTCTTGGTCAAAGACACCGTTCCATCTTAGATCTTTTTTTCCGCATATGACCATGCATCTACAGACTATTCTGCGACAAGGAAACGTCAGATATCAGAGGGCAGAGCGATGCGTAGGAAGCGACGAGCCGAAACCAGGTTAGTAAATTGGATTACCGTTACCATTGTGACTTATCACTACGATTACAATATAGTTCCACCCCAATAAGCACAGCTGTGCTTCAACGTCAGCATATATATGACCCACAGTAAATCGAAATGTATGAATACAATAAAGTGCGAGTAAGTGTTAATAGTTTGATATAATTACGAGTGTTTTCCAATCCGCCGATTTATTTTCGACGTGATCAGGTGTACCGTCAATACGTGGCCGTACTCAAAACAATAACAATAACTCAGTAAGTGCTACAGGATATACTGCAGCCTTATAACATGGGCCATGGCGTATGTACTAGGCAAAATTATTCAAGAAAATAATTTGATATTATTTATTGACAGTCATAATAATTAAGTCTCATACTCCTGTGTTCTAAATGCCTAGAGAGCAAGCGGCAAGCGTAAGGCTAAGCCTGGGGGGGTTAGATGCATGGGAGAAACACGACGAAAAGACAGTATAGACTATAGTGCAACAGAAGCCTACTGTTGCTGTTTACATTTCAAATTCTTTATGGAAATATTTAAATATACAAATACTTTCATTGTGATTAAGTGCAAATGCAGTTACAAAAACTTTTTAAAAGTATTTAAATATTTAAGTAAAATGCATTTCACCCATGCAATGCCTAGCTGGAAAGGAAACTAAGGCATCATCATCTACCCAGTTGAACACTGTCAGTTTACATGTCTGGTTTCTATAATGACACTTTACAATTTCTGTCTGAATTCTTGTGACTTGACAATAAGGCAAAATTATATAAAATTAATTTGCTTTATTGATCAGATTAAACCCCACATGTAATAACCGGAAGTTCATAAAGAGATGTATTAATTACATGTTATTCTAACACGACTGATAACACTGTAATGAATATCGTGGGGGAGGGGGCAACTGTCGGCAACCCACAATAGTATTAGTACAAGCTATACATATGAAGGAAGTATATCAGGCATGGGGTCAATTCTGTTTTGTCAATTCCAAAAAATCAGTTCTAATTCCGCCTTGCAAAAAATCAATTCCAAATGTTAAAATCCTAGGCTAAAGAAAAATTCAAATCCAATTCGTTTTAACACAGTTTTATTTGTCACGTGTGCACAATCATATTTAATTAGATATGATTAAAAAATTATTGTTCGATAAATGCACACATACTCATACATATATATATATATATATATATATATATATATATATATATATATATATATATATATATATATATGTATATATATATGTATATATATATATATATATATATATATATATATATATATATATATCAGGTTTGCCATAAAAAACTTTAAAATGGCATCCAGCCATTTCATATGTACTTTCTGCTGCGACACCTCTCCTGGATTTTTGCTAACAAAACCAGACATTTTGGACAGCCCTGGACAGTTGGGTCATTAATCTGAGTTTTGAACAGTTTCCCCTGTTTATATTGGGTCCAGGTCATTTGCACCCCTCCCGGACATTTGCCCCTTTGTCACTTGCCCCCCAGACATTAGCCCCTTGCCTTATTCAAAATCTGGACATTTGCCCCCTGTCCGTAGCTTCTGGATTATTTGTAAGTTTTTTTAAGAAATGTTTTTTTAACTTATTTTTTTTATTTCTGATATATTTCAAGATATATATTATCATAATTGCAATTAATGTTCTTTGTGCCAGATCAGCCAAGTAAATTACTTTATGTAGTTGGAGATGATCCTGTAATCAAAGGATTATCTTTATTTAACAAGATTTAACAAGATTTGCCATCCAAGCCAAAGGCCCAGATGGCAAGTGGACAAGGAAGCCATTGGCTTATCGAGAGTCCAACAATGTTCATCTACTTATAGCCCGCCCTCCTGAGATATGTGTCAACCTTGTTTTTAAACATATTCACGCTGCTAGCAGTTACACAATCTGTAGACAATTTGTTCCATTCATTTATTGTCCTCTGTGAGAACGAGTGCTTCCTGATGTCCAATCTACATTGATCCTTTACTAATTTTACTTCATGTCCTCTAGTTCTGCTATCCTTCTTGAGTGAGAAAAACATATTTCTATCAATATTTTCATACCCATTCAATATCTTAAAAACTTCAATCTGATCTCCTCTTAACCTCCTTGTCTCTAGAGTTGTTAAACCACATTCTTTCAGGCGTTCTTCATAACTAAGGTCTCTCAGTTCTGGAATCATTTTAGTTGCTCTCCTTTGTATGCGTTCAAGCGTATCTATATCCTTCTTACGATATGGTCTCCATGCTTGTATACAGTATTCTAAATGAGGTCTAACTATTGCTTTATAAAGAGGTATAATTAACTTTTTTCCCTTGTATGTTATGTTTCTTCTAATCAATCCAAGAATTTGATTACCCTTTGAAGCTGCAATACCACACTGCCCTGAAACTTTCATATCAGCGCTTATTGTAACTCCTAAGTCCTTTTCTTTTACAGTAGTACCCAGAACAGTATCTCCCATTTTATAGTTTACATTCAAGTTCCTATGTCAGTTTACATTCAAGTTCCTATGTCAGAATTATTGCAATTGTGGAAGAAGTCAGTGACATTAGGACCAGGACATGTTAGGACAATTGAGGATATTTGAAAGAAGCCATCTCAACAAGGTTTCTTTTGAATTGCATTTACCATGGAGAGTTGGAGTGACTCCGTTTTTCTATAAAACTGGATGCACAAGCCAGAGTTGTCAGAAAACACTTATAACTTCATCATGGAAATTACTACTAGCATCTGAGGAGGTCAGAAGCTATGTTTTGAGAGTCATTCCTACACCAAGAAGGGGGACCAACAAGATTACTCTTCAATGGGAGTGAAGCCAGCGTCGATCCTAATCATGCAAGGGTGCTGTGGTCACTGATCTGATCTCCAGATCCAGAATGTGATCAACAAGACTGCCTGCAACCATGATGGTGACACGGCACAGATAGAAGCTGCCAAGGTCTGTGAGGACCTGAAAACTAAGGCAGCTAATACCAGGGGCACTCCAAACCACTGTTTGTGGAAGCATCACCCCAAGAACCCATCTTCCACCACTGATCTGACTATCAATGATACCTGGAAGACAACTGGTGACAAGATCATCTCATACACACTCCAGGGGATAGGCCATTGCATTAGGCTAAAGTGACTTCGACTTGTCATTGAATGTTATGTTATTGTAGTAATAATGATAAAACTGCAAACTGATTTACACTTGTCAACTATCATAGAAAAAAGGGGCAGATGTCCTGGGGGGGAGCAAATATACTAGGAGGCAGATTTATATCGCTATCAGTTGTGGTATCATTGATATTTCATCAAATTTACTGGAAAGTTTGAGTCTTCAACATCCTAATCTCCAACATGTATTCTCCATGGGGACATTTTTAATTACTACAAAGGGCAAACCCTACAGCCACATGTAACAGCATTGTACAGGTGACCAGTGACATGTTTAGTATGGGAAACTTGTGGGCTGAACATTAGGCTTGGATAAAAAAAAGGGGCTGCATTCAAGTGGGGCAGGCTTCCTCTCTCACACAAAGGGAATGAGCAGGCAGGTGCCCTTAATTGGCAATCTCTGTAAATAAACCTTGTACACTAAGAAAGAAAATGAGGCCTGAATGGTCTGATTTTGGTTTTACTGTCTGTTACAGTAACTTAGTTTTTCTTTTTGATGCAAATGCTTGATTATATTGTTCTTGGTCACAATGTTTCAATACCAGAGTAGACAGTGTCTATGCTGTAATATTGACAACTTCCTGGCTGTTACCAGATTCAGGGTGACATGCTAATAGCAGACAAATATGATTTTAAAAGTAATATAAGTAAATATAAGGGTAAATATTAACAGTATCAAGTCAATAATTCCAACAAAATCAATTCCAATTCAAAAAAAAAAAAAAAAAAAAAAATTCCAATTAAAAAAACATTTTTGAAGTCAATTCCAATTCCGGAACTGGAATTGAGGGTCAGTTCCAATTCCGGAATGGAATTGACCACATGCCTGAAGTATATTCATGACAATATCTTGTCTCTGTGTACTACAGCAACAGTCATGAACAGTATAATTGAATTGAAACAAGCTTATGTCTGTGGGGCTTTTGTCGGGAGGGGCTTTTGTCCATGCACCATACTATCTAGCAGGTGCTTTCAGTATAATACCTAATAATTATATATATATTTACATATATACATATATATATATATATATATATATATATATACGTGTGGGCAGGTATGTGTGTGTGCATGCAGCATTTATAAGGTAAAGAAGTCACAAGCATAGATCTGCATTTGGTCCAATAACAATATTCATGCATTATGTTATCTAAATCGAGTGTCAGATATAAAATAAGGAACCCCATAGAAAGTATACCTATGGGTCCATATTTTGTTATGGAATTTGGACCCCTTATAGAATTTTGACCTCCCTGGCCCATTGAAAACAGTGCAATGTTGATTAGATAATATAATACACTTTGGAGCTAGGATGCTACAATTTTGGTTACATGCTTTTGGTTATGTTACCAGTGGCATTCGTCAAACTGACCAAACAGATTCATTAAAAACATTAAGAGATCAGTGAAAGACCCATTGGTTGAATTAACATGGCTCCATAGGGAAAATGCTTTTCCCTGTGGCTGATTACTTTATATATTCTATATGACACTGGCACTCTTATATTCTAAAAATAATATATACAAGAGAAAGTTTCTCACATTGTGATTAATTTTTATTATGCAAAAGATTAATTTTGTAAAATTTTCAAGTCACTGTATGTGTAATCTTTTCAGATGAAGGATTCACCATTGGTTCGTACAAGTACAGGTACTAGTTTTGAAGCATCCAGCGCTATGGGTGATGCCGTCAATCTTTACATTACGGATGTCACCTTTAGTGCCATCACTGCTACTACTGCTGTGGCACCACATACAATTGATGCTGAAATGCAAATCGATCCGGTAACGATATTTCAAGTGCGACACTTCGCGAATGCTGCTGTAGTCATGGATGACATTATTGCACCAATGAACGTTGATCATGACTACTCCTATGTGAAGCTTCCATCAGATTCAGTGAGAATAAAGACATTGGTGCAGATGATGCACACTATGTGATAACAGCGACATAACCGAGGGTGACTCAAGCAGCTCCGACACCTATGAGAAAGAGAAGAAGTTTGTCATTCGTGAGAAAAACTTATGTCACTTTTCTGCACCTGCCACACACCAAACAGCCATAAACTGTGACACAGGTTGTACTCATGTCTGATCTATCAGCCAAGGTCTTTCGGATACTGGGGTGTCTGTCAGAGGAAAGTGTGCTGATTTCTACCCCTGGATGAGTGAAAGGTGAATTGAATATGTTAGGTGTACATGTACTGTCAGTCAGAATAAGTAGTGTATTGGTGTATATTTACTGCCAGTAGTGTATTGGAACAGATGGTTGGTGTGCAAGTACTATCAGTCAGAACAAGTAGTGTATTGATACATATGATTGGTGTACATTTACTGTCAGTACAAGTAGTGTATTTGGTAGAGAATGAGATGCTTGGTTTACATTTGCTGTCGGTAGGAACAAGTAGTAGATTCAGTCAGAACAAGTAGTATATTGGATACACATGATTGGTGTACATTTACTGTCAGAAGAAGTAGTGAAATGGTGCAGATTCCAGAATGAGATCATTGGTGTACATTTACTGTTGGTAGGAACAAGTAGTGTATTGGTATGCATGATTGGTGTACATTTACTGTCAGTCAGAACAAGTAATATTGTTACACATGATTGGTGTACATTGACTGTCCAATCAAAACAAGTAGTCTATTGCCATTGGTACAGATGATGATGGTGAAACAGTTAAAATGCCTTGGCTTTATAAAGATTAATTATTTCCTAAGCTAAACTACCAGTATATTTGATATGTTGTGGCATAATAATGATGTGTGTAACTGTGATATCCATGTTCCAGGTTGTATTTCCCGGTGGTAGAAGTCACTGTTTTAGGTTAATGTTTAGTCTTGATTTCAGTCGTTCTAGTTAGCCTTATTTCTTTGGTAATTGTTTTACTATGTGAATAAACGTTTGATATATTTTATGTTGGTCTCAATATAACTGAAATTGTGTGTAGTGACATGCAAGATGCTGCAGGTAATATTTTTGTTGACAGAAGTGGGATATAGATAAGAAGGCATTCACATCATTCAGTTATTAATATTTTAGTGGGAATTTTTGTAGTTTTCCAGGTTGTTTTTCGACCTGCTGCATACTGTGGGTGCCTCACAATTTGTCTATAACAGACTATTAGTACACTCACCTGTGTCAGGTCAATCTCCATAGCTAAACTTTCCATCAATTCAATTCGGTTCAGAATAGACATCACAGATCCTTCCCACATCGCAGGATGGGATTACTTGTCTTGCCTTTCCTGAGCCTGAAATATAATTTGTCAGGGTTAGTTGATAGCACTAATTCCATAATTACTATAATAGTTGCAAAACTGTGAACATTACATACTGTCAGTAGTTAATTACTGTTATTTAAATTATTACATTGCACCAAACAACAAGGTGTTGTGGTGTGCTACAGAGAGGGGTGATTACAAGTACGAATATTAATGTAATCATGATTACAGTAATTATTGCAATCACAATTGCTAATGTAGTCATGTTTACAATCATTATTACAATCACGATTACGGTAACATTTAAGAATATATATATATATATTCACATAATGAATTAAATAAACCTTCATGTTATTATTGTCATCAATGTTATTCAACACAAAATCAAACACAATATTAAAATACAGTCACGGTACACTACATTAGATTAGATACAAAATAAAGAGAAAAGCCTGCTTGCATTGCCATTGTAGTTCGGACCTCGCCCTCGGGCTAGGTAAAAGAAATATGCATAAAAAATATGATTATTAAAATGGCAATGATTCGATAACAATAAAGTTACAATTGAATTACTGACCTGCCCACGAATCAATGAGTCGGCACGCAAATCATGCAATGACAGCAGACCAACATCTAGCACTGCTCTGTTTGTGCATATCACTACAAAATCATCGTCTTCGCCTTCGTACGGTGATGCAAGCACCAACGCGGTCGGGCACACGGTGCTGCATAGCCATAGCCATAGCCTAGCCCTAGGCATGGTAGCTTCCTCGGCGCAGCATGATGACTCAACGTAAACGTGCGCAGATATCGGGACGCAATTTCCACAGGTTCACCACATCACATTACCTATAGTCAGGAATCGTTGACAGTCAAAGCGCTGTTGTAATTTTTCCTGAATCCAACGTCAACAAAGGCGAAGCCGACCAGGAGTCTGGAGCGTGACTCGCACACTCGGTGACACTTTACGACTGTCAACCGTTGTTTCCGTGTGGCCTGTCGAAGTAGACTCTTCGTCTGTGGTTTCCATTTCTCCAAAGATAGACAACTATTACGGAAGTTCAGTAAACCACTAATCGCTAGTAGCAGATCTGGTAAAACTGTCACAAGCGATGCATCTATCTTGTCAACAAATAAAAAATAGTTCCGGTATTACGTTATCGCATATTCTCGTTGGTTAGCGTCTCGTGTGTTCGAGAAGTGTGGCGTTTGCCACGATTTTTTGCGTGTTTTGTTGTAATTTCTTTAACTTTTTTATTTGGAACGAACAAAAACGCTATTTTGTTCACGTGTGTAAACACTTGTATATATAACAGAGACCCATATCTTTTTTTTCGCTCCAGAATGCCTATTTACGAAATAAATCGCAAAAAATCGAAAATTTACATTGATTAGATATACGCGACTCAAACCACTCGTTTCGACAACAAGATGGCGATACGCAGTGGTGCATTTTGTCGATTTTTGTCTCGAACAAAATCAGTTTTTCAGTTTATCTCATAAATTAGCAGGTATCTGTCACCATTAATGCATAGTTAGATAATATATATTTAAATATACGGCATAACACAAAATTGCTTCAGTTCCCCTTTAAGACTGTTGAAGGACCTTGATGAACACAGGGCTTCAGGCCCGGATGAGATAAAGGCCAAGATTCTGAAACTGGCAGCAGATGAAGTTGAACCAGCCTTAACACTGATTTTCAACAAGTCTCTAAGCACATGAGTAGTTCCATCAGACTGACTCATTGCCATCATATCTCTAAACACAGGAGTAGTTCCATCAGACTGACTCATTGCCAACATTCTCTCTAAACAGAGGAGTGAGTAGTTCCATCAGACTGGCTCATTGCCAACATATCTCTAAACACAGGAGTAGTTCCATCAGACTGACTCATTGCCAACATATCTCTAAACACAGGAGTAGTTCCATCAGACTGACTCATTGCCAACATATCTCTAAACACAGGAGTAGTTCCACAAGACTGACTCATTGCCAACGTATCTCTAAACACAGGAGTAGTTCCATCAGACTGACTCATTGCCAACGTATCTCTAAACACAGGAGTAGTTCCATCAGACTGGCTCATTGCCAACATATCTCTAAACACAGGAGTAGTTCCGTCAGACTGACTCATTGCCAACATATCTCTAAACACAGGAGTAGTTCCATCAGACTGACTCATTGCCAACGTATCTCTAAACACAGGAGTAGTTCCATCAGACTGGCTCATTGCCAACATATCTTTAAACACAGGAGTAGTTCCATCAGACTGACTTATTGCCAACATATCTCTAAACACAGGAGTAGTTCCATCCGACTGACTCATTGCCAACATATCTCTAAACACAGGAGTAGTTCCATCAGACTGGCTTATTGCCAACATATCTCCAATCTTCAAAAAAGGAGATAGATCTACACCTAGTAACTACTGACCTGTCTCACTTATGTCCATATGTTGTAAGGTGCTTGAGCACATCCTGTATAGTAACATTATGAAACATCCTGATCATTACAACAAGGATTCCATAAACATCACTCAAGACCCAAACAGACATGGTAATTATAGACTTCTCAAAGGCCTTCGATATGGTAATGCACAGACAGGAAGCAAAGAGTAGTTTTAGATGGAGAGAATTTGTAGTGGATCCACGTCAAGTCAGGGTGACCCAAGGAACAGTGCTCAGTCCTTTACTTTTTCTTACCGTGTTGTTCCCAATAGATGCGCAGTGCGTGAGTGCGAAGGCTTGGGCGCGTGTCTACTAGTTCTCAAATGTGGCCCGAATCATAATCTGCTGTTATGGGTGAAATCAGCCTCTAAATCATACTGGTAGCTAATCCGCAGTGTGGCGCCACTGTGAACCATGCAAACAATACGGGGTGCTTTTAGGGAATAAATCGGGAACCATGTCATTTACCACCGATCTATTTCATAACTAGCGCTTGTTTTGTGTAACGTATTTTGTCCAATCTACATGATTTTCGAATTGTTTTGATGGTGCTAAATGTTGCGTTGTTTGTTTTGCACTTAGCAAAGATGCAGTTTCAGCACATCTACCAAAGCAAACGACACTCGATCGACACACTACAAAAACGCACGAGACAGACACTGAAAAAGCACGATTGTTCGCGTTTTATAATTCCAGACAAACAACGTCAGCGGCTACCACTCAATTCTTTGAGCATCATTAAATAGACAATTCAAACTCGCACGTTTTGCTGATGGCGATTGAGCGATAAAATAAATAAAAGCTAGTCCTAGTACTTCCACAGACATCTGCCAAGCCGCCAGTAATGATAACAATGCACACTGCGGCTGAAAACACACACTATGAAGTATTTCTAAAGATGCCGCAAGGTGGCGCCAGCCGCAGCAGCACTGCTGTCATTTAGTGGTTTAGCGTGCCATCACTCCTGAAAAGCTATGTTTTTGCGCATGGTGTCACTACTCAAAAAGGGGTTTGTGCATCTATTAGGTAGTGCGCGTCTATAGGGAACAACACGTGTCATGTATACCTCAATTAGAAGCACACCAGATTTCCTGCAACTGCAGTCAGATCTCAACATCCTGTCCAAATGGCAGGATACATGGCAGATGAGATTTAATACTTCAAAATGCTTTTTGTTACATCTGTCACATGATAGATCACCCAAACAATTTAAATACACGTTAGGCAACTCAACATCACAAGAAACAACACAGCACTCATACTGAGGTGTAGAAACCACACACAGCCTCGTGGGGGAGTCAGGTCAACATCACAAGAAACAACACAGCACTCATACTGAGGTGTAGAAACCACACACAGCCTCGTGGGGGAGTCAGGTCAACATCACAAGAAACAACACAGCACTCATACTGAGGTGTAGAAACCACACACAGCCTCGTGGGGGAGTCAGGTCAACATCACAAGAAACAACACAGCACTCATACTTAGGTGTAGAAACCACACACAGCCTCGTGGGGGAGTCAGGTCAACAGTATCACGGCCAGAGCAACTAGGGCCCTGGGATTTATTAGACGTAACCTTTATTCATGTCCCCAAAACCTCAAATCAACAACCTACAACACCCTTGTTCGCCCCACACCTTGAATACTCATCAATAACCTGGGACCCCTACACACGGGAATTTAAAGATCAAATCGAGAGAGTCCAAAGAAGATCGGCCCACTTTGTATACAAAGACTACAAGCAAACCAGCAGTGTAACATCAATGCTGCAGGGCATCATTTTTGAGGCGAGTGATCGCTCTCGCTCCCTATCGCTCGCACAAATCGATAATCTAGGGAGCGATTTATCGCTCGCGTCAATTGCTAAAATCGCTCGCTGCCTGCAAGTGTTCCGTCTTGTCAAGGAGTTTCTTGAGTATTATATTCACTAGGATAGTCTACTCTCTCGTTATAACGAAATGTTCAGACTCCAATAGAGTTCACGTATCATCCATCACTGGGGATGGCGATCGCAGCTCACTGCACCAAGATTGCAAAAACGCCATTGAACCCACGATGTGCTGGCCATGCGGTTTATAAAGAAGTTATCAAATGAGTGGACCAGCGTCAATGTGTATTATCTTTAAATGTCGAACTGAATAAAATACGTGTACACATGTACAGTTATGGAATATATAAGGGATCAACAATATTTTTCGTTACAATCTTATTGACCAACTAAGCTGTAATGAAAATCAAAAATAATAACCTGGATCCAAGCTACTGAACACGCATATGAGTTGACAAGGAGTGTAAAAGTTGATTAAACATTGAAAACGTCTTTTAACCGCTCTGAACACATAAATTCACGACGCACATCTCCGGTACCACTTAACATCGAGTCACTGTATCATGTGCGGATGGCGAATTCATATTTTTGTGCACCAAGTTTGAGTTGTGCGTTTGGCATTATGATGCAATGGAAGTGTGCCATTTCACCCTAGTTTATATTGGTGTTCCTACTAAGCTGCATTTATGACTATACATTTGATTCTTATACGTGGCGTATTTGTGAATCTCAATTGCAATTTTCAAACCGCGTAAGCGAAGTCGCATACCAGCGGCAGTGCCGCATCATGGTCGCTGCCACAGGCCACGGTCACAGCACACTGCTACTGCACTGGCCTTACCCTTGCCTACGCTACACCTATGGTGATCGATGACATGTTGCAATTCAAAACCGTTTCACCAATTCCAATGAATGGGGTTTACTAAAGCAAGCATTTATTTCATTGTGCAAAAGTCATAGCGCCAGCAAGTACCAATTAAAATTTCATGGTGACAACGACGAATGGGAAATGGTGGCGCCAATACACAGTAAAAAACAACTAAAAATAATATAAATATGCCAAATTAATTTAGGCGAGCGATTTATCGCCTGTTGTTTTCAAATGTGAAGCCCTGATGCTGAAGTCCCTGCAATGGGATACCTTGGAAAACAGGAGGAAGGTGGCCAGACTCTCCATGTTCCATAAAATCCATCACGACCAGACTGCCATTCCCGCAGAAGAATTCTTACACCCAGTTAAGTACCACTCCAGAAATCTACACAATCTAGCATATCAACCAGCCTCATTTAACAAAGACTGTCATAAGTACTCTTTCTTCCCACAAACGATACGCGACTGGAATAAACTACCATTAACCATTGCTAACATATGAAATATCAACAACTTCAAACAAGACACGTTTAAGCACCTATGCACGCAGAAAGATCAACTTCATTGCTATTAGCTGCGTTAAACTTACGCACCCAATTCCTTCTCGTTTGGCTCTAAAAGTTGTGTTGAGAATATTTTTTCAGATTCAGATTCAGAAATACTGACCGACTGCAAGATAAAGAGATGACCAGAGATTCATGTAGAACATCATCCGATGTGTCTGTGTCACATGACTTGCCCTCATCCGATCCTGCACCCCACCAGTGATGCCGTCTAGTGTCAATGACAGCAACTGAAATGGATTGGAAAAAGCAATGACTTTTTTACAACAACAATTCCCAGTGTCCTCAAGTCCTAGATGTTCTTATAAGATACTGCAAAACAAACAATATAAGATTTTCCTCTTCCTTTTCAGCTTCCCAGTACCAGAAATAGAAATTTAGACCCACATCACATTAGTTGAAGGATGAAAGACATAATATGTACTGACATTATATTTACAAAGGAAAGCGTCAACAAGTCAATGGTTTCTTGTCCACTCACTATCAAGAGGTTAATGCTTTGGACGGCAGTCTTGTCAACATTTCTATACTGCGTCTGGTCTGCCTGTTTAACTGCCCCCATTCAACGTGCAATATGTAAACATGTGACTCAACAATTCAAATAAAAATTGTGGTTTATTAAAACATATCTGGGAGGTGAAACTGTTACAATAGGCATAGTTTATAATACATAGCATTATTTTAAGATAAAAGGTATCAGACTGTGCAGATTTAACACTGACCACCCTGTCCACTCACCAGGAGGAGTTCTCCGGCCCCCATTGTGTGGTCAGCGTCCAATGCAGCGGCCTTCTTGTCCTTGTACATGAAAAGGGCCACTCCGACCACAATCAACATGACAAAGACGTACTTGAGCAGAGGGTAACGCTTCCGCCCCACCAGCACTCCCAAGATCATCACGGGGATCGGCTTAGCAGACTTGCCAAGCACCTGAAGAGAAAGACAGGGGATGTATGCTTTTCGTAAAAACTCTTCCCTAGTTGATAATTCAAGGAGAATTGCATATCAATTTATTACACATGCATTCAACATGACACAGGAATGCAGTTATCATTTTATCATCGAACAGGCGTGCAACTCCAACGGAACTATTTGTTTACATTATGATCAAAACTGGCAGGTGACCATTTGAATTGTTTTAAAACAATTACAATTTATATATATATACACACACCCTTGATCAAATAAAATGTATATATATATACATATATATACACATATATATATTTATACATATACATATATATATATATATATATATATATAATATATATATATATATATATATATATATATATATATATATATATATATATATATATATATATATATATATATAAATAAAATGTATTATACACATATATATACACATATATATTTATACATATATATATATATATATATATATATATATATATATATATATATATATATATATATATATATATATATATATATATATATATATATAATATATATATAATATATATATATATATATATATATATATATATATAATTTTAAATGGGAGACAACAAAACAGAAATATACAAGTCAATCACATTTGTAAAATTCTATCCCTGCATATATAAAAAATACGAATATTGTTGACAAGATTGACAGTATCATTGACAACTCCAATACTGATAAAAATATGGAAACAGAGTTATACAAGATGCAACAGCAGCGGGAATATGATACTTTCAAATTTTTTAGTGTGCAGGCAATTTATTGTGCAGGCACAATTCTGTGATACTCACCTGCGTGGGGTAACTGACATACTGCAGAGCGTGGTTACTGGACAACATCGCGCCCAGGTAAGACGATGACATCAGGGCGTACATGCTCTGTGGGGCGGTGTCAGGCCCTGGCTTGTATAGGCTGATAGCTATAACATGACATACACAGTGATGGAAATAAGAAAACAAATGTCACTTGTCAACTGGACAAGACAATCTTGAAGTCTACTTGTCAACTGGACAAGTCAATCTTGAAGTCTACTTGTCTTGTACTAGTCTGAGTAATGGGTGAGGGGAAGCAAGTTTTAGGAATAAATAAAAAATAAGATAGTTTTAGATGAAACCAAACACAATCTTCCTGCTGTTCACATGCAACAACACCTGAGGAACTAAAGGCACATGTGATCTCATCTATAAATGATGAAATACGCGTGCAAAATTATTATAGATAATTTCTACAAAAAACTTCTTGAACCAAGTTACGATCAGCCATTACAACAGTCTTCTTGTCAGTGAACACAAAGAAAAGGTTCATTTATCTTACGTTTAATTTGATATATAACATGAATATGTGGTATGATATACACTACTACCAGACCTGGCTCAGACTGTTGAGTATAATCTTATTTTCTCCTACAGGGAATGTGCAGCAAATATTCCTTTTTTCAAAACCCCATATCGTTTTGTAACAACATTTAAAATCGAGTATATGGAAATATCTTGTTGAGTCAATTCTAAATTTGTTAGGGGTAACTACCCGCCTTTTCTCGGATTCAGAAACTATGAGTGGGTGAGTGAGAAATATAAATTTCATTAAATTGTGGAACAACATTCTCTAGAATTTGTATAATGACGGTGACCTCAAACATCCATAAATCTAATCCATGGAAATGCAAGGAATGGGTTATAACCAATAAATGTTGCATCATAACATTATTGCCCCAAAATACCACAATCACAAACACTGTTGACACATATGAAGGTATTTCCTGATAGTTTGTTTCCAGTGTATGGGAGGCAATTGAGTGATATTGTGATGTACCCGGTATATGTTTTAGGGATTTAGGATCATGGAAGAAATAAACCCTGTCTTGGATCTGCACACAATACACACGATCACTCTCCTGAGGCACAAAACAACATTTAATGTGACATGACAAATAAATCATCAGCAACTGCTGCACAAGTTAACACAACCAATGCTGGTGTTTTATGACAGCCAAAAACGTGTCAGATGTCAGACGCATTTCTTGTCTGAAATTTGGCTTAAGTAAATTTCACAACAGGCCCAACCTGTGTGCCAAATTTCATTAAAATCAGAGGGGGTCAAGAATATGGCTGGTTGATTTCATATGGAATGACCCAATTCTAATAGATCGCAAGGTGCCAATATTGGCTATAGTCTATGATGGGGTGAGTATACATGAAGTCTATTGGCTATAGTCTAAGATGGGGTGAGTGTACATGAAGTCTATTGGCTATAGTTTAAGATGAGGTGAGTGTACATCAAGTCTATTGGCTATAGTCTAAGATGAGGTGAGTGTACATCAAGTCTATTGGCTATAGTCTAAGATGAGGTGAGTGTACATCAAGTCTATTGGCTACAGTCTAAGATGAGGTGAGTGTACATGAAGTCTATTGGCTATAGTCTAAGATGAGGTGAGTGTACATCAAGTCTATTGGCTACAGTCTAAGATGAGGTGAGTGTACATCAAGTCTATTGGCTATAGTTTAAGATGAGGTGAGTGTACATCAAGTCTATTGGCTATAGTCTAAGATGAGGTGAGTGTACATCAAGTCTAATGGCTACAGTCTAAGACGGGGTGGGTGTACATCAAGTCTAATGGCCATAGTCTAAGACGGGGTGGGTGTACATCAAGTCTAATGGCTACAGTCTAAGACGAGGTGAGTGTACATCAAGTCTAATGGCTATAGTCTAAGACGGGGTGAGTGTACATCAAGTCTAATGGCCATAGTCTAAGACGAAGTGAGTGTACATGAAGTCTAATGGCCATATTCTAAGACGAGGTGAGTGTACATCAAGTCTAATGGCTATAGTCTAAGATGAGGTGTGTGTACATGAAGTCTAATGGCCATAGTCTAAGACGGAGTGAGTGTACATCAAGACTAAGGGCAATAGTCTAAGACGAGGTGAATTTACATTAAGTCTATTGGCTATAGTCTAAGACGGGGTGAGTGTACATCAAGTCTATTGGCTGTGTGGGCCGCAGGATATGTAGCTGAATTTGGCTACTGTACCTGCCTGGTCTAGAGGCTCACTGAGTTGATTCCATTCAACTATTGGTTTTACAAAATAGGAATTCCTGAATTGGTCTGTGTGGGCTGCCGGTGCTACAGAGCACCTGGAGGTATTGGTTTGACATCTTTCAACAATATTAATGGTCACACAATTTGTAAAACGCTTAGGCTGTACTCGTCTTAACTAAAAAGCCTTACAGCATTGCTGGGCAGTACACAGCGCTCGATAACAGGTGACATTTAGAAAGAGAAAGTACAAGAGTACTCAATCTTTTAGCAGATCAACCCATGAGGAGAAACAATATTGTATTTTACACATTATTAACATACCACCTCAATAAAAGATTACTAACAGCAACTACTGACTGATGTTATTAAAGAAAGACATTTAGACTCGCATTCTGAGGGCTCAGAATGCGAGGGTTTTAGTAAAGAATTCTGGAACAGCATGAAGTGGAAACTCATTCTCATAGTGAACAATGAATGGAACAAACTACCTTCTGACTGAGCAAGGGTTATCAATATAAATACAATAATAAATTATGTGTAAAAACAGACCAAACAAATACGTAGAGAAGATGCTCATGCATGTGCACTGGATTGCAGTCTTGCAAAATCTAGTTAAATCATGCACATACTTGCTGAGGCAGCAAGTCCTGACATGTCTAACCATTGCATAACATCATGGCATGCCCATCATGGCATGCCCATCCCACAGTTCTACAACCCGCCCACACACTGGCCATCCTGTCACTCTGACACACGTGGACACGTCATCTTGTGAGTCAGACTCAAGCGCCCAGATCTACAGCACCCTCAGTGGTCGTGTCACTTCAAAACATTCAAGGTCTTGTAAATTCGCTGTCACCACGGCAACACACCCAGCTTGTGATCTGACTGAGTTATGGCAAAATTCAGACAAAACCCTAGTCAAATCACGTTGCTAGACGTGCCTGCATCCTGAGGCTGCACAATGGGTAGGAAGCCCAAGCACATACATGGCTGTTGGAATACATCTCAGCCAGCAGCACGGAGGGGGACCAGTGTTCCATCAGAGGCCATCTCAACGAGAATGAAGTGTTCTATTTGTCTTCAATACTAGTACCAATGAAAACTGTCTTCAATACTAGTACCAATGAAAACTGTCTTCAATACTAGTACCAATGAAAACTGTCTTCAATACTAGTACCAATGAAAACTGTCTTCAATACTAGTACCAATGAAAACTGTCCTTTTCTAGCTGTTTTCTTCTGTTCAGCAAATGCCACACAAATTTCAGTTGTATTTTCTTTATCTGGGAAAAAACTTTTGGTAGGTGATTTTCAAAATCATGAACATCTTGCAATTTAAGAATTCAACTATGCATTGGTCAGTCGTTGGAGAACCGGGCTGACTTCATGCTGCCTTACCTGGGTAGATTATTGATTTAATTTGGGTGTGGTCAGACTGTTTCTGACAGTCTGGACCATATGGGGGTGTGATCTGGTTCACATGGGGGTGTGGTCAGACTGAGTTTTGGTTAAATCTACATAACTCAAGCCAGACCGCAACCCTCAGGTGGAACCGAGCCCAAATCAACACAAAACTTCCTGTTGTCAAAACACATTTTTCATATCTAAGCTTTCTCAGTTCTGAGATCAGTTTCTTTGTTATGTAATATTTCCAGCTTATACATGTCCTACTTGTGAGGTGACCCATGCAATATCCAGTTAATAAATCTTAGGGGGTACCTTTAAATATTGAACTAGTTTAGATAAAGCATTCCTAAATTTCCAATGTTTTTATGATCAGCACACTGTATTGCATCAGAAAAAAACACTGGTACATTTCTATGGAGAGGGGTGCATGGTGAGCCCATGTCCTAATTTTGAAAAAAATGTCATTTAAATTATTTAAATCCTGGCCTACTCCAGGATTGTTTATCATTTCCATTTTGGAATGTAGGCTAATCTTTCACAACCAGATTAAAATAAACACCAAAATCACATTAGTACTGGCTTCTCCAGACTGATTTGGTTAAATAATTCTCACAAATAATACAAGGTTTTGGAAATATAGATCACTCACCCCCTTGGGCAAAAGCCATGTTGACCAGACACTGCACGAAGACAAGGGCCAACGTGTAGGTGAATCGTTCTCCCTCATTGCCATAGCGACCTTTGGTGCTGAAAAGAAACCAGATCAATAGGTTCATATGACTGTGATTCTATTTACAGCTACTGGCAAAATGCCCAGTGTCAAAAGCAGGAAAACGAAACTGAAAATATTATTGCATTTTTTTAAATGATCAGCTATTTACAAACTAAAATTAAAACATTACAATATTGATGATGCCTCAGTCTTGGAGAAACAAAATATAAGTTAAATTTGACAAGAAATATGCCAGCAAGCCAATGAACAAACCTAGATATGTCAGACAGCCTACTAGCTAGCCAAAACTCAGCAAACCAGATAGGCCAGACAGCCTACTAGCCAACCAAAAGTCAGCAAACCAGATAGGCCAGACAGACTACTAGCTAGCCAAAAGTCACCTAACTAGATATGTCAGACAGCCTACTAGCTAACCAAAAGTCACCTAACTAGATATGTCAGACAGACTACTAGCTAACCAAAAGCCACCAAACTAGATATGTCAGACAGCCTACTAGCTAGCCAAAAGCCACATAACTAGATATGTCAGACAGACTACTAGCTAACCAAAAGCCACCAAACTAGATATGTCAGACAGCCTACTAGCTAGCCAAAAGTCACCTAACTAGATATGTCAGACAGACTACTAGCTAACCAAAAGCCACCAAACTAGATATGTCAGACAGCCTACTAGCTAGCCAAAAGCCACATAACTAGATATGTCAGACAGACTACTAGCTAGCCAAAAGCCACCTAACTAGATATGTCAGACAGTCTACTAGCTAGCCAAAAGCCACCTAACTAGATATGTCAGACAGTCTACTAGCTAGCCAAAAGCCACCTAACTAGATATGTCAGACAGACTACTAGCTAGCCAAAAGCCTCCTAACTAGATATGTCAGACAGCCTTCTAGCTAGCCAAAAGCCTCCTAACTAGATAAGCAAGATAACCTACTAGCTAGTCAAAAGCCACATAACTAGATATGTCAGACAGCCTACTAGCTAACCAAAAGCCAGCTAACTAGATAGGCCAGACAGCCTACAAGCTAGTAAAAAGAAATCTAATTAGATAAGCAAGATAGCCTACTAGCTAGCCAAAAACCAGCTAACTAGATAAGCCAGCAGCCTACTAGCTAGCCAAAAACCAGCTAACTAGATAGGCCTGCAGCCTACTAACTAGCCAAAAGCCAGCTAACTAGATAGGCCAGACAGCCTACAGCTAGCAAAAAGAAATCTAATTAGATAGGCAAGATAGCTTACTAGCTAGCCAAAAACCAGCTAACTAGATAAGCCAGCAGCCTACTAGCTAGCCAAAAACCAGCTAACTAGATAGGCCTGCAGCCTACTAACTAGCCAAACAACCAGCCAGTCATATACAAGCTAACAGCATAGCCATATAGCCAAGCATTCCACAGTGAAAACATGCAGCACTTGGCAATGCACTAATACTTACTTTGTGCCTCAAATGTTACACAAGTAGCACAGCAAATCTCAAATCTCTACAAGCCAATATTACATCAACTTCCTTCCCATGTCTAGCATTCTTCCAGTTAATCACCCATACCCCAAATGTTCACACACCGCTGGCAAGTGACAACTGACTAGAACCTCTGTGGCCACTCCTAACTAAATACGTGTGCATTGCTGCAGCCTGGTGTCATATCCTGGTGACACCGACCAATCACAAAGAAAACGAAAGAACTTAGTCCATGAATATTTAGGGGACCAACTCAAAATTGCACTTTGGTTTTTGACCAAGCAGAAATTCAGAATCCATTAATTTGAAATCCCAGTGTTCAGACTGTTTATGATCCATATTAAATGCTACAGATTTGTTAAACAGCCGTTATAAAATGGGTAAATTATACATAAAAACAGAGTTTGTAAAATACAATAGTTTTGCACCTGTAATGTTGTATTTCCTCTATATATTAATAAATTATCTCAACTATAATTACAATAAAAACAAGTCTCAGAATACAACATTTACATAATATATAGTTAGCTTCGTTTCACTTGATCAATTCTGACATGGCCCCCCTATAGGCTACCGGTTTTTAGACATGACTCATAAACACCCCTGCTACACTAAATAAATTCCTGCAACTTCCTGGTAGATAAGTGTCTAAGTCTAATAGGGACAGTTCTCCAGTCTAATAGGGACAGTTCATTATTTCATTTCCAATTTCCTGACATAATGATTAGGTGATTGTGGGGTTCCCTATTTGTACAAGGAAGGCAATGTTTGACATTATGATCACCTCTTAATGAACTCTACATAACATCCATATTCACTAGGTGGGGTAAGATCTCTATTTTTCCATTATCGACAATTAATGCTTTTTTAATGCCATTCACAAATTTTTATTTTGAAGCTTCTGAAAATTAACTGTGTTAGTACCTATTCTATCATCAATCTGCTGGAATAGATTCGACAAAATTCTGTAAATTTTTCTTCCAAAAAAAATTCACATACAAGATGCTCCCTCTCAAATAGCATCCCAAACAACAGTTACTATGGACAACATGTACAAGGGGTATTTGACACGTACATATCTGTATGTCGCCATCCACTAGAAATTTTCTGTGTGTCATAGTCCTCAAATATGGTCAGATCCTGTTAAGAAATAATATTTTTCAGGCAGCAAAATGTTGTCAAAAGGAAGTATCATCTTTCAAAATCACCGGCACTTCATTTACATATCATCAACCTAGAAATTAATTAGTGATCTGTCAACATGTGGTCAGTTACTTCTGTGCAAAACCTCACTTTCTGCATTTATATTGGATACAATTTATGTCTGAATCCAATCAGAGAAAGCCCAATGTTAAGTGTAAATTTTTTTTTTAAATAACATAATTGTACCATAATTAACATACACCTGTATATGGAACAGAGGAGGTAAGATAATACAAATCATATATCGCCTATACACCCAGATATAGGAGAAAGCAACTGTTGGCTTGAAGACTGGGCCATGTTTGTTTTGGTGACAATCCCTAAGGGCAGCATTTTGATGTGCTACAACAAAGGGACAAAACCCTTAATTTCCCGTGCTAGCAACATTCTTCTACACGTTCTAGTAGAGAGAATGAAACTGAAACTACAAAGTGAGATTCTGGAAAAGCTAGCTGTTTTCACTTTCAGGCCAGAACATGGTACACCAGACCAAAACCACATTTTGGTAAACCGCTTTGGAAACCACTATAGAAGACCACTTTACATATTCTGACACAGTTGACACAGTTGAGTATTTACAAAGATCTATATAATTATGGTCTGTCATGAATGATTTTGGATTTCTTGTATGCGAGACAGAAGCCACAATTCAAAACAAAAACTAATTATTTAGAAATCGGTCAAGGCATCTATATAGTATTACGCTAACTTTGGGGGCCGCCTGGCAGTGTCCCTCCCAGACGCTGACATCCACTCGCCTCTTTCTACATTTCTTCGCCTCCTTGCACCAGTCGCCTCTGATTTACCAATTGGCGATGTATTTCAAAAACCACAAAGGCAGTTATTTAGAGTTATTTACTATAATACTTTTTCCTGGCAGACAACGATGGAAACAGTAGCCAAATTGTGGCCGCATTGAGCGTGAGTCACTCTCCAGATTAATGAATGTGTAAACTACTCCTGTCACACACAACAAAAAACCAGGAAGTGGATTAATGAGTAATTCCTTTTGTCGCATGACCTGTTTCAACATCATTAGTGGAAGGCATCAACTTCAACTTATGTGATTCTAATGCTAATTAGATCAAACAAAACAGATAGAAAATGATGACCAAAATCTAGCCAGTTTGTGAATCGAAGATGTGTTTTGAATGAGAAATGGTTGGGATTGGGAAAATAGGCATGGGGAGAGTTTCCCTGTTTGAACCATCATTCCTGATTAAAAAAACACACTTTCAGGATACAAATGAGTCTTATGACTGTGATTAAACTTGGGTTCCTGACAGTGAACTGATCACAGATATGCACTCCTCTTTTTCCACCACTACAATTCATGCCTCTGTGTTAGTCACTCTAGCAAAATGCCTATCTTCTGGAGGGCATAACTTGGTAGTTCCAGGGGTGAAAACTAACATTTTTGTCCACCAGCCCAATTGAGCTGGCAAGTTAAAAAATTTATCAGCCCGTCCAATATTCTACCAGCCCCGATAAAAAAGCTTGGACAAAAACATCGCTGATACAGTCATCAAGCTGGGGGCGAATGTTTGGAGGAAAGTGGAAGTGGTGATGGGAGACAGACATATAGCTCGGAAGCTAAAAGGAAAGGTGATAGCTCATGCGTAACACCAGTCTACCTACGTGGCCTAGAGACCATGGTGATAATGGAAATAACAAGATAAAGTTTGTGCGAATAACTTGGCGAGAAGAATTGTGGGAGTAAACAGAACACAAAAGCAAAGACTGGAGGAGCTGAAGTAAGACGAGAGTCTCAGGAGGAAGCTGGTGAGGGGCAGGCTAAAGCGGGCCAGACACGTGGAAAGAATTGAAGGGGTAGGGTTAACGAAGAGAGCAGACGCGCTTAGAGTGTAGGGTAGAAGGAGAAGAGGAAGACCGAGACTGAGATGGTAGGACTGCGTTAAGAGAGTTTTAGCAGGAGTGGAGAATGAGAGCAAGGGATAGGGGGGAGTGGAGAATGAGAGCAAGGGATGGGGGAGTGGAGAATGAGAGCAAGGGATAGAGGGAGTGGAGAATGAGAGCAAGGGATAGGGGAGTGGAGAATGAGAGCAAGGGATAGGGGGCAGTGGAGAATGAGAGCATAGGATGGGGGAGTGGAGAATGAGAGCAAGGGATGGGGGGTAGAGAATGAGAGCAAGGGATGGGGGGTAGAGAATGAGACCAAGGGATAGGGGAGTGGAGAATGAGAGCAAGGAATGGGGGGAGTGGAGAATGAGAGCAAGGGATGGGGGAGTGGAGAATGAGAGCAAGGGATAGGGAGAGTGGAGAATGAGAACAAGGGATAGGGGGAGTGGAGAATGAGAGCATAGGATGGGGGAGTGGAGAATGAGAGCAAGGGATGGGGGCAGTGGAGAATGAGAGCATAGGATGGGGGAGTAGAGAATGAGAGCAAGGGATGGGGAGTGGAGAATGAGAGCAAGGGATGGGGGAGTAGAGAATGAGAGCAAGGGATGGGGGGAGTAGAGAATGAGAGCAAGGGATGGGGGAGTGGAGAATGAGAGCAAGGGATATGGGGAGTAGAGAATGAGAGCAAGGGATGGGGGGAGTGGAGAATGAGAGCAAGGGATGGGGGGGAGTGGAGAATGAGAGCAAGGGATAGGGGGAGTAGAGAATGAGAGCAAGGGATGGGGGGAGTGGAGAATGAGAGCAAGGGATATGGGGAGTAGAGAATGAGAGCAAGGGATGGGGGGAGTAGAGAATGAGAGCAAGGGATAGGAGGAGTAGAGAATGAGAGCAAGGGATGGGGGGAGTGGAGACGGCTAATGGAGGCAGCAGTGAAATGCATGTTCGTTTTCAGAAAATCTCTCTCTCCATCTATGATGCATACATCTATTTTTATATTCATTGCATGTATGTAATGATTCGCAGTTCACAGGTAGAATATATAACTAATAATAGATAATAGTAAATAATAGTGGAGGAGATAATAAATAATAGTGGAGAATGAGAGCAAGGGATATGGGGAGTAGAGAATGAGAGCAAGGGATGGGGGGAGTGGAGAATGAGAGCAAGGGATATGGGGCAGTGGAGAATGAGAGCAAGGGATAGGGGGAGTGGAGAATGAGAGCAAGGGATGGGGGAGTGGAGAATGAGAGCAAGGGATGGGGGAGTAGAGACGACTGATGGAGGCAGCAGTGAAATGCATGTTCGTTTTCAGAAAACCTCCCTCTCCATCTATGATGCATACATTTATTTATTGTATGCAATGATTCGCAGTTCACAGGTAGAATATATAACTAATAATAGATGATAACATAAAATGTCTATGTTTAATTACACTTTGGCTTACAAATGTACCGCAACATCTCAGTGACTGGAATTTTTTACAGCTTTTATCCAGCACACAGTTTGTCTTTTTATGTGCCTAGCTGTTGACTTTTGAAATTTTGCATGTTGTTTTACAATGTCTGGAAGGAAACAGTATGTGACTGAATTTTTTTTATAAAACTATATCAGATTTCAATAAGTTAAAAAAAAAATTATTTTTAGTATAACAAATTTAAATAAAAAATAAATTCAACCCACATCATTGTATTGTGTGGATGCAGTAATGGTGCCACCTAGTGGATAACCCTGAACTAACAGTGTATTCAAGCAATGAACTGTTTATTATATAACTATCATGTAACTAAACATCTACCACAAAGCCCTATCCTATTGATGAAGTTGTAAACATATCAACCAATTATGTTTAATAAGCACTGCAATGTTTCAAGGTATTTTATGTCAGCAGCATTTACAAAATATTGTTCATAAAAAGGCTTTATTGCATTAGATAAGGGTTAATATCAACAAAATCATGACCCAGGGTGTATCAGTGGAGGATTGTATTGCCACATACACTCATAATTTGGTCAGGATATTATTACAAAATACATTATTATGATTATATATGGAAATTATGATATAAAAATATTTGATTCTGAAGATCTGATCATGGAGGAACCAACTGGATCCTGCGATCAGAATCGTCATAAGGTATAAGGTATATGCATGTACTAGCATTGGAAATAATTTGTTTTTAACTATCAATCATTTATGTTGTCCACAGACAAGGCCACCGGTGTACCAAAATAAGCAATCAGATATTCAACTAGTCCCACAATAACAATAAAGTTTTTTGCATGACCACAATATTTACTGCACAAATATATGAAATTATAAATAAATGAAAATCAATATCCACCAGACAATGTCCACCAGACAAGGTCCAACATGATGTTTAGTAATAAAAGTTTGGTTGTCTCTCTTAGCACCAGCTACTAACGTAAAGTGCCCTAATTTCGTCAGGGTCCTAATATCATCATCGAAGTATAAATGATCCATTGCTACGTCCCACGTGATCGAATGAATCAAAGGATAGCGCAGAATAGTTTGGGTGAGTTTACTCTTTTACATTTATAAACAGAACAACAGTAGAAACCTGTATTTGTAAGAAAATTATGTTGCGAAAGGTAGTACCCCTATTCTTTGTAACGTTTTTCCATAATGCAGCCTTGACACCAGTGTACTTGCACAGCGAATGTTGTTGCCTGCACGCTAAAGTTACTGTCGTATACAATATACCTCTCTGGTCTTAACGTTCTGCCATTCATTAATGCAAATGTCATAATGGTATCATGCATTATGCAATGCTGGTAGTTATTTTATTTGTATGACGATATTAGGTCCCTAAAAACGTATTTTTGACGGATTAATTATTACATCACCCCTTCTGTCAAAGTGCCCTATCTTCGTCATCAAATCTTAGGGGCGTCTTATTTGTGTCAATATTACCTTTCTTGTATTATTTGTTTTCAGACATCATTGCAGAGAACAAATTACGCATATTATGTCGCCACCGTGAATAGAAAATCACGGAACAAAGCACCACAGCTAGAATACTAACATCTGAAGACTTAGCCAGAGAAATATGAGAACACGAGAAAGCTAAACAAAACGCAGAAGAAGCAAAGCAGAAGAGGAAGGCAGAACGAGCAAAGAAGATGTTGTTTAATGAGGTACAGACAGTTTCCAAAGAACAGGAAACTTTTTACTGACTGTGTGACCGTTGAAAGACTGCCACTGTTGAAAGACATCAAACCAATAACTAGGTGATTTGTAGTGCTTGCAGCACACACAATCCAATTAAAGAATTCCTATTTAATAAAGACAATAGATGAATGGAACCAACACAGTGAGCCTCAAGGAACTGGCTGGAACAATAGGCGAATTCAGCTGCCTATCCTGCGGCCCACATGACCAATAGACTTCTTGTGCACTCACCCCGTCGTAGGCAATAGTCAAAATTGGCCCATTACCTCGTACCAGACTTAGAATCAGGAAGAGCAGGGTGCAACAAAGGGAGACCGGATGGACAGTGAACTGGGGGAAGAGCAGGGTGCAACAAAGGTAGAGGGGATGGATGGTGAATTGGAGAAAGAGCAGGGTGCAACAAAGGGATAGTTGATGGACAGTGAACTGGAGGAAGAACAGCGTGCAATAGAGGGACAGCGGGTGGACGGTGAGCTGGGAGAAGAGCAGGGTGCAACAAAGGGAGAGCGGATGGAGGGTGAACTGGAGAAAGAGCAGGGTGCAACAAAGGGATAGTTGATGGACGGTGAACTGGAGGAAGAGCATACTGCAGCGACTGTTATATGTGTGTTTTGCGTGTATCCAATCATAAAAGCATTTGCATCTTTTTCCCACATACCATGCGCATTGGGAGGAACCGTTTAGTTCACCAGTTCATAAACAAACTATACATATAATTGGTTATCATTCAGTGCTGATTTGCAATACATAGAAGCTTTTCAATATCCTGTGTCACATCATCACATATGAATGGTTTGACTTGAAAATCATTGGTGGCGACTTAATAATATCATAAGATGCAGCCTATGTGTTATCAGTAAGGTTTGGAATTGAGGTTGGAATTGTTTAGTAACGTTATATTATTTAATAGTTATCGATAACTAACTTTAGAAATGTCTTAATTACTGGTGACGAACATATTGCGTTTCTGTAAATAGTGCAGATGGACATAAGACACCCACGCAGACGGAAATAGGCTACCGGGAATTCCTTATCCCGTCATTTGCACCCTCTCGCCTTTAAGTTGCTCTGTATAATTTATGTTTGACATACATATGCTTATAGTGTGTTTCGATTGTTTCCACAACGTCACTCTTTACAATGCTATTGAACACTGTTTAGTTGCACCATCTGCTGGTGGGGGGCAGCCCAATTGGGCAAGCACAAAACCTGACGATATTAGGGCACTTTACATTACATACCTACACCTAATCTGACTTTATACTCAGCACCAGTGGGCTTCATTTAAAATCAGTGAAGGGGTGTGGCATTAGCTGGGGAGCTAATTTGATAATTTTATTTACTAGAACTTGTTATGACTTTTAAATGGATGACGGAAGAGTATGACAAAATGCTAATTATAATGCGACAGAGAACACTTCGATCACGGTTGGAAAACGGTTGATTCGGCCCATGGGCCGAACCCGTTACGGGCCGAACCATCCAACACTCATTAAGGGGGAGGGAGTCCTGGCGACAAAACTTCCGGGTTTAAAACGCCGTTTTTATTTCAGTTAGCATAATAGATGTTACGCATGTTACTTATGCTTGTCTTAGTTTGTCACGAGTTTGTAATTGCAACCACTACTGATAGGCGCGTCAAACTGGAACTGATAACGGCGTCCGGCGCTATCAATAACAACGACAACGTTCTATACATTCACTCACATTTTCTCCTGCAGAAGTCCGTAAATAAAGTACGACACGAAGATGCCGACAAAACAAAGCACCAGTTTCTGCTTGCTAGGCACGTTGCTCATCGTGACGTTTGACGTTGTAGCTAAGTGAAGTTCCTCTTTCGCGAGACTCCCTTGGTCGGCGTCGACAGTTGTCATAGACTTAGGTGTTATGGATTTCTTCCAAAAAAACACATGACATGTGGACTCAAACGATTCGATTAACGCCAAAATTGACACATGCTACTTCCGTCGCTACGGATTTCTGCTTCTCGGCAAATTTGATTGGTCAGATTCATATTTGGGTCGCTTGTTTTTATTTTCTAGGTCGGTTAAGCAACACAGGAGTTTTTCAACCAGTCCGCGGCGAGCAATTATCCACGTGGGCAGTCGGTGTTTACACACGTGGTGCAAAGCATTACGCGTGGTTCAAACTTGTGGGTTCAGCCTCGTGTTACGTTTCCCATTGGCGGCAACGTTAACGTTCTACATGATTATAAGAAAACGAAACCTTAACAATTTATGAAACTTCTTGCCTGCCGTTGTCATCATCTCACTAACATGCTGGTCGAGTTTAGTCAAAATCACATATTTCTAACTCTTTTAAAATGCCTGAACGTACCACATCCGTCAATGTTTACTTGAGACTTGAGATCCGTCAATGTTTACCAATTTCTGCATGAATTACTACGCACACATGCCTTGTGGCGAAAAAATTGCCAACAATCCTTCCGCCTTTTGAAATCATATAAAAATCCAGTTACACTGCCAACATGTTCTACCAGCAAACTTGCCAATGTGCCTGCTCAAATGCAGTTATATCAGATTATATGATTTTTTTTTAATGATACATCCCTAAAATGACTATGCCCTACATTCGTAGCACACCAGGAAGTGTAACTGAGGCACGATCCCTTGTATTTGTTTACTCATTTGTGAGAACCAGGCGCAGTTGGTTCAGCTTCGTAAATATACAGACTGCTGAAGCTAAGGGCTGCTACACGTGTGTTCTGTGCATACACTAAAAATGCATGGCGCAGCTAGTATGCTAAAATTAAATAAAAACTTCAAAAAAATACAATAACATATAATCATATATATCATGGAAACACAATTAATGAAATCATAAAATAATAAGTCTAAGATACATTATTAACAACACATTCTAACGAAAAGTAAAATAACAATTAAGACATCTGTAACCACTTTTATCATATATTTTATTAATGTTGATCCTACTCCTGTGAAGAAACTTGCAATACTAAATGATAACCTTAATAACAACACTTATTAGTCATAATTTGTTGTACTCCTCCAAGTTCAGACAAAGCAGTAGCACTATTGAAGGTATAAAACATAATTCACCAAGTGGCTTCGACACATAGTCAAACAACATCGTGCATCCCTAACCCTTCAGTATAGTCAAACAATTCACATATCGTGCATCCCTAACCCTTGAGCACTCATCTATTATAAATCACATCCCAGCAAGCATACCTTCATTGGCCCTATATTGGCATTACGATCATTGATCGGACCAATATAGGAATGTCGCTATAGTAGAATTGAGCCACAATCAAGCCAGCATTATATAGGCCTTAACCATTTGCACATTGGCCCAATACTAGCCCAATGCTGGTAAATTATATTGGCCCAATGCTGGTGCGATTCTGGCCCAATGCTGGCTTTCAGTATTGATTCATTCAGGTTTCATTCTGGCATAATGCTGGCAATGGTATAGGCCCAATGATGGCACGATTTAGGCCCTTTACTTGATATCCTTTATTGTTCAAATTTGGGTACATATTATTCTAGCTGGCATAAAGTTGGCAATAATACTGGTTTATTATTAGTCTAGCATCCTATCCTCATTTACTCACCAACTCTTGGTCAGACAGGTTTGGCGGGGCATGTGTGTGTGTGCGTGCGTGCATGCGTGCGTGCGTGCGTGCGTGCGTGCGTGCGTGCGTGCGTGCGTGACAAACTCTTGAGCAATATTTTCCTATTGGGTGCTTTAAAACCAATACAGAATGCAACCAACTCAAGTTGAGATTCCTCTATATTCTACGGAAAAGTTACTGAAATTCCAAACACTGAACGTATAATTAATATATAAATATATATATATATAAATATATATATATATAAATATATATATATATATATATATATATATGTATATATATATGATCACTTTACATATATGACAAAGGATCAATAGCTCTACAGTTTGAGTTATTATGTGACTGCATGGTGTACCTACAGGAAAGCACACAACATAATCTACTACATTCAAGGGGAGTCGGTATAGGGAAGGGAGTTAGCATTGCGGAGTGGCACACTCAAGCGGCGCTTCCTCCCACCACGCCTATTTCCTGCATTGTGGAGATAGAGTTTTATGTCCCGATGGACATCAGCCTCTGATGCCTGTATCCCTGCCTTAGTTTGAAGCACTGCTCCCTCTGATGCCTGTATCCCCGCCTTAGCTTGAAGCACTGCTCCCTCTGATGCCTGTATCCCCGCCTTAGCTTGAAGCACTGCTCCCTCTGATGCCTGTATCCCCGCCTTAGCTTGAAGCACTGCTCCCTCTGATGCCTGTATCCTTGCCTTAGCTTGAAGCACTGCTCCCTCTGATGCCTGTATCCATGCCTTAGCTTGAAGCACTGCTCCCTCTGATGCCTGTATCCCCGCCTTAGCTTGAAGCACTGCTCCCTCTGATGCCTGTATCCCCGCCTTAGCTTGAAGCACTGCTCCCTCTGATGCCTGTATCCCCGCCTTAGCTTGTAGCACTGCTCCCTCTGATGCCTGTATCCATGCCTTAGCTTGTAGCACTGCTCCCTCTGATGCCTGTATCCATGCCTTAGCTTGTAGCACTGCTCCCTCTGATGCCTGTATCCCCGCCTTAGCTTGTAGCACTGCTCCCTCTGATGCCTGTATCCATGCCTTAGCTTGAAGCACTGCTCCCTCTGATGCCTGTATCCCCGCCTTAGCTTGTAGCACTGCTCCCTCTGATGCCTGTGTCCATGCCTTAGCTTGTAGCACTGCTCCCTCTGATGCCTGTATCCCCGCCTTAGCTTGAAGCACTGCTCCCTCTGATGCCTGTATCCCCGCCTTAGCTTGAAGCACTGCTCCCTCTGATACCTGTATCCCTGCCTTAGCTTGAAGCACTGCTCCCTCTGATGCCTGTATCCCTGCCTTAGCTTGAAGCACTGCTCCCTCTGATGCCTGTCTCCTCGCCTTAGCTTGAAGCACTGCTCCCTCTGATGCCTGTATCCCCGCCTTAGCTTGAAGCACTGCTCCCTCTGATGCCTGTATCCCTGCCTTAGCTTGAAGCACTGCTCCCTCTGATGCCTGTATCCCCGCCTTACCTTGAAGCACTGCTCCCTCTGATGCCTGTATCCCTGCCTTAGCTTGAAGCACTGCTCCCTCTAATGCCTGTATCCCCGCCTTAGCTTGAAGCACTGCTCCCTCTGATGCCTGTATCCCCGCCTTACCTTGAAGCACTGCTCCCCCTGATGCCTGTATCCCTGCCTTAGCTTGAAGCACTGCTCTCTCTGATGCCTGTATCATCGCCTTAGCTTGAAGCACTGCTCCCTCTGATGCCTGTATCCCCGCCTTAGCGTGAAGCACTGCTCCCTCTGATGCCTGTATCCCTGCCTTGGCTTGAAGCACTGCTCCCTCTGATGCCTGTATCCCCGCCTTAGCTTGAAGCACTGCTCCTTGTGTTGGAAAAATAAAAGTTTACATTCACTCAGAATATGGTAGATCAATATAGTTTGAGGCAAACTTGCTAGCCATTCTTAATTAAACACAAATGTTTGCAACAGCAAAAGTTACTGCCTGTGAATAATAAGAACAAATTAGGGTAAATTTATAAATTTATAATGTCCTTATGAATCAAGGAAAAAAATCCAAACTAAAATTCAGTGAAGATAACTGCCATTCAGTAGATTGTTTTGTAGGAAGAGAACAAATAAAGAATACCTGTCATGTCAATACTGCCAAAAAATTATATCTAGTAGTGATTATAAGTATGTATATTAGACATTTCTAATAATCTCTATAACTTGTACCAATGGAAATGTTGGTTGCCTGACCAATCGTTTGAGATCCAAGATAGTTTTCAAATGGAAAGGCAGATAATTTATCTAGACATCCAAAGTTATTTACATCATTAGCTAAATGGGTGACTCCATTAGCTAAATGGGTGACTCCATTAGCTAAATGGGTGACTCCTTGCACATTGTAACCCATATAATTCAGAACAGTGGTGTACAAACTGGACAAGTATTGACTGGGCATAGTCATTCAAGTCATAGCACAAAGCAGGATTGGCTAGTATATAAATACCTACAAATAAGAGCATAAAGTTATCATACATTTCTTTGGCAACTCTGCCTGCAAGAGCAATGGGTCCAGTATAAAGAAGAAACAATCTAAATTCAGTTGTTTTCCACCTTTCAAGGGTATCACATGGCTTTCTTGCAAATTCTTTGGGGATATAATTGCAAAGATATAAAAGACGACACTTCAAAGGGCCTCTTACCCAGAGCAACTGAAGTTTCTTAATTACACCCAGACACACAAGATGCATATAATCTAGTGGAACTTGGGTCTCCATGCGTATACCTATTTGAAATAATGGTGAAGGGCCTTTATGATGCTCCTCATAATGGTGAAGGGCCTTTATGATGCTCCTCATAATGGTGAAGGGCCTTTATGATGCTCCTCATCATTCATCTCATCAAAAGCAACATCTGTTCATAATTCAGCATCACTCTCTGAAAGAGCATCCTCTTATTATGAACGCCATGCTGGACACACTTATCACATCCTGCATACCCACTGTGTGATTCCACATCTTTAATGAATGCCCTAGTAGGTGCATCACATACAAAGTTCTCAATTGATATGCCATATGTTTTGCCATCATGTCACACACCATTTTCTCGCAAGCTTTGCATTTCCTGAACAAAGTCAGCAAGATATTCATCCAAACTAGTGGGTTTTGCATCACCACAAAAAAGTCCTATGACAAAGGGTCCAGTTGAGTGAGAGATGCCCTTTAGTATAGTAAGAATAGGCCAAAGCTGCTTGCTTAAGCTTTTGAAGAGAGGCAGCCCATCAATATTGATTTGCAATGCCAGAGATGAAAGTCCCTTCATCTGTGGGTAGGCGTCTAGTTGCAATGCCAAAATGAGAGTAGCTACCCCTGCCAGCTCCTTGATATCCTTAATTTCCCTACTACCCAATATCGTTCTAGGGTCCTTAGGAAGGTGTGGATGAAAAACCTGAAGAAGTGTGGGTTACTTGATTTTCAATAGCCCATTTGTATAAACTATCTGATAATGTTAAGTCAGTAAGTGAGTAACTTCCTCCTCTCCATCAATATCATCATCAATTATGCTACCATGTGGACTTGTATCATCAATGTCAATGAAGTCAGGATAGTGTTCATTATCAAACAGTCTATCCAGTGTTTAATGATCACTTTAATTTTCATCATGAGAAACTATGTTAGCAGAATTAGCTGATTCTGTCAACACATCCAGACTTGAGCTCTGTTGGATAATTTATTATCAACACGGTGTTCTACATCTACCAAACTTTATGTCTCTTACACCAGTAAGAAGTCATTGCCAACTGTTTCTATTAATGACAATGCAGCCTTTGAATTATAGGCTATGAATGTATTATTACACTTAAGAAGATATAGTACACTTGAGATAATATATTTGATCTCACTTCTGCCTTTTGAGTTTTAGCGCCCGCCAGCATTTGCAAATCCACTTCCAATTTTAACGACTCATTAGATGTCTCTCTCTGGCTATCCGTAATCACGATTCTATTCACCAGATATCAGCACAATTAAAAATAATTACGGCCCGATTTGGGTCTGAGTCAGGACCACAATGTTTCCCATACGATAGCCATAACCCGTCCGGTAAAATGCCAATATCAACCCTTAATAGTTGGAAATAATTAAGTACAACCCCAACTGGCCCAATGTCGGATATACCTAATGCCAGCATTGCCACAACCAGCCACAATAAATACTGAATTGGCCCAATATTGTATTGTTTGTTGGGATATGATACGATACTGGTACAGTGGCAACTCAACATCACAAAAGTGACCCCTCTGTTGGAAATGAAAATAAGTAACTTTTTAGTAAATGCAAAAGGTTACTTTCATGTTACTGTACCGTTGAAGGAGTCAATGTTGACTGTGGTTGATGCATCAACTATCAGGTGGAATTCAGGTCATAAGATGCATTGTGGGGTGGGGGGAGGAGTTCAGATGTATTATACCTTTTTCCTGGGGTATGGTACGTGGCGCTTCGACTGCTCGCTTGTGGCAAATCTTACGTTGGCTGGAGAATTTACGTTGAAAGGTTAATATCGACCAGATTATTCGTGACGTTAATTGTACACGATGGAGACGTTGTCATTGTGAAACTTGGGGTTCTGCTGATGTGAGTCCCAGACCATAGAGGCATACTGTACAATTCGGGGGACAGGCCCTTGTAGCAGTGTGAGCGGATCGTAAGTGGGCACGCCACTTTCCTCTGGGAATTCATCCCAGATGGGAGGGAGGAAGTTGGTAAGAATGTCCACTTATTCCAGCACTGATTGAGGATGGAATTGACACAACAGTTGTATGGTGGGATGTTTATGCCCTGGTGGCTCTTTGCACTAATGGAGGAGGTAACATATGCTATTGAGTAGAGTTGGTGCATCTCCATGGTATATCCGGTGGTACAAGGTGAGTACACCAACTTGTCTTCTTTGTGGTAGTGGTTGATTGACATTCCTTTTTCAGAGAAGTCTCTGGCATAGCTATGCTTTTCACAGCTCGCCTCTGGATAGCACCAAGTCTGCATGGTGATGCTTCAGAGGCTGCCATCCAAGCAGAAGAGACATATTCCAGTTTGGATCTCACATGATCATAGCACGCTGGTTCGGGTTCAAGCATGGGAAACTCTTTTCAGGTTCCTGTATACGAGGGCGTTGGTCTTGTTGGCTTTCTCAGTAGTTGCCTTCCTTACAACTTCTAATTGGCCTTCTCTTTATCTCCTGGTCTATAGTGTTGTCAAACCATACTCTACCATGCGTTTGTCATAGCCTATGTATCTCAGTTTGTTTGTATTCTTTCTAGCTTATCCATACCCTTCCTACAATATGACATCCATTCTTGTAAGTAATATTCCAAGTGAGGCCTACCGCTTGTTTTAGACGGTTGTATGTAACCTTTGCGAAATTACCTCTTTGTTTTGTTCTAAAACGGTGCCTTCTCTCTGAACATTGAACACGCCCGTCTGAGAACTAGCCTTCAGTGGAAATTCAAGGAAACCGCCACCACTAAAACACAACTGGCCACCACTAAAACACAACTGGCGTTTCCATTAACACAACAAAACTGATTATTATTTAGGCAAGGTTATCAAAATATGACATTATTACTGTGCGTTTACTAAGAAAAAACGTATGCCACACTTTATGAACAAAATAATATTGAAAACAATTCAAAACACTGATCAGATGTGACAGTCACTGAACATCGTTAGCAACACGGCATGTTCCCCCACACACAATACAAATTGTTAAGACGTCTCCACAAATGTTGTACCAGCCAGGTTAAACAATGTTCGACAGTTTTATTGACGCTGAGTTAGTACAACAATGTATTTAGGTGATCAATTCAATTCAATAACATTCTACTCACAACTCATACTGTAATTTATTATATATGCACACAGGAAGCACACATATGTTGAGCTGCGAAAGAGGGGAGGGAGGGGGAGATGGAGATATATAACGGATACGACATTTGAGAGCAGAGAGGGGAGAGTGGAGATGGGAGATGGGACAGAGGGGACAGAGGGGGGACAGAGGGGGGACAGAGGGGGGACAGAGGGGGGAGAGAGGGGACAGAGGGAGGACAGATGAAAGAGACAGACAGACAGACATACAGAATGCAGCATAGCCTTTGAATACTTTACAATTGCGTGGACTATACTGTGTGTCACATTGTTACAATATATTACACACATCAATATTGTATCGTTACAATCTATTACACATATAAACAGTGTAGTGATACAATATATTACACATATCAGCATTGTGGTGTTACATTCTATTAGACATATAAACACATTGTAGTGATACAATATGTTAGACATATCAACATTGAAGTGTTACAATCTATTACACATATCAACATTGCAGTGTTACTATATATTACACGTGTCAACGTTGCAGTTTTACAACATATTACACATATCAGTTTTGCAGTGTTACAGTATGCTACGCATAACAATACATGTGTTACAATCTATTGCACTTGACATTAATGTTGTGTTACACTCTACAAGAAACAAGTAGCTAGCTGCGTTAAAATATATTGATGTGACTGTCAAAATATATATAACTTTTATATTGTGGTAAACTACCGAAGGGTTTAATCATTGATTTGCTTGATTTGAATAGGTAATAAATATATGGTGTCGTACGGTGTATCAATACTACCATCATTAAACTGATCTTCTCTGCCAACGTTAGGAGAAATGTGTGCTGATAAAATCCCGTAATCCAGATTTGAGCTCACCAGCATTCCAATGTGTCTACATAACAAACTTTATTCAAACTTTTTTTTTGCAAAGTATTAAATTACTTAAGATTTTAGTTTACTCACACACAAAAGAAATAAATGCGTAAAATGTCATGTAGGACAATGCAAGAATCATAATCATATCATTCTATAAAACAATTGCCACATAGCTAATGATAATTATAGTATGTATTCCTGGCTTAATCGACATCTTTTGGATGACAACAAAGACATTACGCCTGTCGTAACGTGCCAAGTAAATACTAAAATAATGTTTCGCGATCATTATACGCTAGAGATAAACCATGCAAAAACGACCCAAATTATTTCTATATATTGTGATTTTTATCAGCAATGTGAGCAAAGTAATTAACACGAAGTGTTACATATGAAATGTGTCAAACTTGCAGCTCCTGCAGTTTCGGTGCTACCTTTGTTGCAGAGGGACTTTGTCGACCAGTAGTGACGGGCACGCGACCAGTCTGGTGGCCAGACGCAACGATGACGTCGACTTTCTGTTTCTTAAGGCACGGACATACAAGGGCCAGTACATCGTTTCGGAACTCTTTGCAAACGGCGAGATACACCCAAATGTTTGATGCGCCGGCCGCATACGAGATAGTCGGCGCCGACGCGATCACCAGGATCAGTATGTCTGCATCGAACATTGGATCATCGGGTTTATAGGTCAGCACGACGTCAGCTATCTTCTTGGACAGACTCGACACAATGAAGAGATGAGACACGATGAGAAGCATGGTCGTCAACTGGCGCACTTTCCTGCCGTACGTTTTCTTGGCGCGGAGTCGCCAGTAGACGCGACCGTTGAAGTAGGTCATAGCGAGGTACGGGAAAACGCTCGACATGCAAAGGTCGAACCACTGGTAGGAGACAGTGATCATGCTTTCGTAATCCGGAACGATACAACATATCTTGGTCCCGACGCGTAGTTGAACAAAGCCCGCCACCCAAGGGACGTAGCTGTTCTTCGCAAGCGAACAGCCTACGACGATGGCCACCGTCGCCCAGCAGCGTCTGGTGGAGCAGCTGGTCTTGAAGTCGTGGGGAAACAAGACAGCGATGTACTGGTTGGACGCCATCGCCACAATCAACCACGCGCTGCTGTCGAAGCAGACGCGTCCAACAGTTATGAGGAGAACACATAGCCTCAGGTTCTTTCGTTGTGGGAAGAAATTATAATTGAGCCAGTGCATCATCAAGGGTCCTCCTATCACGAGAAAGTTCATTAGAGACATCGTGCGAATGTAAACGTGAATTGACTTGTTGTAGTAGTTCGACTTCCTGAAGACGTTGACGATGAGTGCGTTGCCAATAAGTCCACCGAATACAACGATCGCCTCTACGTACAATATGATAAATCGCGATATGCTGGCAGCAACAGTGGCAGCAGCACTGTCATGATATTCGATGCTGTGATCGTCCTCAGTGCTACTGTTGTCGCTACTGTTGACCACATCCATGGTCTCAGTGAGACGTATCACATGTGATGTTTAATTTGTAAGTTACTCAGGCACGAAGTTCTCATTTTCTTCGAAAGTGTGTGAAACTGATCCGCTCCGTATCCCGTTATTATAAAATAGACACAGTTGTAACACTCGCAAGTCGCGCCCACTAAGTAGCATAGTTAGACACATGCATGGGATGCTGCCTGCTGAAGAAATGTGAAGACAGTAATACTTTGCTGTGCACGACAATTTCATGCGTGAGCATATCATTAGCTAAATCCTAGTGGTGTCGCGTGCTGCTTATACTTGGTAATGGTGCCATTATAATGTCACATGCTGCTTGCACGCACGCTAACCGTATGCATCCAACTGGGAGTTAATTAGTGGGCCAACATATAGGGCTTATGATACGGTGTGACATTATCACAATCGGTTTGTCATATTACTTACCTCGCGGGAGAAATTCGGCGTACTATATATACATGGCACATAACGTTTTTTATCGGTTAATTTTTTTTATTATTAGTCTGTTAAATTCCCGTTTTATACTACGTAGTTTCTGACGGTAAATGCTTCATATATATAGCAATGAAGTTTACTCATGTTTTCTTATGTGGCTGATTTATGTCTCAAAATACAGTGTATTCTGTTGGTCCGTTTTTAACGCCGTAGTTTTGTTTTAGTGAGATTTTTGTCGATGTTGACGACACGGGCAGTGAGGAGCAGGATATGACATTTACTCAGAAAGAAAGAAGACAGCCACTGCCTAGCTCTAGTGGCCTTAAATTGACGTGGACACCGGAAGGGAAATGGAAACTGGGTAGCCCAAAGACAACATGGCGAAAAACCGTGGAAAAGAAAGATAAGAACAGGGGCCGGTTTCATGTCGCATACTTAAACTACGCGGTTACTTAGCGCTACGCAAGTGCGTAAACTCCAATTCTTGCTTAGCTAAGTAGTTGCGTAAAACTAAGCAAAGCGGGTTTCATGTAGCGCGCATGACCTATTTCTTATCTAAGAACGTGCGTAGAGCTGTCACGTGGTTAGATTAGTAATTATGAAGGGGTAATCCCCGGGATTCCTCTTCCCATATTCCCGTTTTGCAACATGGCGACAGCACGCGACGCAGCCGGTGCCGTTAAACGTGAAAGAAAAACAAACTTTAATGATAATGAGTTGAGCTGTTTAATTGAGGAATATGCACAGCATGCGACAGTTTTGCAGTGCAAACTGAGCAACAATGTCACAAATTTGCGAAAAAAAAACAGATTTGGGACGAAATAGCCACGAAAGTGAATTCGCGTGGCAACGAACGGCGCACCGTGGCCGAATTGAAAAAAAGTGGGCGGAGATGAAGAGCGCCAGCGTTCGCATCATTTCCGCTCGTCGCTACCCCAAGACAGGGGGTGGCAAAAAAGATAAAGAGCCGTGGTATGTCAGCCTGGTGCTGGACATACTTGGTGTTGACACAACCCTCGTTGACGGCATCGTGGGTAAGTAGATAGACCAGTTAGGGCTATTGACATTGTTCAATGCGAGTATCACACATACACTGATACAGTATTGGCTATTACTGTTGGTCAACAAGTGATTGCTTATTTTTAGTATGTGTAGGCATTTGGCCAGTCTGCGGCACCAATAATAAACATAAATTATTTAGCACAGGTCAAAAAACGTTTATTTGGTATACCGTTTATTTAACAGTGTTTAAATAATTGTCGGACTTCCAGTGTGTGCAATTGCATTAAATTTTAAGTTATCAAAACGAAAAACAGTCTAAAAGAGTCCAACACAGATTAATACAACATTATTTATTAATAATGTTAGGTTTTTACGAACGTTCAGTACATGAATTACTAATTCAAATCCAAATCAGTTTTCATCAGTACTCAATGGATCCATGTTCTTATCCAAAATCACCAGTGAACAGACTGATTCACAGCTTGATGAATGGCACATTTACAACTGCTTCTATCTCAGATGCACACACAGTGCGGTTCTACAGCCCTTGATTACGATTCCTGCTGATGTGTCAAGTATCTGTCATTAAGAAATGCAACATACTGTGGAGCCTAATGAGCCTAAGCTAAATTATCATGGTCCCGATAACTAGCATGCTGTTGTTAATATTTAAGAATAAAAGCCAAAGATTTCTGACATCGTCAGCATAAGCAAAAACAGCTTATCTTTTTTGAAAATGATTAATGTAGAACCGCACTTGTATATTAATTAAACCATGTTTCATATGTGAACATACAAGTAGTTTTTCATGTTTATTATACAGGTGGAGTGGATTCAGCAGACACTGGTCTGTTTGGAGAGATTTACCTGGTGCAGCCTGAAGGTCAAGGTTAATATTGGAATATAATACATATTGTTATGTAAACATAATCAGTCATTTGTTCATATTACATCATATTTTAACGAAAATCAGTATGTCTGTCGCAAGTAGAGGTGACAAAACTTGTAACATGTTAAGCTAAACAAATGGAGCATTTGAAGATGCAATTCAAGATTTCATACATGATGTTGATTGGCATAATTTATGAAACAATGACACAGTTTATAAAACTAATCAAAGAAACTTTATAAAAACAAGAGTTGCTGACTAATATCATTACTAGGTTTTGTAGTAGGGCACATTTGATAAGAATCAATGTTTTTAGTGTAACTTAATCAGATATACAATACCAACTAGTGTAATCCTTACTATTTCTATCTGGAGTAGAAGACATGGACTGAAGGTAAACAGGTGGCTAACGACAGCTAGAACGAACCCGAGAAGGAGTGAGGTAAATTTACAATATAAATAAAAATTACTTTTGTTTTGTTCTGTGGCTGCATGCTTCTATCTCCAGATACAGTTGTCTTCTGCTGGCCTTTTTTGTGGCGCCATAGTCTTAATTGTTTTAGTGAGATATTTGTCGATGTCAATGTCACGACCAGTGTGGAGCACGGTCCCTCAGCTTGGTCTACATCCGTGGCAACACATGTCCACGTTTCATGCGATGGGATAGTAAAAGATTTCATTTTAGAACATCTTCGAAGCGAAGGTATGGTCTGTCTACTATTGTTTTCCGTCCTGTAGGTCGCCAAAGAAGAACACATTTGGGAAGTCTGGCCGTGGACGTTTTCTCCATCGAAAGCATATAATATGTAAAGACCAGAAAAAAGACATTTGGCCAACACTCAATATACTGACCAAACTGTGGAAATATAGAAAACCGAATGGAATAAATTAATATAATACGTAAATAAAAAATTGTTGGACTCTCGATAAGCCAATGGCCATGGCCTCTTTGTCCACTTGCTATCAGCAGTGTTGCTAGACGGGTGGTGGTGATTTCGTCCTTCGGAGAATTCGGCCCAACTGCCCTGCTGCTTCAGCTTGGTGATTTCGGTGACTGATATGACACGCAAGATCTAATCAGTTCTAGTTCTTTGAATGACAATCTTGTTAAAACTCGTATATCTGACTACAGTGGTTACGGTGTGGGAAAAACAACTGTGTGGATGTGTTATGCCTTGTGTTCAGGTGACAATGCAGTAAACCGGAAAAGTATTTAATTGGGAACGTATTAGGACGACATACACCCTGGCAGTGAACACCGTCAGTGCCAGCATATAAAGGTCGTCTTGGCGATAATGTTCTGAAAAAGGCTGGCTATTTGAATTAGACCTCGAAACACTATTTAATTGTAGTAACATCCGTACTAGACTACAGGCTAGTCAGTTAACAGAACATTGCCGAGTGCTGGAAACAACTATAACTAGTATAAACGGTCCGAGTGCACATCCGACAGGGAATTTTATTTTTTACTAAACGGTTATCCGAATCAAGATCCGCATTTTTGACCTCGTGTGACTTTTCACCATTTTAAACATTATGTTGCATTTATGAGCGTATTTATACATTGCTGTAGACCCAATGGATTCTACATTTGCGATGTATGAGATAATAACTGAGGGTTTTCCTTATTTTTTTGCTTCAAGATAAGCGGAAGCACTTGGCCTATGCTTAGCCTGGGAACGTCAAGTTCAAGGCCGTTCAAGGCGGAGGAACTAGGTGAACTGACTAAAGTGGTCACGATCTGTTTCGTGTATTTGACTTTACGATGTAGTGAACAGACATAGTTCACACATTTAGCAAGAATGCCTCTTCGATATCTGCTCAGGTAAGACACGTATACAGAGAGTAGCAGCTGACTTGAAGCGGGGTACTAACATGATGATGAAATGTGAGCTGACGTGCGTGACCCGTCCCCGGGCCTCGACTCTGGGTCTAAGTCTCGAGGCCGAGTTCCCAGTTCATCTACAACCCTGACACTGGCAACAGTTGTTCGATGCTTGCCTACAGATACTGACACGTTTGACTTGCTTGACTTAATAAATGCATAGGCCATATGGTTTATGAATTCCATAAATCAGGGCTGGGTCCAATTACAAAAATCAAATCAATTACAATTACTTTACATTTTTTTAGTTCAAGTACAATTACACTTCTAAAATTTTCAAATCAATTACAATTACACCATTTCATTTTAAATTACAATTACTTTTGTATTATGTAGAATCATTTGTTAATTATGTAGCGTGTGTGTTGCTGATGGTGTGTACGAATAATATGATTGATAAACAAATATAATGAACTTGGTGAAGTTTGTACATATTGTGTTGAACTGTGACTTCATGATTTCATATACAGTTAGCTAGAAAAATATTATTGTTCCTTATAAATATAATGTAATGTTTGCTTGGTTCATTAATTAATGTTTAATTACACGGAGTACAGTACAACTATAAACAAAGGCCACAACCATTTGAAATCATAATGAGTCTCTCCAATCTACTAAGCCATTTCAAAGCAATTCTACTCATAAAATGTAACCACAAATAATTCATACCAGTACATTAGCAATGTTCACATTAAGATACGTCCTGAGGGGTTTTGTGAATACTCCTTGGTGTACACCCATTTTGTCTAATGTGTTATAGGGGGCATACCACAGTAGAGAATTGCATTGGTGGCCAATTTAACGTTTTGTCTGATTATAAGAAATCCTGACCATAAAAAATTCTTAAAACTTTTTCACAGCAACTACCATCATCTCACTGACGTGCTCACCAGCTTTTATCAAAATCACATACTTCCAGCTCTTTTAAAACGCCCCCACGTGCGATGCCCGTCAATATTTACAAAAATAGCCATGTATTCATGCGCTCACATGGCCCATAGCAGAAAAATTCCCATAAATCCCTCCGCCAGTTAAACTCTAAAAAATGCACTGTTTCACAGCCAATAGCTTCTACAAACAAACCTATGAATATTCCTGCTCAAAGGCACTCATGTCACATCATATGAATTTATTAAATTCCCATTTCACACGCCCTACATTCGTGTGAAACAGTAAACAGGAAGGTCAACTGTGGTCTTACCACTATACCCAGATTGGTTTACTTGGCAGTTTTTTTACTGAGGTTGTACCCCAGTTTGCCTACCAAGAGTCTTGGCTTCAAGCCAAGTCAGTATTCTTACCTAATAAACCTGTGGGCTGTAGCTCACTCTCAATTGAGCTTATTTGCTGACTTGAGCAGTGTTAATTACATGATCTAAGCACTGTATCAACAGAAACCACCACCTGGCTCTTCACTGTGTACACTGATAGAAGATTACAGAATCAAAGAAAAGACAGATCAATGACCAGTTGGGGTATACCTTGAAAACAGCTAATTATTATTATTATCATCTTTATTCGGACTCAAGATCCACAAATTAAACAAATTGTAAGTTAGAAATAGCAGCTAGAAAACAAATTATATTGTGCTGAGATATGAAATCACAGCATTACATTCTTCCTTATTTAAGACATCGTCATTGTTACAATCTTTCATTTCAACCAATTCACAAATAATGTTTGCATTGTCATAGTATGTAGCATTGACATTGATATTCCACATTTCTTTACATTTATGCTTAATAGCATTCATAGGCATATACAACAGTTCATGGTGGGTCATGTTATATTTGGACATAATGTGTCTTACATTCTGGCCCATAGTTGACCTATAAGCAAATGTCATTGTATTTGCAATATAATTAACAATCATGTTATCTGACAAGGCTACTGTTCTGTAAAACTGTATAAACCTGAAGACTAAAGCCACATCTAAATGTACACATTCAGCAATTAATGGTATTATTCTCTGTGGGAAGCATATGGTAGCTTCCATACCTTACGCAATTCATTAGGCCACTGTATGCACATCTTGTTAACACTCATGCCACAGTGGCCATTATTGAGATCCGTACAATGCACAACAATACTGATAAAACAATTTGTTTTTGACAACAGTTTGAAGTGAACCAAACTCAGACATAAATCTATTTATATTACAGTTAAATGTTTTGATACCATCAAACACCATTTCATACTTATTGGTTATGCTAAGTACATTTCCGAGATGTATAGTTTTCTCACATGTAGAAACATCTGTACCATTTATTTCACAATGCGGATCAGCATCCTTCTTGTTGTACACCAATAATTTGCTTTTTGACCCATTAAACAACACATCATGTAGTTTGGCATATTTCTCACACACCTCAATAATTTTTCGCAACCCAGAACTAGTAGGACATAGTAATATAAAAAATACATCTGCAGCTCCACAGAAATGTTGCCCAATATAACAGCCAATACCAAGGTTTTTTAATTCTTCCAACAGCCCATCCATGTACACTCCAAATAGAAGTGGAGACATAACACCTCCTTGGCGAACCCCATTCTTCACACTGAATTGGTTTGATATTACGTCATTCCATCTAACAACATACGATAATATACTTTATTGAATACTTTAGAAGCATCAAGTAATAAAACATGTACGGTACTACCATTATTTACATGATATGAAATAGTTTCTTTTACCTTAAAAGTACACATTGTTGTAGATAAGCCATCTTTAAACCCAAATTGTAAATCTGACGTGTCAAAAACTCCAGTTTTGTTGATTGATAATAATGGCATCATAAAGTTTACCAATAGTGCTGCCTAAGGTCAACGCTCTATAGTTATCAGAGCTATGATGCACCTTTCTTTTATCTTTCTGAAGTGGCACCATAGTACCTATCTCACTTGGGAATACACCATGAATAAGCATGCCATTGTAGAGCAAGGTTAATGCTTTAAACAGTTTTTCAGTACCGTGTATAATATGGTTAAAATATGCCATTTTCTTCTTTTTTACCATGTTTCATGTAATTTACACATTTCATGAGATCATCAATATCAATACCATGCTGCTGATGGCAGTTGTGACCATCATCAGTATCATTTTCATGCATACACATAATAATAACAAGATTGTCAACTCTACTTTTTAATAAGTGCATATGATCTTCATCAAATCCAACAGAATTGTACAATTGTTCAAACTTTGAGGAAAATAAGTCAGCAATATCTTCTGACCCTATATAACCATCAATAACATTAGGCAGAAAATTACAATATTTTTTAAACCATGCACCTCTTTCCATAAGTTACGATCATTACCTTCACTAATAGCTTCAGCCATTCTATTGTTTTTTTTATCCTTGTTTCTTCCTTTATATCGAGTACGCCTCATGATATCGGCTACTTCACCGTTATGTGGCCTACCACATTGCACCCAAATATCATGCTAGAACAAGGAAGTATCATGTTGAGCCTGTACATGTTCGTTCCAACCAGGTATCACCTTGCTGCTCCCTTTCTTGGCACCCGTCTTTGGCAAACACATATCTGAGGCAACAATGCAACTATTTACAATAGTATTATACAAATCAGAGAAAAAACCTGTGTGCATTTTACATTGGTAATCAACACAACTAACAGCATCATGATTAAAATCAATACACGATATCAACTTATCAAGCTCACGTTTGTAGTTCTCAATGTGGACCTCCGTACATTTATGCCAAGCTACATTCGTTTTACATTTACGTTCAAATGATTCATGATATGACACATCTATTTGCATTTCAAGACATTGGAACATGATCAGAAAAATTACAGTTCATAAACACTGATTCATATTTGATAATTGATTCACGCAAGTTCTGTGATACCATAAAGGGGTATATTGTTGACTTGCAGCCATTGCTCTTTGAGCAATATGTATATGGTATGTTAGAACATTCGGCATCAATACATAAAAACATTTGTTCATTCATGTAACTATCATATAGGTGATTTTTTCAGCCCAAACTATAAACAAAATTCTATGTGAACTATGTTCCAGCCAACCTTCAGTAGTGCTTACACTGATCCTGCAGTAGTGCTTGCACTGATCCCGCAGTAGTGCTTGCATTGATCCCGCAGTAGTGCTTGTACTGAATCTGCAGTATTGATTACATTGATCCTGCAGTAGTGTTTTCACTAATCCAGCAGTAGTGCTTATACTAATCCAGCAGTAGTGCTTACACTGATCCCGCAGTAGTGCTTGTACTGATCCCGCAGTAGTGCTTGTACTAATCCCGCAGTAGTGCTTGTACTGATCCAGCAGTGGTGCTTACACTGATCCCGCAGTAGTACTCTATTGATCCCGCAGTAGTGCTGACACTGATCCTGCAGTAGTGCTTACACTGATCCTGCAGTAGTGCTTGTACTGATCCTGCAATAGTGCTTACACTGATCCTGCAGTAGTGCTTGTACTGACCCCGCACTAATCCCACTGTAGTGCTTACACTGATCCAGCAGTAGTGCTTACACTGATCCCACAGTAGTACTTTACTGATCCCGCAGTAGTGCTGACACTGATCCCGCAGTAGTGCTTACACTGATCCTGCAGTAGTGCTTGTACTGATCCTGCAGTAGTGCTTGTATTGATCGTGCAGTAGTGCTTACACCGATCCCGCAGTTGTGCTTTAGTGATCCTGCCGTAGTGCTGACATTGATTCCGCTGTAGTGCTTACACTGATTGGTACAAGCTGCCATGTTGATGCCACATGGCCAAAAGTCAGGATTATAAACCTTCATGAGGTGACACACAAATCTACTCAGTTGTAGCTAGTAATGGATTAGCCCTCACTTTAAGGGTTTGTTATGCCTGTACTCGTGACCAAAGGGAGGTTTAATTAGGTACTGCTGAGGTACACTGCTCTGTCTGTCTGGCACACTTGGCGAAAGGAAGCCTATAAAAGTGGTCACAAAGCAACAATTTTGGGTTAACGTGGAACTAGATCAATAAATGAAACAAACAGTAAATTAACGAATGAGATAATATGCTTTATTCACAATAAAACAAACATTAAGCCACATGTGGTTGGTGCACAATCATTAGGACTGCAATCACTATGTCTGTTGTGCTCGGGGCCGAGTTGCAGGCCGAAATCACCAGAGTGCGGGCCGAATTCACTGTGGTCCGAATTCACCTGTATCCTCTTGGGCTATACCGGCTAGGGCTAGGTCAGCTCTTGGGCTATACCGGCTAGGGCTAGGTCAGCTCTTGGGCTATACCGGCTAGGGCTAAGTCAGCTCTTGGGCTATACCGGCTAGGGCTAGGTCAGCTCTTGGGCTATACCGGCTAGGGCTAAGTCAGCTCTTGGGCTATACCGGCCAGGGCTAGGTCAGCTCCATCCACTGTTTACGGGATCCGTGTGCCTTTGGCATCTGGTCTGGCTCTTTTTGCTGCATACTGGGGCAGAATTTTAAATATGAACAATCTTGGTCAAAACTGCAAAATGTTGAGTCAAAACGGTAACAAATATTGGTCAAAACGGTGCCAAATATAAGTCAAAACGACAAAAAATTTAGGTCATAATGGTAACAAATATAGGTCATAATGGCAACAAGTATTGGTCAAAACGACGACAATTGTTGATGCCATTTGCCTGTATATATACAGCCATGTTACAACACCCGTGGCAAGACGCAATGACTATCTTTGAATCAAACTCGGGCAGTAGACAGCTTGAAAAGCTTGATTCACGTGGGAGAGTATATTGGCATTAGGAAAAAATAATGTGTACTTGTACCGAGAAAAGAAAATGTATGTGTTTATTACAACATCGTTCCAAAAGGTTTATTATGACATCTGTTTCTGATGGGTCCCCCTAATTCAACTCAAATGATTCTTTCCTGCCATATGTAGAAATGTGATAGCATTGGGAATTACACCAACTTTCTAACACCATTTGTGGGTTAAATAGCTTTAAGTGTGGATTTAGAAGGGGGGTGGGTGGGTTCAGCTGTATTAACTTTCATTGAAATGAATGTAGTGGAGTAGGATTTGAAAGATTAATATGTTTTGTGTCATTGCAGATTCTTTGCCAGAGATGAGAGGTTGGTGGAAAAGGTATGGACGGATATTTAAGTCTAAGCAATATATGATTAAGTCAAAATACTTAAAATCAATAGTGCAATACAAAACAGCTCCGTTAAGACAACAGACAATTAAGATAACATACTTAACATTTTAGTGGCAGACCACCCATAACCACCTTATTCCGTCAGTGCGCAGACCGGCCGTAACAGCCCATCCGGATTGGTTAACGTAGGGCTCCCCAGAAAACCGGTGTTTTGCCATTTTAGATTAGCCAATCATTTCAAAAAGGGGTCACCGGTTCCAAAGGATGCTGATGTAGGAATTGGAATTGACCCTTAATTCTGGAATTGGAATACATTTTGAAAAGTCAGTTGGAATTGGAATATTTTTTTTTTATTGACTTGATACTGTTAATATTGACCCCTTAAATTTACTATTAAAATCATATTTGTCTGCTATTAGTATGTCACCCTGAATGTGGTAACAGCCAGGAAGCTGTCAACATTATAGCATATTCAATGTCTACTCAGTTATTGAAACATTGTGAACAAGAACAATATAATCAAGCATTTGCATCAAAAACAAATACTAAGTTACTGTAACAGACAGTAAAACCGAAGTCAGACCATTCAGGCCTTATCTCATTTTCTTTCTCAGTGGACAAGGTTTATTTCCCCATGGAGAATACATGTTGGTGATTAGGATGTAGAAAACCCAAAGTTTACAGTAAATTCGATGAAATTTCAATGACACCACAACTGATATAAAGAGGGGCACACTGTTCAAAACTCAGATTAACGACCCAACTGTCCAGGGCTGTCCAAAATGTCTGGTTATTAAAACTCCAGGAGAGGTGTCGCAGCAGAAAGTACATATCAAATTGCTGAATGCCATTTTAAAAGTTTTATAGCAAACCTGACATATATATATATATATGTCACGCACACACATGATAGTTACAAGGTTGAATAAGGTTAAGGCTTTCTCAGTGGACAAGGGTCAATGTTTATTTATAGAAATTTGGCCAATTAAGGGCCTTCTAATTCCATTTATTTTATACAGAAAGACTCCTCCACTTGAATGAGGGTGTGGTGTTCACCCAGAAGGTTTACGTTATTAAATACGCCACCTGTTAGGCTGTTGCATTATGCTGTTGTTAGGCCATGTGTGTGCATGTACTGGCATCACAGCTGGGCACTACACGCACCACCAATGTCCTGTTGTTTTCACTGAATCGCAAACATAAAACAACAAAACCTGTGTGCATGCATGTGTGCAAATACCCTTGTTCCAGTCCAGATATAGAATCGTCAGCTGTATATATACATACATTCAGACTAATTTCCAGCTCAGCCATGTAACTATCATATAGGTGATTTTTTCAGCCCAAACTATAAAAAAAATTCTATGTGAACTATGTTCCAGCCAACCTGCAGTAGTTCTTGCACTGATCCTGCAGTAGTGCTTGCACTGATCCCGCAGTAGTGCTTGCACTGATCCCGCAGTAGTGCTTGCATTGATCCCGCAGTAGTGCTTACACTGATCCTGCAGTAGTGATTACACTGATCCCACAGTAGTGCTTACACTGATCCAGCAGTAGTGCTTGTACTGATCCCGCAGTAGTGCTTGTACTGATTCCGCTTTAGTACTTTACTGATTCCGCTTTAGTACTTTACTGATCCCGCGGTAGTGCTTACACTAATCCCGCAGTAGTGCTTGTACTGATCCTGCAGTAGTGCTTGTACTGATTGTGCAATAGTGCTTACACTGATCCCACAGTAGTGCTTGTACTGATCCCGCAGTAGTACTTGCGCTGATCCCGCAGTAGTGCTTACACTGATGCCACAGTAGTGCTTACACCGATCCCGCAGTAGTTCTTGTACTGATCCCACAGTAGTGCTTACACTGATCTCGCAGTAGTGCTTACACTGATCCCGCAGTGGTGCTTACACTGATCCCGCAGTGGTGCATACACTAATCCCGCAGCAGTACTTACACTGATCCCGCAGTAGTGCTTACAATGATCCCACAGTAGTGCTTGTGCTTACACTGATCCTGCAGTAGTGCTTACACCGATCCCGCAGTAGTGCTTTAGTGATCCTGCCATAGTGCTGACATTGATTCTGCTGTAGTGCGTACACTGATCCCGCAGTAGTGCTTACAATGATCCCAAAGTAGTGCTTACAATTATCCCGCAGTAGAGCTGACACTGATCCCGCAGTGCTGCTTCCACTGATCCCGCAGTGGTGCATACACTGATCCCGCAGTAGTGCTTACACTGATCCCACAGTAGTGCTTACACTGATCTCGCAGTAGCGCTTACACTGATCCCGCAGTAGATGTTACACTGATCCTGCAGTAGTGCTTACACTGATCCCGCAGTAGTACTGACACTGATCCTGCAGTAGTGCTTGCACTGATCCCACAGTAGTGCTTGCATTGATCCCGCAGTAGTGCTTACACTGATCCTGCAGTAGTGATTACACTGATCCTGCAGTAGTGCTTACACTAATCCAGCAGTAGTGCTTACACTGATCCCACAGTAGTGCTTACACTGATTCCACAGTAGTGCTTGTACTGATCCCGCAGTAGTACTTGCGCTGATCCCGCAGTAGTGCTTACACTGATGCCACAGTAGTGCTTACACCGATCCCGCAGTAGTTCTTGTACTGATCCCACAGTAGTGCTTACACTGATCTCGCAGTAGTGCTTACAATTATCCCGCAGTAGAGCTTCCACTGATCCCGCAGTGCTGCTTCCACTGATCCCACAGTGGTGCATACACTGATCCCGCAGCAGTACTTACACTGATCCCGCAGTAGTGCTTACAATGATCCCACAGTAGTGCTTACACTGATCCCGCAGTAGTGCTTACACTGATCCCGCAGTGGTGCTTACACTGATCCCGCAGTGGTGCATACACTAATCCCGCAGCAGTACTTACACTGATCCCGCAGTAGTGCTTACAATGATCCCACAGTAGTGCTTGTGCTTACACTGATCCTGCAGTAGTGCTTACACCGATCCCGCAGTAGTGCTTTAGTGATCCTGCCATAGTGCTGACATTGATTCTGCTGTAGTGCGTACACTGATCCCGCAGTAGTGCTTACAATGATCCCAAAGTAGTGCTTACAATTATCCCGCAGTAGAGCTGACACTGATCCCGCAGTGCTGCTTCCACTGATCCCGCAGTGGTGCATACACTGATCCCGCAGTAGTGCTTACACTGATCCCACAGTAGTGCTTACACTGATCTCGCAGTAGCGCTTACACTGATCCCGCCGCAGTAGATGTTACACTGATCCTGCAGTAGTGCTTACACTGATCCCGCAGTAGTACTGACACTGATCCTGCAGTAGTGCGTACACTGATCCTGCAGTAGTACTTACACTAATCTTGCAGTAGTGCTGACACTGATTCCGCAGTAACTGTTGACCCCAATGACAAATTAAACGTGTGTTTTAACTGTTGTAGTTAGCGGAGTCTCTCCCAATGCGACGAGCCGCCCAGTGGACTGCGTTTGCATACCACAAGAGCAGACAGATTGGTAAGAGCACTTCGTTTGTGTAATACATGATCATATCAGTGTTTCAACAGATACCACTGACAGCATTCCCACTGCTAAGATAGACACTGAGTGCCAGCCAGTTCACCCAACACAGCCACCTCTGCCATCACTGGTTACAAAAACTGTACTTTCGTTATAGTAAAGTGGTTTGTTGATACAAGATAGCATAGAAAATACATATGAAATAAAAAAAAAATAATGTTAGCAAATTGTGCCAAAATTAGAATCAACCTCTGTGTTGTTGCAAGTATTTGGGTCAAAGTATTTAATTTTTGGTCTGCCCTGAAATTTATATTTGCGTGGGAGTTTGGATTACATTTAAGTTTGTGACACTGACAACAAAATATTTAAATATCTAACATTTGTCATGACAAAGTAAAAAAAATAGCAAAGGTGGGTGGCCAATCGACCCACCAAGCCCCATTCATAGGACCCAGCCCCCACGAAGGACCTGTGGAATATTTCTACTATATACTGGTACTGGAAGATCCCAACTCAGTCCCAGTACAACTCACTGTGCTGCTTAATATATGTATATCTGCCTCACAATTATGAAATTAATACTGTTTTGATGTTTGTAAAATATTCATTTTATGAAACGTCTTGAATAAATAACACAAAAGTCTTGCGGTTTTATTCCTTACAGGCCACGAGGTGGTGGAGAAACTGCAGTCGTCTGACCAGGTACACCAATTGAAGGGCGAGGCGCAGCAGTTTGGAAAGAAGGCTCAGTCCTTTCAGAACACACTGACAGAGGAGATGAAGAAGGCATATGAAGAACTCCAGAAGATGAAGAACAAGAAGTAATCAGTTATATATGAACTTTGGTGCATCGTGGCCCAGGTGCCATCGGTTTGGGCCATAAATTTACTGCAACACTCAGGTACACAAGTTGAATTTTATCAGTGTGCTGAAGACCAATGCTACAGTGTAGTCCAGTACTCACATTCTACCCAGGAACTATTGACTTTGTTCTGACTAGGACTTGTGAAGTCAGAATACATTTAACCACATATGTGAAATGGTGTTGAAATGTGTAATTTGCTATGACAATTACAACCAGAAATGCTGGCATGTGATTGTTTATACTGCCAAGTGGAGATGCAGAATAAATTATTGACAATATAATTACAATAAAGTTTCTAACAGAAACACCAAAGTGTGTGTATCTAACATAACCTCAGTGTACACTTACTGTGTCACTAATGGGTTGTGAATTATATTAATGGTTCTGCTGCAAAAGTGACATTTTCTGGCTAAAACATTTGCCTGAGCATAGATACATCTTTTTTGCCTGGCAGTATCATCATCAGTAAGATTACTGTTTATAATATGGCCAAGGTATTTAAATTTCTCAGTGTGAGGTAGTGTATGGTTATTGGTAGCAACAGGGTGACTATTATGAATATCTTGTCCTCAGGTTTGTTATCAATAACCATACAGTAAGATTTGTTGGCATTGTAAGTTATATCAAATATATCGCTGGACTCTGCACAACCAGTTGATTTTCTCAACCCAGAAACACTAGGTAAAAAATACAAAGATCACCGGCATACATCATATGGTTCATTATGGTGCCTGCATACAGACAACTAATTTGTAGTTTGTTCAGATTTACACTTAAGTCATCCATGTAAATGTTAAAAAGATGGGGAGAAAGGATTCCACCCTGTTTAACACATTTTGAAAGGGTAAAAAAATTCAGACACCATCTGACAGTGAATTTCCCATACTTCAGCACAATACATAATATACGGCAAGAAAAGAGAGTATTACAAAATATGCATACCACGTCTGTCAATCAGGAAGATGGCTCTGTACAGCACAGCTCTTTGAAAGTTTTGATTTTTCCAGTTTAATTTATCATCAATCTTAACACCCAAAACATTTTTTTTACATTTACTCTATTTATTGTTTCTTTATTTACCTTAACAGAAATATCAACAGTCAATTTGCGAATCCCAAAAAACATGTAATTAGTTTTCATTACATTAAGAGACAATCGATTTACAGAAAACCACACCTGGAGTTCATCCAGCATTTATCATTCGAACAAGTTCATTTAAGTCACTATGACAACATAATAAATTTGTATCATCAGTGAATAGAATAAATTTAAACACTTGATACTTTACAAATGTCATTGATGTACATAATAAACAACTTTGGACCTAAAATAGAGCCCTGAGGAACACCACAAGATACATTTAGTATTTCTGAGTCACAGTTATTAAAATTAACAAATTGTTGTCTATTTTCTAAATAACTCGGTATCCATTTATGTGCAACACCACGCACACCATAGAAATGTAATTTTTTAGCCAGTATATCATAATCAACAGTGTCAAAAGCTTTCTTAAGGTCAACAAATACTCCAATAGCATATTTGTTATTATCTAGTGAACTTGTAATTTCTTCTACTAATTCTAAAAGAGCATGAGTAGTTGACATATTAGACCTAAAACCATACTGACTTGGACTGAGTATATCATAATTTTGAGGAATTTTTCCATCCTATTATTATATAATTTCTCCAGAATTGAGGTAACAATGATATTCGCCTGTAATTTGTAAAATTATTCTTTTCACCGCACTTAAAAAGTGGAACAACTTTGGCAATTTTCATTTTGCTTGGAAATACACCCGTTTCAAAAGATACATTACATATGTGACCAAATGGCTGAACTATTTTTGTAATTACATTTTTAATTAAGCTCATGTTAATATCACTGTAATCGGTTGACTTTTTATTTTTACAATTTTGTACCGTTCTAATAATTTCTTGGTCATCAACAGGACTTAGAAACATAGTATGATCAACTTTGCCTTCCAAGTAATCATAAATTGATACATCTTTTTCAGGTATTGAAATATTCTTTGCTAAGTTAGGACCAACATTTGTAAAAAAATTATTAAATCCATTTGCAATATCCTCCTTTTTTGAGATTTGCTTGTTATTTTTTATAAAATATTCTGGGTATGTTGGCTTATTATATTGTTTGTTAATTACATTATTTAATATTTTCCAAGTTTCTTTAATATTTGTTCTCTGTTTTTCTAACAATGTGCTATAGTAGTTTTTTTTCTCAGTATATCTTAATATAGATGTTAGTTTGTTTTTGTATTTACATTGGGATGTAGTTTTTAACAATGTGACTTCCAATTATATCATTTTAATATGACCCAATTTTAATAATGTGCATTCTTTTAATAGAAACTTTTCATATAATAGCAATGCATAGTATTGTGTACACAGTACACACATTACACAGTGATTATTACTACTACATATTACAT
>OY759263.1:7920760-7925760 GCA_963662155.1 Lamellibrachia columna
TACCGGTGTGGCACATATGCGATATAATTTATTGTCTCAAGTATAAAGAGAAAACGCGAACAGACAAGTGTCGCAAGCTTCTTCTGCAAGTAAGGACACTAAATATGTCCTGATGTAGTACGTAGGCTTAACACTTGATTACAGTTTCTATTAGATAATGATTAAACTGTTTTGGTGGAACTCCCTAACTTTAAAATTTCTGCGGGTACAATCTTTTATTTAATATACACATCACACAGGAAATTACTGTCACCTAATGTTTATAATAGCGCCCCTGGAATCTGTTTAGGAAAATATAGCCCCACGTGGACTTTGGAGTCTGTATTTGGAAAAATTAACTTCCCTTGTGAAAAGCTGGCTACGGGTATGTATGTCACGAGAGGGCCACAGCTTAATGATTAGAAGGAAGATACTCTGTTGGAATCGCGATACAAAGGTAGCTGTGGGTTTTTGTTTTATTTTTCATTTACTGCAAATGTGCATCCTTTAATTCCTTCAAACATATTGACAATGTGTTGATCGAAAGAACGTGTCATTGAATAAGCTTTACGAATGTATGAACGAATATGCCATTGTGAATGAATATGCCATTGAACGAAACAATTGACACCTGGATTCGTTGCGTCCTTGATTCATGGACACAGCTTACCGACAGCTTCCCAACAATTCTGCGTCACATTTGTAAAATCAGTCGCACATGTATACATATTAACGAAAACACTCACGAAAATCAAAAGTCTGACCATGCCCGTCCTTGGGGGGGGGGGGTTTAAAAAATCTTCCCAGAAATCCCCGTCTGATTGTGTACGCCCGTATCCCCCTATTTGAAACCCAGAGAACGGGCTAGCAAACTGATGCGATAAACGTGCAACATGCCCCCACGAAACAACATCTGGAAAGTTACGAATCATTATGGTTTGTCTAAGTATTAATACTTAATTAAGAATGATACAAGAGTGAGCAAGATTGCCATCCATTGCCACACGCTCCAGGTGACAAGTGTACAAGGAAGGTACTTTATCGACACATAGCCCGTCTTTATCACCTGTAGTATATGTACTCATTTAGTCATTCAACATTCCCTTCTATGACGTATGTTTGTCGTGACAGCCATAACTGTTATCGTTTTACTGATGATTGCTTCAATTAATATGGCAATAATCCACATTCCACGGAGAGTCTGTCGTTTTGCAAGGTCGACCCTGGAGCCACGGACGGGCAAAGTCACGCAAACCCGGCATTTCGACGTCTCTTAATGCACGACAGCAGCTGATGCCGTGTCTTGGCGTGCAAGATTGGACGAAACCCGAAGCGTTAGCAACCCGTAGGCTGGCGTTGCATTCGTTTGTTCTTTCTCGTTAATTTATTTTAATTATTAATCATTAAATGGAGACGTGGCAATCATGATTTGTATTTGTCTATTAGTGTACATTTTATGGTTCCGTTAAGACACCAGTTTATGTTGAACATGGTTAAGTTTATGTTGAACATGATTAAGTTTATGTTGACCATGGTTAAGTTTATGTTGAACATGGTTAAGGTGCAGTGCCAACACAATACAAAATTATATCTGTTTTCAAAAGTAAATTTACAAAAGAATTTTTTTTTTTTGCGAACACGATTGCACCTTTGTTATAATTCAGGGGACTGTTGACTGGTTGAATATATGGCTGTAGTGTAAAGCGCCTTTAGTAGTCCTAATATATGGCTGTAGTGTAAAGCGCCTTTAGTAGTCCTAATATATGGCTGTAGTGTAAAGCGCCTTTAGTAGTCCTAATGAATGGACACAGCGCTATATACGGACTATAACTAGTGACAGTTTTGATGTTGTAGAATAGAATTTTCACAACCAAATCGAATTCGAGTAAGCCTAAATCCAAGATAATCGTCAGTTTGGATTGATCGGGTGCTATATAAATATCATTATTATTATTATTATTATTATCATAATTATTATCACTATTATTATTACTATTATTATTATTACTACTACTACTACATCTTAACCACTACTACACGTATTTCCCATGACCACGCGCGGTCACACCCGGTGCACAGACTGCGAGACGACCAGCCGCGTAATTGCGACGCGGGTGATTGATCGCCAAGCGGCAGAGTCGGCGTTAACATCGCCAGCTCTCTAACACGCCCACCTTCGGCGGCTCCATCCATTACCACGGCACAATGACGTTGACACGAAATGATATTTTCTCAGCTCCTTGCGTTTCAGCCATCTATTTTCATTTGGCCAACGAGCAAGACTAGCTGCAAATGGCAAGACAGCAGGAGTTCTCATTTTCAGTGTTTGCAAGAGTCAATATACGTAGTGTCACGGAGTGGCCTGGGGAGTGTTTCTGCCTGAATCACACGTTAGGTGGCGCCATTTTCGTGACATAGTGCTTCAGTTCGCGTCTGGAGAAACATACATTTGCAGCAACCTATCACTAGTGTCGAAACATAAATCTGCTTTACTATACGTAATTTATAATCACGATAATAATAATAATAATAATAATGATGATGATGATGATGATAAGGATTCCTAGCTCAGATACGCATCAAAACGAAATAGTTAGGCAATCTAAAAATCGATATACACCCTCCCGTACAATGTTAAAGTTTGCATCAGATGGTGCATAGACGCCAGGAGTTGAGGAAGAAACGCACAAGTTAACAAGACAAGTCTTCAAACGACGACGAAATGTTACTGTTTCCTACTGACCTAACAGTAATAGGGAGCGATTTGTGTAACGTCCTACACGAAAACTACGTCATGCCATGTGTCATCGGAACACGCGTATCACCAGTAACTGCCACTGTAAGATTGATTTATTTGCACATGACCTACAACGCGATGACGAGGCCTCGCCACAGCGCACGCACTGGACTAAACGACGGCATGACAGCGGCCGGTGGTGAGCTCGGTGATCAGGGCATGACAGCGGCCGGTGGTGAGCTCGGTGATCAGGGCATGACAGCGGCCGGTGGTGAGCTCGGTGATCAGGGCATGACAGCGGCCGGTGGTGAGCTCGGTGATCAAGCATGACAGCGGCCGGTGGTGAGCTCGGTGATCAGGCATGACAGCGGCCGGTGGTGAGCTCGGTGATCAGGGCATGACAGCGGCCGGTGGTGAGCTCGGTGATCAAGCATGACAGCGGCCGGTGGTGAGCTCGGTGATCAGGCATGACAGCGGCCGGTGGTGAGCTTGGTGATCAGGCATGAGAGCGGCCGGTGGTGAGCTCGTTGATCAGGCATGACAGTGGCCGGTGGTGATCTCGGTGATCAGGCATGACAGCGTCCGGTGGTGAGCTCGGTGATCAGGGCTTGACAGCGGCCGGTGGTGAGCTCGGTGATCAGGGCATGACAGCGGCCGGTGGTGAACTCGGTGATCAGGTCATGACAGCGGCCGGTGGTGAGCTCGTTGATCAGGCATGACAGCGGCCGGTGGTGAGCTCGTTGATCAGGCATGACAGTGGCCGGTGGTGAGCTCGGTGATCAGGCATGACAGCGGCCGGTGGTGAGCTCGGTGATCAGGGCATGACAGCGGCCGGTGGTGAGCTCGGTGATCAGGCATGAGAGCGGCCGGAGGTGAGCTCGGTGATCAGGCATGACAGCGGCCGGTGGTGAGCTCGGTGATCAGGGCATGACAGCGGCCGGTGGTGAGCTCGGTGATCAGGGCATGACAGCGGCCGGTGGTGAGCTCGTTGATCAGGCATGACAGCGGCCGGTGGTGAGCTCGTTGATCAGGCATGACAGTAGCCGGTGGTGAGCTCGGTGATCAGGGCATGACAGCGGCCGGTGGTGAGCTCGGTGATCAGGGCATGACAGCGGCCGGTGGTGAGGTCGGTGATCAGGCATGACAGCGGCCGGTGGTGAGCTCGTTGATCAGGCATGACAGCGGCCGGTGGTGAGCTCGGTGATTAGGGCATGACAGCGGCCGGTGGTGAGCTCGTTGATCAGGCATGACAGTGGCTGGTGGTGAGCTCGGTGATTAGGGCATGACAGCGGCCGGTGGTGAGCTCGTTGATCAGGCATGACATCGGCTGGTGGTGAGCTCGTTGATCAGGCATGACAGCGGCCGGTGGTGATCTCGTTGATCAGGCATGACAGTGGCCGGTGGTGAGCTCGGTGATCAGGGCATGACAGCGGCCGGTTGTGAGCTCGTTGATCAGTCATGACAGCGGCCGGTGGTGAGCTCGTTGATCAGGCATGACAGCGGCCGGTGGTGAGCCGGTGGTGATCAGGGCACACCAAGTAGAGTTACTCTTCCTTTATTTTATGCGTGAGTCGTCATAAGGGGGCATTTGTTGGGCGTATTTCGACTTTTCAATGGCAATATTATAAGATGCTATATATATATATATATATATATATATATATATATATATATATATATATATATATATATATATATATATATATATATCGGATTTTTTAAGACTCCGTTTGTTAAAAAAATTAATGGCTACCTATGTCAAGTGATTACAACAGCTGTACTTGAGTGAAATATGTGATCGGAACATTGCCTAAAACACAGGTCATAAGCCACAGCTATAACAGGTGGCTACAAACTGCCGAATAACATGGAAATCCCTTACACCCGGAGTGGTAACGGCAGTGATCGAGACGCTGGCAGGTACATCGGTAACATTCTCATCACAGCAAAGAATCCATCCATTCAGTCATACCTTGAAATCCCGATGACACAGCACACGAGCCAAGCTAAAACAAGCATACCAGAGCTACGTACCAGAGCTACGTACCAGAGCTACGTACTTTAAATACTTCCTGAAGATGGACGTGGATTAGTCAATTCACCGATCAGTTATACTCTCCTTAGATAACATCAATATATCGAGCTCGATGTCTGCCACCGCAAACATCTTCGAGCCATCGCCCGGCATCTTTGGCGGTGCGGCAACATTACCAACGACGCAATATACAACATGTGCAATACAATTCCGCTGTCGGTGAAAGTGGCCAATAAAGATGGTCCATGT
>OY759263.1:7930760-7943260 GCA_963662155.1 Lamellibrachia columna
AGGCCGCGGCATCAGTATCGCTTAGTTTGCCGTAGACAGTTTGCAGTAGTGACGTCGCTATCGTAACAAAAGTAATAATGGTTTCATTGTATTAACAATACCGAAGCCAATATTGCTGCATCTCGCGTCTATGACGTCAGTATCGTTGCTGTAGTAACAGTGACGTCAGTACCGTTGTTGTAGCTTACGTTAGTATCGTTGCAGCAGTAACAGTGGTGTTAGTACCATTGTAGTAGCAACAATGACGTCAGTACCGTTGTAGTTGCTTACGTTAGTATCGTTGCAGCAGTAACAGTGGTGTTAGTACCATTGTAGTAGCAACAATGACGTCAGTACCGCTGTAGTAGCAACAATGACGTCAGTATCGTTGTTGTAGCTTACGTTAGTATCGTTGCAGCAGTAACAGTGGTGTTAGTACCATTGTAGTAGCAACAATGACGTCAGTATCGTTGTTGTAGCTTACGTTAGTATCGTTGCAGCAGTAACAGTGGTGTAAGTACCATTGTAGTAGCAACAATGACGTCAGTACCGTTGTAGTAGCAACAATGACGTCAGTAAAGTTGTAGTAGCAACAGTGACGTCAGTACCGTCTTACTAGCAACAGTGACGCCAATACCGTTGTAGTAGCAACAGTGACGCCAATACCGTTGTAGTAGCATAAGTCAATATCGTTGTAGTAGCAACAGTGACGTCAGTACCGTCTTACTAGCAACAGTGACGCCAATACCGTTGTAGTAGCAACAGTGACGCCAATACCGTTGTAGTAGCATAAGTCAATATCGTTGTAGTAGCAACAGTGACGTCAGCGTTGTTGTCACACCAACACTGCCGTTATTACTGCTACTGTAACTTAGCCGATATATTTGCAGTAGCCAGGCACGTTGGGAGAACGAGTACATCGACCAGTCTGTGCGCTCGTTGTCGCCAGGTACACCTGCTCAGAGCAAACAATGTTAGGCCTAATTGCATCTGTTCGCTCTACCTCGTCCTGTAGCGATCCACATCTCGTCTCGTGACCTATACAATGACATGACATTGGACTTAGTGACATTTTCCTAAGCTAATGCTTGCCGGGCATTATTATGTATATTATGTACATAGGGCTGTTATTTTTTAGTCGACGTGTACAAGATACGGCTATCGAGATACGGCTAATAGTGGAATACAAGTGTTGCACATAGTAAACTGGCTACTTATCGAAGTGTTCGACGTAAGTCGTGTCTATACGGTTCATGTATTCAAGGATGTGCATTCTGGCGGACCTGGGCTAGTGTTTCGAGTTATGATTGGTATTTGAGTTAACGAAGAACACACAATTTTCCAGGAACGCATTCAAATGCAAATGTCTTGGGGTCGCATTCAAATGCAAATGTTTTGGTTACACATTTGCAAATGTATTTGAATGAATTTCAAATGTTTTGGCTTTATATTAACGATTTGTTTTATTTGGAGAAAAAACAACTAATGTATACAAACACAGCTGATTGTATGTATATTTCGTATGCAACATTTAGTTTCTTGCTTGATGTATAATAATGAATACACACACATTATTAATTTATTTAATAAATACAGTAGTACATTATTGTAACCACTAAGAACCACTACATACCAGTCCCACTACATGAACATGTCTGTAGAGTCATAAACTGAATCACAAAATTCCAGGCCTGCAGACGTGGTGGAAATGGGAGGGAGGAATAGACAACTGACAGTTTGCTGGGAACCATGACAGTAAATGAAATGCTAATTCTTCAGGTAGGCCAGAATGGAAGGGGAACCCAATACAATAGACTGTCCACTGGTTGGGTCATTGGGAAGATAACTTGGTGGATAATTACAACTACCACTAATCACAAAACGCACGCACGCACGCACGCACGCACGCACGCACGCACGCACGCACGCACGCACGCACGCACGCACGCACGCACGCACGCACGCACACACACACACACACACACACACACACACACACACACACACACACACACACACACACACACACACACACGCATACTATCTCTCTCTCTCTCTCTCTCTCTCTCTCTCTCTCTCTCTCTCTCTCTCTCTCTCTCTCTCTCTCTCTCTCTCTCTCTCTCTCTCTCTCTCTCTCTCTCTCTCTCTCTCTCTCTCTCTCTCTCTCTCTCTCTCTCTCTCTCTCTCCCAACCCAGCCCAACAGTGCCAAACACAACACAAGGGAGTCATTTGTCTGCATTGTTTAATTTGTTTCAATGAAAAGGTAATATCTGAAGCCATCAACCTATAGACCAGTTGGTCTTTTCATGTTGTATGAATAACAGCTCAGGCATTGACCAGTTGACCTACAGAGCACTTTTTCAAAGAGCACGTTGTGAAAGTGGATTCACAGGTCAGACAATGATTTCATAATCTGCTGAGGGTATTGCTCACTAAAGAACACTTTTTCCAATGGCATGTTGTGAACTTGTGAAAGTGAATCTAACAATAATAATTATTCAAAGAATTACGCATGCATTTGATTGTACATTTGATTGTGCATTTGACAAATGTTTGTAGGTCGCATTCAAATGCAAATGCAAATGTTTAAGGTACGCATTCAAATGCAAATGCATTACAAATTCTATGGAGGCATTTGAATGCGCATTCAAATGCTCAACATTCAAATGTGCATTCAAATGCATTTGTATTTGTTAACAAGCCTGACACACACACAAACATACACACACGCACGCACGAATGCACGCATACCCTCCACGCACGCGCGCGCGCGCGCACTCACGCGCGCACACCTTGATGATTTCAATACTACCAAGTAGTAGACTGCATAGACGATTTGCACAACAGACTGACCACAGTAAACAGACTGACCACAGGGACGTCAGCAGAGGCCAGTGCCAACCTTCGTCTAAGTCCGCTCGGACGAGTGGATGCCAATTATTGAGGTCAGTTGGGTCAGCGGCATGGAACGGACGTCGATAATTTAGATGATGAACGCGCGAAGATTGACCGGAATTGTGCCTGAAATGAAGTAGATGGGCGAAGCTTCTCGAGCGCGCTATAACAGCGCATGCAAGTTTGCGTGCGTGCGTAGGCGTGCTCATGTGTAGCAGTGCATGTGCCAAAGTGCGTGCGTGCGTGCGTGCGTGCGTGTGTCAAGACGACGTGTTCTAAATCGATTTCCATAGTATCACGTCGTAAGTAGGCCCCGCAGAGTTGCGTTCGTTTCTCCCCTTACTTCTTTAATTCGGCGACAACTTCCCGCTTTGTGTAAATAGTATCACACGTTACGGAAGTGAACAAATAGGAATATTAATAACAGTCACGTACTTGCGTCATCGTGACGTTGCATCGTGACGTCGAGGGAGGTGCTCACCAACGTCATTACTGTCCCCAAAGCATGTCCTTATTGAACGTAATGTATACATCGACGCACCAAAAGTAGGATAAAAATTATCCATTTGAAATTGTGCCTTATTGGTGTAGTTCTCTGGCGTTCAGCTACGATGAGTGGGTTTTGATCCACGGTGTGGCGCCAGTGGTACGGCAGTAACTGGTTGAAACGGTGCACAGACCTTTGGGCTCAAAGTCAAACTGTGTGATTTTGTAATAAACATGAACTTGTACGTAATTTTTATTATGCTATATTCACGCGGGATTTGGCATGAGGAAGATTGAAATCCCAGACGTTATCAACACATTAAATAAAGCAGACGCCTGACGCGTCTATCTACTGTTCGATTTGTTGATGGTAGTGTTCTAAATGTGCACGCCTGTGCTTACCACCAGTTCTGCTTATGTGTTCAATTCACAGGTGTTGAAGTATTCAAACCGACTTTCATTGATGAAAGCACTTTACACTTATGACAACTCAAGTGAAGCCACAAGGTGTTCTTTATGAGCAAGAAACAGATCATTTTACACTTATGACAACTCAAGTGAAGCCACAAGGTGTTCTTTATGAGCAAGAAACAGATCATTTTACACTTATGACAACTCAAGTGAAGCCACAAGGTGTTCTTTATGAGCAAGAAACAGATCATTTTACACTTATGACAACTCAAGTGAAGCCACAAGGTGTTCTTTATGAGCAAGAAACAGATCATTTTACACTTATGACAACTCAAGTGAAGCCACAAGGTGTTCTTTATGAGCAAGAAACAGATCATTTTACACTTATGACAACTCAAGTGAAGCCACAAGGTGTTCTTTATGAGCAAGAAACAGATCATTTTACACTTATAACAACTCAAGTGAAGCCACAAGGTGTTCTTTATGAGCAAGAAACAGATCATCTCAGATAATATAAATGGAATCAAACTGTTTCCGGCAATGGGCTCTATCTGTTTAGGCCTAAAGCACAGAGTCACTCTATTAGATAGCCAGTTCATTGTGTAATAATTATATAATTAAGTTACGACGTGTCATTAGTGCTAACGTAGTTCAGTGGTGATTCTCAGTGAATGTTAGAGGAAGCTTTACATAAGTTTTGACATCTGCTTTCCAATTTTCCAATGTGTACAATTAATAATCTTCCTATTGTTGTATGCATTTGCATTGATTCTGGAAATATGATATCTTATTGTACAAAAGGGACTAAAGCAGATACGTATATTCATTAGACTAACGTGTGAATTATAATTAATTATGTGAATGACGTCCGCTGCCTCATCACTGGTGTTTACATTGAAAACAGGAATGCTCTTTTCCGCATAGCATAGCGTGGCGTTAGTTTTGAACACTAGTGTATTGACACCTTTTCTGCACATGCGGACCTGGAAACTTCCCGCCAGCAGATTTGGAGCGCAAAAGCAAATATTAGTGACAAGAAAATTGAGGTTTAGTTTTCACACTGTATCGGCGGCAATAAAAGGTATTAATAAGTTGATGCACCTTGACTTATTCCTTGACTTAGAACGCTTAAATGTTTTTGTTATCCGTTACAATTTAGTGTTCATTTTAGCGTTCAAAATATGAACACTTTTGTTTAGTGGGCTAAATGTTGGTGTCTACGTAAAACGGCTGAAAGCTTACGTAATGTTGATTTACCATTAACCCAAACCGTATCTCTAAAGTGCATTCTATCTATGTTTAATCCCTATTTTACAATAATCACAATGAAGGGATGTGGGAATTTGAAGAGCAATCCAACAACAGGCGCAGTTTCCAGAAGCAACTGAAAGTCTCGCGCCTCACAAAGACGTTTCGGGCGACGGCACTGCAACTACGAAAACAGGCGCAGTTTCCAGAAGCAACTGAAAGTCTCGCGCCTCACAAAGACGCTTCGGGCGACGGCACTGCAACTACGAAAACGTAATTACCCAAATCGATCTGCTTTTTATGAAATGAATTTCGCGGCGAGAGCGGCTTGAAGCGCGTTCGATGAGCGAGAGAGCGTAGAGCTGGCGACTACCACAGGCGTCTGACGGCCTACGTATAACGTCCGTCGTCTTGCGTCGTTACCGTTACCCGGCAACGCGCGGAGGCTCGAAAATGAAATCTCGTTTTAATAAGGCGAGAAGCGCGATTGGCAAATGGGTTGTTGAATGGCGAAGTAACGATGTCTGAACATGTGTTTGCAAGTGTAAGTGTAAGTGTAGGGCATGCGTGCGTGCGTGCGTGCGTGCGTGCGTGCGTTCGTGCGTTCGTGCGTGCGTGCGTGCGTGCGTGCGTGCGTGCGTGCGTGCGTGCGTGCGTGCGTTATTAATATGAACAGTTTCCATATCAGCAATTTTACAGCTAAGATATTCTTTATGCGTGATGTTGCCAACCATCTCTCGATTTTTGTTATGCAACTTTGCTGATAAGTATGTTGTTTCCGTGGTTGAAAGTGTAGTAACCTTAAACGTTTTACGTACATGACATTGATGCTCCAAAATCTCTTGTACATGTACGTAGTGGCGTTCTGCAAAAACTTTTCACATTTGCTGATCAAATTTTAGAACCATGGAATCAGATTGTTTGACAATCAAGATATACGGTTTGTTTGTGACGTCACTGCGGTATGTTTGTGATGTTATTATGGTATGCCTCAAACGGGTAGATTTAGAAATTGGTCAGAACAATATGTTATAGGGGCTTACTTTTAAATAATAATTTCCGAAAGGGGTTGTTTTACTTAGTCTTAGGTAAATGCGCATGTAGTAAGTTTTATTACCTACTGTCATACAATATTACTTGTAACATGTACGGCACAAGTTGGCTAAGAATGAAGCCACAACTTAGAGCTAATGCGCATGCGTCGCGTCTTTCTGTTTTCACTCAAGGACAAGGGCCCGAGGTTATAAACCGTACTCAAACTCAACTGCACACGGGTTCATGCTCAAGCCTCGCTTTCACATTATACTCAAACTCAGGCGACGTTATAAAACATCTAGAGCACGAAATCGTTGAGCACGAAATGCTGAAATTCTGAGTATGCTCAGAACCGTGCTCAAGCATAAATAAAAATGGCAGCTCACGCATGCATTTTTTGAAGTCGTTTAAAGTTCGTCCGTTTCGAGAAGATACGCTGTCCGATTTGAGCGTCCAGACCGCCTACTTCCGAGTTTTATCCATATGAAGAACTCAAACTGCACTATTTAACAAACATTTGCCAAATGTAACCACAGCAGCGACATACACCGCAAAACAAGTCATACATAGTTTACTTTTGGTGGCGGCTTTTTCGGCGACAGGGACCATTCATTTACAGCTGCCGCAGGACGAGAAAATTCTAGTTCAACTGCAGTCGCGATTCACACGAAACGTGTCTACAGAAGTTAAAACTATGTGGTTTAGCTGGACGATTTATAACATGCCATACCGGACATTATAAGATATACCAATACGATATATGCGAAGTGTATGTTTGCTGCAAAATAAAATTATTCTGTGAACTGTCAACACAGCCACGTCGTTGTATCACTCACACTGACACTGTCACTGACACTGTAAACATACACATAGTCATAGGCATTAATTTCTTAAAAGTTATTAACGCATTTCGCCAGTTTTCAGTTCCCCCAACTGAAAACTGGCGAAATGCGTTAATAACTTTTAAGAAATTAATGCCTATTGGATTGGTATTGGAATTTAGCAAATAATGTATAGTTATGTCTTTATGCCATACTATAGACAGTTAATATAAATATTAAATCAACTGGGTTAAGTTTACATACCATGCCATATTTATATTATTCATGCAGGCTTGTAGCTCAAGGTCAAGGATGTCTGTATATGAAATTAAAAAAAAAATGCTATCCCAGACCAAGGCAGCTACAGGGGTAGGACTTCACACAGTGGGTGCCCTTTGGAAGTAGAATATATTTTTAGAGATTGTTCAAATTGACCACTAGGAAAAAATATGTAAGAAAAACCTTCCATATGTCTACATTTAGGCCACCATAAAGAGTAAAATTGTAGGTTAGTGGTGTTAGACATAATGCTGTTCTAGCCTCAATACTTCAATGCCGCAGGAAATCTAAAAACGAAGTAATGCATTTGACAAACTACAGCTCTATATAGTGTTTACCCCTTTCCAATAATTTATTTTCCAAATAATAGATACAAATATATCACAACTATCCCTTAAAACAAAGAAGAACAACATAGTTTGGAAATAGTGTGTGCTTGGAATATAATGTACTCACGAAGATAGCTATACAATGATTAAGAGGCATGCCACACAAAACTTGGGTTGGACATGTTGAACAGCTGACAAATATGGCTATTGTCTCAATAAATGAGTATGGCAACATGACATAACTCTGTTTGCCTGATGAGCCTAAGCCAAGCAAGATGGTAGTGAAGACAGCGATAAGTGTAATGCATATATGTAATATAACACTAATAATAACAACATATGCAGCATACATTGTCTTGTGCAGTAACCTATTTCAAAAAACAAAGTTCACACATATCTCAGGAGGGCGGGTTACACGTAGATGAACATTGTTGGACTCACGATAAGCCAATGGCTTCCTTGTCCACATCTGGGCCTTTGGCTAGGATGGAAATCTTGCTAAATATTGTAAAACAATGTAACTTAAATTATGATAAAATAAAATAAAATAATAAATCATATAGAAATAACGATTCCATGTAGTAAATAGTGTGCACATTAAAAGTGCAAATAATATGTTCATTTGGGCACTCCCATCATATAAAATTAGCATTAAGAATTACCACTGGAAATCATTGATAACATTGATTGTATTAGTACTATATTTGTTTTATTATCTATCAAAACATTAATTATTAAGGAGTAATACAAATTTATCTATGGTATATTATATTAGCATATAATGTATTCAATTCAATCACTTTATTCCGGAATATTACACCCATATAAAAGATAGGCTTGACTAAAAACTATAATAGTGGGTAATCCCCGTGACACAAACACCCCACATCAAAACCAACCTCAAAGGGGCAACAAATTGAGTTATTCACACCGTCAGAAGCAGCTTTAATTTGATGTATTAAAATGACTGGCACTGCAAGTTCTGGGTTCACTGCAGAGCAATCTTAATACATAACTGTGTACGACACAGTTTTCTAAGTGACTCTGACGTATGGTTCCACCATAACTGACAAGTGTATAGTTATGTACAATAGGATCTAAGTGACTCTGACGTATGGTTCCACCATAACTGACAAGTGTATTGTTATGTACAATAGGATCTAAGTGACTCTGACGTATGGTTCCACCATAACTGACAAGTGTATAGTTATTTAACAAGATTATTTAACAAGATTTAACAAGATTTGCCATCCAAGCCAAAGGCCCAGATGGCAAGTGGACAAGGAAGCCATTGGCTTATCGAGAGTCCAACAATGTTCACCTACTTATAACCCGCCCTCCTGATATATGTGTCAACCTTGTTTTTAAACATATTCACGCTGGTAGCAGTTACACAATCTGTAGACAATTTGTTCCATTCATTTATTGTCCTCTGTGAGAACGAGTGCTTCCTGATGTCCAATCTACATTGATCCTTTACTAATTTTACCTCATGTCCTCTAGTTCTGCTATCCTTCTTGAGTGAGAAAAACATATTTCTATCAATAATTTCATACCCATTCAATATCTTAAAAACTTCAATCTGATCTCCTCTTAACCTCCTTGTCTCTAGAGTTGTTAAACCACATTCTTTCAGGCGTTCTTCATAACTAAGGTCTCTAAGTTCTGGAATCATTTTAGTTGCTCTCCTTTGTATGCGTTCAAGCGTATCTATATCCTTCTTACGATATGGTCTCCATGCTTGTATACAGTATTCTAAATGAGGTCTAACTATTGCTTTATAAAGAGGTATAATTAACTTTTTTCCCTTGTATGTTATGTTTATGTACAATAGGATCTAAGTGACTCGGACGTATGGTTCCACCATAACTGACAAGTGTATAGTTATGTAAAATAGGATCTAAGCGAAGTAGTTTTTACTTATCCGGTGCACATAGAATGATCAAAACTATGAAACCGAACTGTTGTCTAAAAAAATTTCATTTTTGTAGGTCCCTACTACTCTTTCCAATACGTGTGTATTGTTTCACACGTGTGTATTGTTACACACGTGTGTATTGTTACACACATCTATACATCATGTAAACAGTGGACATTCTAATGAAATATTAAAATAAAACATTATAATATAGTACTTTTTAGGTAATGTAATTATTTTTAGCTGTGACAACATAACTATAATATAGTTTTGTAACAAACTTGATGTTATACTAAGACTTGTATTCAATGAAAAAATACAACTTGTCGTGTTTTAGGTAGACTTGCAGAAGTTCTAATTATCACTCCGTAAATGAACACGGTAAACATAATGAGGTTGCCGACTTTCGAATCGCTTAGTTAGAGCTTAGCCGTAGCTTATACGCTATTTAATTATGCCATGATTCAAGAACATTATTTCAATAAATAACGTGTGTTTACTGTTCCCATGCATAGACATAACCATGGCCCATGGCATAGCAACAGCATAGGAATAACCTAGGCTAGGGATAGGAAAGTCTCATACTCAGTTGATTTGTCATAGATAACGTAAGACAAGTACGAAAACCAGCACGATGCGATGTGTGTGTGTTTAAACACCGATAACAAACTAACATCGATGACTAAGTCGATGACGATATCACGTGTGATCACACAGTCAGCGTCAGTGTCAATGACAGTGTCTGCACTACTTTCTCTGAATACAGCGTGCGTGGTGTTAATTTTTACTATTTTTATTTTTATACAGTTTTATTTTGTGACTTGTCTCGTGCTGTGTCTGTTCAATCGTCCAAAGTGTGTCCGATTTTCCACACAGCGTCATATTGGCGAAGGGTTGATTTTTCTCCGGCGCCTTTTATCGCAAAAGAGAGCTTGCAGCCAACATTCTTTGTCCACCACTGTTTATATACGGAAGTATATTGGTATATCAGTATCTTTGTTATCTTCTTCAAAAAGAGAGTTCCTCTTGGCCGGCCGCTTGTGCATTTGAGAAAAATGCATCGTTTCGTACTCAGCTGTTTCGTACTCAGCTGTTTCGTACTCAGCTGTTTCGTACTCAGCTGTTTCGTACTCAGCTGTTTCGCACTGAGCTGTTTCGCACTGAGCTGTTTCGCACTGAGCTGTTTCGCACTGAGCTGTTTCGCACTGAGCTGTTTCGCACTGAGCATGACATCTCAGACATGAGCACATACTTGAACTTGAGACTTTGAGTACGGTTTATTACCTCGGGCCCATATTTAGATCGGAACACTTCTTCTGGTTTAATTACTTGCAAGTCCTGTCTCTGGGCAGGAGACGTTCGTTCCACTCGGAGCTTCTTTGAGGCTGCAGGTCAGGTAACAACCGCGGTTAGGAAGTGTCACTGTCGTCATCGTGTTGATAATGACGACCATTGTTCTATTTTCGCAATCCTTGTGGTCATTATTCGTGTCCAACACGTACCAAAGTGAGTTGTCTGTACAATGTTGTTAGAGGAAGCCTGGTGATCAATACTTGAAGTGCGACTGTTTGTGTCACAAGTTGTCTTGCATTTCTGTTTCATGTTTCATGTGAGTCTGTCTTTTGTCATAATATATATATATATATATATATATATATATATATATACTAAACAATAAAAAATAGCATAAATGCGGCACTAATGCTGGTTTACTCTTAATCCGTAGTATTTTTGGGGAGAAGCGCGATTGTCAAATGTGTTTGTGACGAAGTAACTGCGTGCGTGCGTGTGTGCGTGCGTGCGTTTGTGGGCGTGTTTATGTGTGTGTGTGTGTGTGTGTGTGTGTGTGTGTGTGTGTGTGCGTGCGTGCGTGCGTGCGTGCGTGCGTGCGTGCGTGCGTGCGAGCGTGCGTGCGTGCGTGCGTGCGTGCGTGCGTGCGTGCGTGCGTGCGTGCGTGCGTGCGTGCGTGCGTGAGTGCAATGGGGAGGGTATGTATCAGTGTGTACTTATGAGAGTGTTGTCAATGAAAGGACCGGAATGAAAGGATACTGCCATTTGTAGCAATTTATCAGTCTACACTGGTGCAATTGTCGCGAAGCTACAGCAATCAGATGCATTGCAATTCCTAGTTCAATATGCCAACGCTGTCAATATTGAGTTATATCTAACAAGGAGCTGGCCACATATAAATAACACATTGTTGAACTTTCGATAAGCGAGTGGCTTTGTTGCTCACTTGTCATCTGGAACGGGTTGTTTTGGATGGCAATCTTGGCAACGCTTTCTAAATACTGTGATAGTTACACTGGTACAGACGAATGTGCGCACAGCATTTATTAGTCAGATAAATGTATTCAGATGGCCAATGTAACTTGTAGGTGTACACATGAAGGTAGTATTACGATTTGTATCGATATTGTGTACGTACAGGAACGTGCAGGAACGTACAGGAACGTGCGTCGTGCGCCAATAGCTAATAACGGGTGATGCTAATTGGAATTGTCCTTTCGTGTCTTTCACACGACCGGAGTGATCAACAATAACGATTGACGAGATTAATGTGGTATTATCCGATGTAATGAAACTACGGATCCATTTTATTGTCCCCATGGCCGATCGGTTATCACGCAATATCTTATGGTATGTAGGTAATGTAGGTACATGCGGATGGCATATATTCGTGTTCGTGTGAACGCAAGGGTAATTAAAGATGAACTTACGTTGCACAGAAATGTACGTCCCAAGGTCTGTCTTAAGAAGACGAAGGTGAACCGTGGACCCGTCACCTCGCAGGAGACATCAGACACCTACAGCTTATAGTTGACTTAAAGAACCACTTTTCTTAAGCCTTTATTAACATGTGTCAATTCAGCCAAAAAGCAATATTACTTATCGTACCAATGTCTTATTGGCAATTATTATGTAAGTTAACGTGTAAATAGTAAGTAATCGTACCACTGTCCATGATGACCGCTGAGATAATTCTGTTTAATGTTGTAGAGAAACACAAAGAAGAAGAACTTCCTACATAGGCAGAAGTTCGCTTCTAACTTTCCAAATTGACATGTCGTCAAGTACATTTTATCGCTATTCAACTC
>OY759263.1:7948260-7955760 GCA_963662155.1 Lamellibrachia columna
GAGGAGGATGAAGGTAGCGGGGAGGATGAAGGTAGTGGGGAGGATGAAGGTAGTGTGGAGGATGAAGGTAGTGGGGAGGATGAAGGTAGTGTGGAGGATGAAGGTAGTGGGGAGGATGTAGGTAGTGGGGAGGATGAATGTAGTGGGGAGGATGAAAGTAGTGGGGAGGATGAAGGTAGTGGGGAGGATGAAGGTAGTGGGGATGATGAAGGTAGTGGGGAGGATGAAGGTAGCGGGGAGGATGAAGCTAGCGGGGAGGATGAAGATAGTTGGGAGGATGAAGGTAGTGGGGAGGATGAAGGTAGTGGGGAGGATGAAGGTAGTGGGGAGGATGAAGGTAGTGGGGAGGATGAAGGTAGTGGGGAGGATGAAGGTAGTGGGGAGGATGAAGGTAGTGGGGAGGATGAAGGTAGTGGGGAGGATGAAGGTAGTGGGGAGGATGAAGGTAGTGGGGAGGATGAAGGTAGTGGGGAGGAAGAAGGTAGTGGGGAGGATGAAGGTAGTGGGGAGGATGAAGGTAGTGGGGAGGATGAAGGTAGTGGGGAGGATGAAGGTAGTGGGGAGGATGAAGGTAGTGGGGAGTAGAGTGCGATGGGCTGGACACATGGAAATAATGATTGAGAGAGACTGACAAAGATAACATAAAAAAAACAGAAGATACCGGAGATACAGTGTAATAGAGATCTCAACAGAGCAGAGGTGAACAGCCGAGATTGTGAAAGAGTGACAGAAGATCTCGATGGACAGAGACACCTTATCGACAGGGCAGAATATACTAAAAGATGTGATGCGAGCCATTTGACCATTTGGAACGCTCGATTATCGTCCTGGAGTCGAACTAAGCCGTTTGGTTGCATACCTGCAACAACCCGTATTATAGTTGTTCATAATACACTTAAGATGAGCGAACAGCTGCCAATGTAGCGTCTAAAGTGTCCCCGACTAATTATTTGTGTGAGCACCTGCGATTGTATGCATAAATGCATGTAAAGTTTAGCAGATTAGCTGCGAGACTGTGCGACGGGTATGTTAGCAAGAGCTTTGGGTGTTACTTGGAGACGACGTTGCTAGATGAGCCAGCAACGTCAGTTAAACCACCTGCGAAGCCAACCTTAATGTGGTTACGACCTTCAATTCTGAGGCAAGTTGAATTAATTAGATTGATGAAGTCAGACCTGTGTGCCTCTGGGGAAGACTGACACCTTATAGTAATTAAATAAGAGATCGTTCCCTGGCAACTGGTAATCTTTGAATAAAGTAATGTTCGTGGTTGTCAGGCGCTCGGGGCTGTCAGGGGTTCGTGTCATTACCGAAGTGCATTTTTATTTGTCTTTGGTTGTTTCACATCCTAAAGATAACACTAGTCTAGTATGAAACTACCCCGCTTAATGGAAGTAACTACTCAGTGAAGATGAATCCCACACAAAGGCTGAATGTTGTGAAGTAACATATTAATAGATGTAATGTGATTAGATATCGTAAGGCTTCTGGCGACGTCCACAATAATAATAAGAATAACGTGTTGTCTTATATATAGTGCCGGCGCCCGCTTGAACAAGGCGCCCGTGCTTGCTCCGTTATAAGGGCAAGTTGTTTTGACAGTAGCAAATGCAACGCGCGTATGGATTTTTGTAGATCGAAACCATCGGCTCTGTGATCACACGACATGTTTTCCATTTCCCTGAGTGGGATCGTTTACTTCCCCTGGCGTAGGCACTAGGAAAAGAGACACAGTATCTTCCAAGAGACACATGCAATGTTGTGTGAATGAAATTGCACAGTTTCGAAAGCGCTGTCTCCGACCAATTCTCATTTAGTTACATCTCTCAACTCGTCCATCAGCAGCTTTGTTGTGTCCCTGATCTCGTCAACCCACCTCATTCTACCCGCAACATGTGTCCAAAGTATGACAGCTTCTGTATCGCGATTAGTGCTTGTAATGAGTGACCTTACGGACTTCTTCAATAACGGACTTGTTTTTCTCCTGGCTGCCCTAGGGATTCGTAGCATCCTCGTCCAGCATCACATTCCGAAGCTGTCGATTCGTTTCCTTTCCCTATAGACATGATGATCCACGACTCGCATTAATACATTAACTCTTTGTTTGAATCATGTGTTGCTGTTGTTACATCCTAACCTTCAAGATCGTTTCCATGTTCGCCATTGCTGTCCTGTCAAGAGCCACTTTCTCCCGCATATCTAAGATTGTTGGTTCATCTTCCACCAATGAATATATACATACATAACATTATAGCATTCCAGCAAAAAATTAATGCATTGGATCACACAAGCTACCAGTGATCAGACGAACAGTGCACAAGACGGAAGCGACAGTGTCGCAAATCTAGCAACTAGACACGACTGATCAAATTCCTTTTAATATTATTTTTAAATGATCTTTTAATAGTTACATTTTTCGTCGGATCAACACCGCACTTTCTTGACTAGTAAATTTGTCTATAACGTACACGCGACGGAATCATGTATGCGGCTTCTTGAAATACACATCGATTCTCGATAAGAACAAGCAGTACAGCCAACCAAACATGTTTACAAAAATACAATTTAGTGTGAATGTGATAATGTGATTAATGTCCCGCATCCGCGATTGTAAAAATATCCTAGATCAAATGTTGAAATCGAAACATACAAGACATGTACAACAAAACAATGTTCAAATCCTCAGGTTGCTCAAACGGGGCATATAATGATATTGCCACTGCACGCACGGAAGCAGCCGCGTTGTATGCTGGATTGTCTCCCGGAGACGGCAGCTTCGGGCAGAGATCTGCCACTTCGTGCTCATCCAGCTCCACGCCTCGGCAAGACATTGACATTTAAAGCCATGGTAATTGAGTTGTCTCATAGAATGCTAATGAATGCATGAAGAGTCGACCTACGTCCCATCATCCAGGTATAATTTCATGGTTTCGTCTAGTTACACACATGCGTGTCGCTCCGAATTACTATCATATGTAATGTCAAACTGCCACCCCAATTTACAGCAAGAAATGTACATACGAGAACTAATTAAAGCTAGTTGTTTCCGGAACATTGCAAACGTTCCAGACAGTTCACGTCAACAGTTCAAGAATCAGTCCGGGAGTCACACATACAGTCGTGCGACATTTTATTGTCAACATCCCCAATTCTATTGCGACTGGGCATGACCTTTCCGAGTGAGGTCACGTGCCGTTACGTCCGATGCCAGTCGAATCGAATAATCCGCAGAAACGTTTTCTTGAACTGCTGATTGGCCAGCGCGTAACAGAGCGGATTTATGGGGCTATTGAGATAACACAGCCAGTACGATATGTCATACAGCACGCCGTCGACGCACGAGTCATGCGGACAGAAGCCGATGATCATGGAGAGAATGTGCCAAGGCGTCCAGCACAAGACGAACGCGCCGAGGATGATGGTAATTGTGCGCAACGCCTTCCTCGCTCGGTTCTCCGTCTTGCTCTTCAGTGTCGGTTTCGGTTTCTGTCGCGCCTTCTTCGCGCGCTTCCGGGACTTGCGCGACTGGCGGAACATCGTACGCAGAGAGCTGGGTCGGGCGCTAGAATCAGAGTCTTGTTTCGGCGAACATGGATCGTCGCTCGGTGACAGGCACACTTCGTTGGGGTTCACTAGTGCGCAGACCGTCCGCGAGGTGTCGCCACTGACCTCGACCTTGACCTCAGCGGTCGGAGACGCGACTTCGTGTCCGTTACCAGGACAACGCCGATTGTTCGAATGGCGACTGTGGTTGATGAATTTGTCAGTTTCTGAACTACCTGGAGAAGGCGTCCTGCGCTTCCAGACAGGGGATGTCTGCTCAGCCCCGGTCGCCTCACAGTTGTCCTTTGCCGCTGGCCGTGATCCGGCGTTATCTGCAGAGTGTTTCGATTTGACGCTATCCTGGTCGATGAATCGTATGTCAGTGATATTCTCGGGTTGTGGGCCAGTGAAAGCTGTATTTACGGAGGCAATGTCACCACTTCCGGAGTTGGTGGCGCCACCTGGTGTTGTGGACACTGTCTCTTTCTCACCGGTCGGGTAGTCAACGCTCAGGAGAGCGGCATTCTTGTATGATTGTGCCGTTGGTTCACTTCCGGTGGCTGCGTCGGAATTGACGCGATTAGTAGCGCCACCTTTTGACGGCGCAGTTGTGCTACTTTTATTTCTACCACTAGGTTTTTTCCTAGAATTTGCTTTTGGCGCGTCGCTACACTGGTGGTGGTTCGTATTCGCCGTGACTTTCGTTGACGTTTTGCTCGTTTTGATCTTTGCCTTGGGGGTCGTCTGACGGGTTGCCTTCTTCGTCTTCGCCAGCGGACTGTCGTGCTTCGGCGAGTGACTGCTCGGCTCCGTGTCCGACGGAAAAGCCGGACTGCTGGAGCGCTCGTCGTCCTTCTCTCGCGTCTTTGAAGTCGAACTGAAGCTCGTCGTATTCGACACTCCCGGACAGCCGCTGACTTCCTTCGCCTTGGCCAACTTCGCCTCCTTGGCCGCCAGTGCGTTGGCCGCCGCCTGCTGCGACATGCCGATGCCGATCTGTGTCATCGTCTGGCCGGCCATGGAGACGAGCGACGTCATCTTCTTGTGGCGGTCATCCTTCTTCTGCTGCAGGTTGAGCGCGACGCGGTAGATGCCCGTATAGAGGGTGATCATTACGACGAGCGAGATCCAGAAGTATCCGATCTGCAGGACGCAGTTGAAGAGCGCATCCTCCATGTACTGTACGTAACACTTACCGCGCGGCACTGTGCGCCCGCCCGTGAAGTACTGCCATCCGAATATCGACGTGAAGAAGACGACCATGGGGACGAGCCAGGTGAAGGCGACGATGGTGAGCACGGTACGCTCCGTGCGCCAGTTGCGGTACTTGGCCGGGATCTTCACCATGCAGAAGCGGTCGATTGTGATGCAGAAGACGGTGTAGATGGACGTCATGCAGACCATGTAGTCGACCGACAGCCACAGGTCGCACAGAACCTCGCCGAGTAGCCAGTACTGGCCCATCAGCAGGTAGATGGTGTAGAACGGCATCGACACCGTCCCGATGAGCAGGTCTGAGCAGGCGAGGGACGCGATGAAGTAGTTCGTCGGCTGACGGATGGTGCGCTCCAGCACAAACGACAGCAGCACGACGAGGTTTCCGATGATGGTTAGAATGCTCGTCAGACCGGCGAGTACCGCGAGGATTATAATCTGCCACAACGCGTACTGCGAGCCCGAGGAGACAGCGTGCGCGGATGTCGCATTGGCGTCACATCCGCTCCCGTTCAGCGACCAGTCGCACTGCATGACGGTATCCAGCGTGGCGTTGCCTTCTGGTCGGTGGGCCGTGATGTTGCTCAGCATAATGCCGCCCAGCAGGTGGCGCTCGCCAGCGATGCCGAACGCGGTGGAGTAATTATACGATGCCATCAGTGCTACAAGTAGTTCCGATGCAGATGGCAGAGTTCACCCGTCGCCGCTCTCGAGCGATCTGTATGTGGGCGGCGTCACCGTGACTGTCGAAAACGTCTCGCATCTAGGGTTGTGTCGAAGGCCGTCATGTGTCGCCATCACATGTGCTATTCCATGTGACCGCGAGTCGACGGAACAGCTTCCGGCCCGCCTACTGCTTGACGACTCGAGGCCACGTGGCCGACAATGCTCACGGCAGAAACCTACAAGCAGGTCCACCTTGTGTACTAGTGGCACATTACACGCGCCGAATCTCACCTCTCCCGGGATGTCTCTGTTCCTAAAGTGTGAATCTCGTTAGTGACACAATACAACCACTCAGAGGTTTCTCCGATATCGTGGGCCAGACAAACACGTACCCGGGTATATAGTATCTATGTTTTGGCAGTCTGTGTTCTACTTCCCAACACGTTTGTTGGTGTGAGCAATTGGATTGCTGCGAATGAAGCACAAGTCACCAGCTTCGGTTACCTGTTCAGTATCATAGAACATCGGTTCGACCGTCCGTTGACATTCCCCGTCTAGCCAGCGTTGACAATACATACTCCCCAACGGATACCTGATTGTGCCACCGATCGATCTGTCATTGGCTGACAATATCACAATGACATGTCCGGGTACGTTAGCTGGAGCACGTCGTGGGCAGGCCAATGAACGTACTGCCAGGTCCACGTGGGTGTGCGCCCGATGGCGAGCAAACAACGCTGCCGTCAGTCCTCGGGCTACGGAGGCGCCGGACGAGTTGTACACAGAGGAAAGGAGCGGCGGTGTCTGGTGCTGATAGCGGCGGAGTACCGAGGACCCGCCACCTGTCTGTCGTCGGTTGCGTGCGGTCGACGTCCGGGAGACCGGTGCCGCTGTCTCGGGTGCGGTGTCGGTCGAGCCGCTTCGACCTGCAACGTGAACAACGCACAGACGACATTAGTATTTCTAATCGATAATCGTTGCCGGGCCGCCGCCAGGGTCGTCGATCCAGAATGCGGCGGTTCTGTTAAGGTACTTGCGTGACCAAGTGCGACAAAAGGATTGTATTGACCTAGTTCATGCATCATAGACACATTATTGCGGGGACTTTGAATAAAATTAGAAGGCGTATCCGAATCTGTAGTTTTATATGGAAGCAACTCTCAATCATACACTGTATATAGGATCATTTACTACTACACATGCATACAGCTGGTCACTAAACAATGTGTTCAAGAAACAATATTGTTTTGTTCGATGACATGCTAAGCAAACATATGATTAGCCATAGTCTCGTTTTCCTAAAACCAAATTTAACGTAAATATGTCCCGGAGTACGAGCGATGACGGATGAGAGAAGTGAGTGATGAGAATATTAATGACGGTACGATGAAATAACAAGATGATATGGTTGATATTTCTGGAAATGGTACACAATGCAAATAACGGAGATGAAACTACTGATCAAGTTGAAATGGCTATAGGCGGACAACGCAATGACAAATACAACGGAGAGGCGAGACAAGATTGCTGTAGAGTGGACACGTTTCCCACATGTCGTTGACATCAACCCTTAAGCCCCATGTTAGTTTGACCGGCCATTTCTCCACGTTCAAACTTGTTTGTGTTTAAGGATAACGAATGAACTACGCATTGGAACCACAAGTCACTCGCACTGCACACAAGTCACTCGCACTGCACACAAGTCACTCGCACTGCACACAAGAATTGTACTAATTTGGATGTACGTTGCGTAGCCAAATTAATACATTTCCTTACAGGGAATGTGGGTTGACGTAATGATGTCCATGCGTCATGTGTGTAGACTACGTGGGTGCGTGATGCGTACATGTGGGCACGGGAAACAGATGGGGCTACTTGTGGGTGAGGAACCTGGGGAATAGGGCGGTGGATAGAGCAACGGGAGAGAACCCACAGGAGATGTGCAAAGTGATACAGGAAGACGGAGGGACTAAAATTTTTTCTGGTGGCAATTAGTGTAACATCAGCAATGAAAAAGGATATAATACTATATATATATATATATATATATATATATATATATATATATATATATAT
>OY759263.1:7963466-7995966 GCA_963662155.1 Lamellibrachia columna
GTCCACCGACTGTCCCCCGTGTACTGCTCCGGCGTGTGGAGATCCGAGTGTGATATGTGTCCACCTGTTCCCACCCTGAGGGTGGTGTCGGAGGCGCGTGTTGCATCTCAATGGATATCAGGGAGATGTTCTCCAAATTGGATGCAATATCGAAAGCGCATAATAATGCTGATAATATGTGGTCCCATACAGTGCAGGTGTCCGCCTAGACAAGTCGCGTAGCGCTCACAGAGCAAGGGTTTTGGCAGCGGCTATTGCGGGGCCTGTGTGCGTTTTTGTAGAGCGAGACCATCGGCTTTGTTAGTCCATGACATGTTTTTTTTTCATTTTCGTATGTGTGATCTGTTACATCCGCTGGCATAGTTTTTAGAGTTTTTCCCAAAGACACGGCCAAAGTGGGGTAAACGAATTTGTTTCGAACGGCAGCAGGTGGATTCGAAACCCAGTCCTCGACTGACAGTCCGACTCTCTAACGATCGAGCCATCGCGCTCCGCAACAGATAAACAGAGTTGCCAATATCAGTTAGCTCGCGGCTCACATTGGTGACTCTTGACTGACATATCACCCACCCTTCAGGGTTGCCTTCTCAAGTATCCGGTTCCTACGTCACGTGCTGTCATCATGGTGTCCACATCTGTGTCCACTATGTGTCCACTCTATGTCCACCTCTGTGTCCACTCTCTGTCTACCTCTGTGTCCGCTCTGTGTCCACCTCTGTGTCCACTGTGTGTTCACCTCTGTGTCCGCTCTGTGTCCACCTCTGTGTCCACTGTGTGTCCACCTCTGTGTCCACTCTGTATCCACCTCTGTGTCCACTCTATGTCCACCTCTGTGTCCACTCTGTATCCACCTCTGTGTCCACCCTGTATCCACCTCTGTGTCCGCTCTGTGTCCACCTCTGTGTCCAGTGTGTGTCCACCTCTGTGTCCACTCTGTATCCACCTCTGTGTCCACTCTGTGTCCACATCTGTGTCCACTCTGTATCCACATCTGTGTCCGCTCTGTGTCCACCTCTGTGTCCACTCTGTGTCCACCTCTCTGTCCACTGTGTGTTTCCACCTCTGTGTCCACTCTGTATCCACCTCTGTGTCCACCCTGTATCCACCTCTGTGTCCGCTCTGTGTCCACCTCTGTGTCCAGTGTGTGTCCACCTCTGTGTCCACTCTGTATCCACCTATGTGTCCACTCTATGTCCACCTCTGTGTCCACTCTGTGTCCACCTCTGTGTCCATTCGGTATCCACATCTGTGTCCGCTTTGTGTCCACCTCTGTGTCCACTCTGTGTCCACCTCTGTGTCCACTGTGTGTCCACCTCTGTGTCAACTCTGTGTCCACCTCTGTGTCCACTGTGTGTCCACCTCTGTGTCCACTCTGTGTCCACCTCTGTGTCCACTCTGTGTCCACCTCTGTGTCAACTCTGTGTCCACTTCTGTGTCCACTGTGTGTCCACCTCTGTGTCCACTCTGTGTCCACCTCTGTGTCCACTCTGTGTCCACCTCTGTGTCAACTCTGTGTCCACCTCTGTGTCCGCTCTGTGTCCACCTCTGTGTCCACTGTGTGTCCACCTCTGTGTCCACCTCTGTGTCCACCTCTGAGTCCACTCTGTATCCACCTATGTGTCCACTCTATGTCCACCTCTGTGTCCACTCTGTGTCCACCTCTGTGTCCATTCGGTATCCACATCTGTGTCCGCTTTGTGTCCACATCTGTGTCCACTCTGTGTCCACCTCTGTGTCCACTGTGTGTCCACCTCTGTGTCAACTCTGTGTCCACCTCTGTGTCCACTGTGTGTCCACCTCTGTGTCCACTCTGTGTCCACCTCTGTGTCCACTCTGTGTCCACCTCTGTGTCAACTCTGTGTCCACCTCTGTGTCCACTGTGTGTCCACCTCTGTGTCCACTCTGTGTCCACCTCTGTGTCCACCCTGTATCCACCTCTGTGTCCGCTCTGTGTCCACCTCTGTGTCCAGTGTGTGTCCACCTCTGTGTCCACTCTGTATCCACCTCTGTGTCCACTCTGTGTCCACATCTGTGTCCACCCTGTATCCACATCTGTGTCCGCTCTGTGTCCACCTCTGTGTCCACTGTGTGTCCACCTCTGTGTCCACTCTGTGTCCACCTCTGTGTCCACTCTGTGTCCACCTCTGTGTCAACTCTGTGTCCACCTCTGTGTCCGCTCTGTGTCCACCTCTGTGTCAACTCTGTGTCCACCTCTGTGTCCACTCTGTGTCCACCTCTGTGTCCACTCTGTGTCCACCTCTGTGTCCACTGTGTGTCCACCTCTGTGTCCACTCTGTGTCCACCTCTGTGTCCACTGTGTGTCCACCTCTGTGTCCACTCTGTGTCCACCTCTGTGTCCACTCTGTGTCCACCTCTGTGTCCACTCTGTGTCCACCTCTGTGTCAACTCTGTGTCCACCTCTGTGTCCGCTCTGTGTCCACCTCTGTGTCAACTCTGTGTCCACCTCTGTGTCCACTCTGTGTCCACCTCTGTGTCCACTCTGTGTCCACCTCTGTGTCCACTGTGTGTCCACCTCTGTGTCCGCTCTGTGTCCACCTCTGTGTCAACTCTGTGTCCACCTCTGTGTCCACTCTGTGTCCACCTCTGTGTCCACTCTGTGTCCACCTCTGTGTCCACCTCTGTGTCCACTGTGTGTTCATCTCTGTGTCCGCTCTGTGTCCACCTCTGTGTCCACTGTGTGTCCACCTCTGTGTCCACTCTGTGTCCACCTCTGTGTCCACTGTGTGTCCACCTCTGTGTCCACTGTGTGTCCACCTCTGTGTCCGCTCTGTGTCCACCTCTGTGTCAACTCTGTGTCCACCTCTGTGTCCACTCTGTGTCCACCTCTGTGTCCACTCTGTGTCCACCTCTGTGTCCACTCTGTGTCCACCTCTGTGTCCACTGTGTGTTCACCTCTGTGTCCGCTCTGTGTCCACCTCTGTGTCCACTGTGTGTCCACCTCTGTGTCCACTCTGTGTCCACCTCTGTGTCCACTCTGTGTCCACCTATATGTTACGAGGATCACCGGAAGACTTCGAGGGAATAATGTAGATGGCGGAGTGGTTTTAAAAAGCACAATATGGCCGCTGGTTCGCCATTTTAGTTCATACACAAGTATATGCATTAGAAAAGTGAAACTTAGACCTTAGACCCGCACACACACACACACGCACACGCACACGCACACGCACACGCACACGCACACGCACACGCACACGCACACGCACACGCACACGCACACGCACACGCACACGCACACGCACACGCACACGCACACGCACACGCACACGCACACGCACACGCACACGCACACGCACACGCACACGCACACGCACACGCACACGCACACGCACACGCACACGCACACGCACACGCACACGCACACGCACACGCACACGCACACGCACACGCACACGCACACGCACACGCACACGCACACGCACACGCACACGCACACGCACACGCACACGCACACGCACACGCACACGCACACGCACACACATACTTACATACGCGCGCACACATACACGCAAGCACGCATGCACACCACATAATCAGTTGTCTTACATAGGCAAAAATAATAAGACTGCCGAGAGGAAATACTGCATTTTCGATGAGTTCGATTCTGCCATTTGAAATACTGTACAATATGCCACACAAATAATACACTTTGAATCCTATCTTAGTGGGGATACAAAACCACTCGACCACGGCATCGATATCATGACCCACGCTGCTTCACATATGGATTCGGCAGGTGGATATCGTGGCATGAGCTGGACACAGAGAAACAGGCTAACGAACATGTTAACGAACATGACCCGACGCCAACAACTGACCAGGGATTGGATTGGAACAGCGCCTAAGAGTGACAAATTCTTGGTAATTGCTGCTAACCTACTCTCCTGATGGTATATTCTTTCAGTTCCGCACAGTATGTCTGCTTTCAGCACACTAGCTGAAGCGCTACTGTGCAGACGAAAACAAGACAATGGCGTTCGCTCACACGACTTAGTCTTAGAAATTAACAACTGACGCAGGTGTCATGTAGACGAGCCAGAAAAAACACAACCAACATAATAGGACATTGTCACCCGCGGCCGGTGTCACTGAATCCGCCTTTGACGTATGCAGAACGGAAGTACTATGGTAAATCGATAATACCAATCGTATCGGTTTATAGTCAACATATTGTATCATACAATTATACATTAATTACGTAAATTAATACCACTTAGTTACGTAAGCGTTGTGTTCATGTGTTTGCATTTGCACACCAGCTTTAGGTAATCTGCTAACACACTGCAGGCATTAACGTAAATTCGCCTAGTATACAGGTGGATCGACCGGACGATCGATCGATCGAACGGTGGTTCGGTCGATCGGTACGCCCTCACGCAGACTTTCCCGTGTGCCCATCCTACTTGCTGTAAATAGAGTATTTTGTGTGTAGCGTGAAGTGTCGCCTGTCCATGAGATGGAATATCACGCACAAGAACGACCTGATGACATTTCGGACTACGTGGGGGGTACCTGCACGGTGGTTATATGCGGGAAGAATGAATATCCTCATTAGCGACGTGAAGGATATATCTCCCACTGTGCCGTCGTGTGCTAGCCAGAACACGCGCTAATCATTAAACATATTATCAATACAGGCATGTATGCCTAATTCCACTATTATTTCCGTGATATTAAGTTGAATTTACCTTAAGTGGGTATAGATAAAATGCACATTATGCCGAGCCCCGTTAAGCTGTGCTTATAATCACGTCGATGGAATTATTTAATATATCCAGGTGCTCCGTGAACTTCCCGCGCTACAAGACGGTCTGCATCCATCCAGATGTGCGCCACCAAAATAGTTTGAGAAAAATAGATGTTCGGCCCGTTCCTATACATGTGATTAAATCACTGGTCTGCCTGGTTGTTTGGTTGGATGGATGCACATTTGGTTGGTTGGCTGCACGGGGCTGATGCCTGGTTAACGAGTACGTTTATTTGCTTGGCTGTTTTTCTTAATGGTTATCAAAGCATTAATCAATACGATTATTCACACTGTACTTGCGTGGACTTCAGGCGGTCTGCCTGAATAATATAAGCTCGCTTTGCGACGGGAACGCAACCACGAGCATCAACGCCAGACCGAGTCAAACAACCTATTTCATTTTCGCGAGCCTCCGCATCTAGTTTGACGAGTCACGAGTCAGCACTGACAGATTGTGTCTACTTTGTAGCACCGACTCGACTGTCAACGCCAGTGTTGTATGTTCGACACGGAATCCTTCCTGCATTAGGCGGTCGACAACCGTTGCAACGCACCGACCCGAGCTTAGACGCAGCTATCAACAAGAGCAATATTTACTAGGCGACGAGGCGTACAAACGCCGCTCCTGCGAGTGCAGAACACGGGCGGCGCGTTGGGCCTGTAACGGTACGGGGTGCGGCGACACGCTCGTCGGTCTACGTCAGGCGCCCGTCCGGCAGACCCAATAAAGAAAGCCCGGTAATCAACGAGGCGACCGTAGTTAAAATGTCATCGCCGTCGGATCGATGAATCGCGAAGCGTGTGTAATTCAAAGAATTTGCTAGGTTCAAAACACAAACCGGGGTCTCCTAATGCATTAGACTAGCGCGCTGACGTTAGTCGGACCAAGGACTCGTCCTCAATCAATCAATCTATCAACCAATTTACGTCCAAAGGTCCAAGGTGGATCGCTGATTAAGAGAGACAAGATTGGTAAGGACATCGCGAGGACTTCGGAAGGAAGGAGCCAAAGTACACCGGTGATCTACAGTAGTCCGTGGTCGCGCCATGACGTATGCCACAACGCACATGGCATAGCAAAATATTCACTTTCATAGCCAACATCAATAAATCCGGGAGCGAATTTGCAAACACTGATTCATATAACGTACCGTTGTAAGAAGTGTGAAACGAAACCGATATACCGGTTTTCTCAATTTAAGCGAATATCACATGACCGACACACCGCGCATCAGACAATCCGTTGTCAGTAGTGGTGTACATTTATACGTTTAAGTCTGCATGTTGACCAACTGTCCACCTACAGAATACAGCCAACGGGACGGGACACGACACAAAACGACTTAGGAATGCTTGTCCGTTTTTTTTCAGTATCAAACATGTCACTCGTTGACGACGCAGTGTTCGAAATATGTGCTGACCGGTGGTCCGTGACCACCTACATTTCCGCCGGGTCAGTTACTTTTTTGAGATAGTAGTCCGTGTGCCCGCCTATTTTTTTTCTCCAGAGAAACTACCACGTATTCATCAGCTGATCGTCTAAACTAGCCGCCGGGAGAAGTACTGTTCTCATTATTGCCCGAAAAGTGTTATGTCGAAACACGACGCTCATTATATTGAATTCTGTAGTCGAAAAAAGCGTCCGAAACCTACGTACGATAATTTTGGTAACTCAAAACCAATACCTACCTGACTTCATATAATAGTCAGCTGACACTACAACTGTTCAATTATTTGAGGTCATTACGTTGTTATACAGGCCGTTTGCACTCGCGCATTGTACCGTTGGTAAAACGAGGACCAGTAACTTTGCTGCCGGACCACTGACTTTTGGAAGTTGCTGGGCCGGCAGACCAGAACCGCTTGGGGACCAAGGTGGAACACTGTACCGGCGTCTCGACGGACGGCTCGAGGGCACACAGCATTGATGCAAATATCAGTGTGAATACGTTTAAAACTAAAATTGACAGACATCTGATAAGGGTGGGTTACAAATAAATGAACAATCAGAGGCCAATAAACGGATTCCACATTACGAGAGTTTCTTAGACGATAAGTCTAGCAACGGTGGCTATTTCACCTAACACACACTAACATGCTGATATCGCAGTGAACGAAGTCTAGAAATTCATGTGAGCCGGTGTGTCGTGTCCGCTGTATACGCGCTACATCGACTTCTACAAAATACCAGATTGTCATGTGAGCCTGTGTGTCGTGTTCACCGTTTACGTTCTACACCTACTCCAAAAAAATTACATATCGTCGTGTGAGCCGGTGTGTCGTGTCCGATGCTTCCGTGTTACGTCAACTCCAGCATAGTTCTAGATCGTCGTGTGAGCCGGTGTGTCATGTCCTCAAGTATAGTCCTAGATCGTCGTGTGAGCCGGTGTGTCGTGTCCTCCAACATAGTCCTTGATCGTCGTGTGAGCCGGTGTGTCGTGTCCTCCAGCATAGTCCTAGATCGTCGTGTGAGCCGGTGTGTCGTGTCCGACGACGCGCTCCATCGACTCCAACTCGTTGTAGAAAATGTGGATTCGCTAAATGACACCATTGGCATGCAGACTGCACGCGGCTTGAAGTCGGTCAGTGCGACAACTACGGTACATCTGCTGCTTCAAACGATCGGTTATTCTCGTAAATTAACTCGTAGACGAAATTACCAGAACTATATATGATCACGTCGACAGTTAGGCGCGTATGACTAGCATCGGAGGTGAGCATGACATGCGTCAGCCGGTCGGGCATAAGTGAGCATCGATTTTCCTGTGACAACGGCCAATTTCGGAGTCGTCGACACTGGTAGAAGAATGGACGACTTTCAATATAGACTATGACTTACTGCTATGCAGTGAAGCGTATTACATTTCACAGACTGTTGTTGTTGTTGTTATTGTTGTTGTTGTTGTTGTTGCTGTCAAACGCAGCCCAACTGTCGGTGAAGCCTCATTAGGATGAACAAGATGTTCTTGTAAAAACAAGCCAGGGCCAGCCGTTACTACTTTAATAGCGACGCGTGTATCTGACAGCAGTTGTTACTCTACTGATTGTCATGCGATATTGCCGAGACGATGATGCGTTAGCCGTCATACTGATTATGTATGATCAAATTAAGATCCAAACAAACTCTCGTTCGATTTCCCGCGAAATTACGTCATCAAAATACGTTACCATGACAGCACTGGCCTGTTTTCTTGACAGCTGGAATGTAGCTCACATGTAGATGTTGCATAGATTGTTCATTTATGATCAATCTGACACCGGCCCCTAATTTACGACTACGGTTCCCGTGAGCGCGTCGGGGCCAGATTTGCCGTGTGATGCAATATTCGAAGAATATCGTCGACTCCGCGCACGTTCGCCTTACACCAGATTTAGATGTGTCAGTCGTAAATAAAGCTCCCTCCGCGATGTTTAGCCCATCGCAAATAGTGTCCGTTGATGTTAAACGGTGTAGTCTGTGAATATTACATGCAAAAGAGTGTGTGCTTTTCATGAAATCATCGAAATAGTTAACTTTGATCGTTAGATCGGGTTACATGCGAAAGTGTGATGCTGTGGTATGTAGAGCCGGACCACTTTTGTCCTGTTTGTTTACGTTGACAGGATCCGGTCAAATATAATTTACTAGTTTGTTCGACGATCTCATCAAAAACAAAATAACACTTGTGCACACACGAGCTAACGTATCGTAGCGGATACTGAATCGGTTTGATTGTTCGCGAAGTGATTCGAAAACGAGACGAGCGGAAAGTTTAATCGAAGAAGGACCTGTAACCTGTGACCTGTGACCTATGACCTGTGACATTTTGAGTGACCCGTATTAGATATACTGTTGATACTTATATTTGTTCTAATGTCAGTGCTTCGGCGATGCATAGTTACCTCACAGAGTCGCAGATGTGCCTTCAATTAGATTCTCATCTATACACAACATTGCACATCTGTTACATGTAACGTACTCGACAGACATGTGCTATGCGAAATAATTTGCATAAGTTGTTAGTCGTTACAGTTCAAAAGAACATTTGTCAGTTGGCATAACATACAACATTCTTATTTATGAACTAACTAAGTATATATATATGTGCTACTTATGGTATTGTATTGTATAGACTATGTTATGATACACGTTATCATATTTGCGATTAAGGCACATATGCTACTGATGGATCGAACATTTCAAGGGAGTAACCGTTCCGTTGCCACTGACCCGGTTCACCTTTTACCACCTACCGTTAACGCCGGCAGTGTGTTTTAAGTGACGTGACTCTTAAATTTGTATTTGCTGTGAATAAATGCGCTACATCAACGCACTCCAAGCACTGATCACGTTACGTTCGTGTATATCGCCACCGTCTCCAGGTGTGTCTGTTGCAGCCAGAAATAAGCGATTGTCGCTCTCCATTAGTGAAGGATCAGTGTAGATTAGATATCAGAAAAAAAAATTCACAGTGTCCCGGTGTCTATTTCAAGTAAATGAATGGAACAGATTATCTACAGATTGTGTAAATGCTAGAAGCGTGAATATGTTTATAATATTGACAAATATCTTAGAAAGGCGAGTTACACATGACATTTTTTATTTCACGATAAGCCAATGGTTTGTTTGTTCACTTGTCATATGGGCCTTTTGCCTTGGATGACAATCTTGTTAAATTTTGTTAAAACTGTTAACATCGTTTCGCACGATCACAGGTTTCTTCAAACATATATGCTATGCTCATCCCTAACCAGGCTGCTAGACCATCAAAAATTGTTATTCATTGTTATTCATTGTTATTCATTGCTGCTATATTTTTTAACTTTCTCTTTTTTATCACGTGGCCTATACATTTTGCTTTCCTTTTTCTTTATTCTGCACATGATCTTGATTTTGTTGTTTGCTTTTCTAAGAATGTTTTAATTACTTTTCTATTCAGTCCATAATACCAGTATTCGTATCACAAACAACATTTCTGGTGCTTCTGTGATCTTTTCTGATTATTGCTTAATCAGTGATCAGGATTCACAGCCATCACATATATCTGCCGACACCAGCCACAGCAGAAGTCAGCCTCTGTACCAGTTGGCCTCCTGAGGGTGCGTTTCGTCGACGGAAATGTGTTACAACATCATCAAATCTAGCAGACCTCCGAGCAGTAGTAATCACGACTCTGCGTTACGGTTGTCGGACAAAAGTAGCCCACCGGCGACAACGACCACAGGACGACCGCCTACGTGCCGGGCAGAACCCAGCTACACCATCTTCAAGACAACGACCGCAGGACGCCCGCCTACGTGCCGGGCAGAACCCAGCTACACCGTCTTCGAGACAACGACCGCAGGACGCCCGCCTACGTGCCGGGCAGAACCCAGCTACACCGTCTTCGAGACAACGACCGCAGGACGCCCGCCTACGTGCCGGGCAGAACCCAGCTACACCGTCTTCGAGACAACGACCGCAGGACGCCCGCCTACGTGCCGGGCAGAACCCAGCTACACCGTCTTCAAGACAACGACCGCAGGACGCCCGCCTACGTGCCGGGCAGAACCCAGCTACACCGTCTTCAAGACAACGACCGCATGACGCCCGCCTACGTGCCGGGCAGAACCCAGCTACACCGTCTTCGAGACAACGACCGCAGGACGCCCGCCTACGTGCCGGGCAGAACCCAGCTACACCGTCTTCGAGACAACGACCGCAGGACGCCCGCCTACGTGCCGGGCAGAACCCAGCTACACCGTCTTCAAGACAACGACCGCAGGACGCCCGCCTACGTGCCGGGCAGAACCCAGCTACACCGTCTTCAAGACAACGACCACAGGACGCCCGCCTACGTGCCGGGCAGAACCCAGCTACACCGTCTTCGAGACAACGACCGCAGGACGCCCGCCTACGTGCCGGGCAGAACCCAGCTACACCGTCTTCGAGACAACGACAGTCAGACTAACCAACATCACTGGCGACTACATGCACGACTCTAGACTTCACGTGTAGTCGTTGTTCTCCCAATGACGCATATATATAGCCAGTCAAATATGCACGAGGACGCAGTCAGTGGATGGGTTGCCCAGTACGACGACAGGATTCGAATCGATCTGCTGCCGATTCGAAACTTGGGTAATTTCGTTCACCCCACTTTGCCTGTGTCTTTCGGAAGAGACAGTAAAAACCGTTCGACCCTTCTTCCCGGTGTCTGTTTCAGGGAAAGTAAGATATTATACACCGGGAAATGGAAAGCCCTGTCGTGCACTAACAGAGTCGTTGGTCTCGATCTACAAACCGGCGTTGCATTAAATGCTGCAAAAAATGCTCAGATAATAATGCCATGAAGGCCTTGTATACGCAGCTACTGGCGCTATATAAGACCACACATTGCTAGTATTAGTAATAGGAAAATGCCCAACATTATCACATAAATACACATCTATGCCTTGGTACTTGTTGCTGCCAGTCAATCAATATCTTGATGGCTTCTTAGAATGTGGTTCCCGAAATGGCGACGTAATACTAGCAATCATAGCAACATATAGCGACGCCTTGCCGTTGCATTACGTACCTTTGGACAATGGAATAAACGACGCGTGACGTTGTCAACAATTGTACGTAATTGTTCGCGTTGCGGACAACTGTACGTAATAACTACAAAGGGTAATTCGATTGTTCATAGAAAGGGTAATAAATGGGTGAATTTCGAAAATATTAATCTAAGCCGACCCGACTGTGGGTCGTAGACGTACCCCAGAAATACGTACCCCAGAAAGACGTACCTCAGAAAGACGTACCCCAAAAATTTGGGGCCCGAGATGCAAAGCGTCTAGAAGAGACAGACTAACATACAAAGATATATATTCAAGGTCAATTAAAATAATATATAATCCAAAACGCAGCGTCTGTGTGAACGGCGAACAAACTATGTTAAACTGTTCAGCTACATGCATGCTGAGCTACACGGATGCTCAGCTACACAGATGCTCAGCTACATGCATGCTGAGCTACATGGATTCAGCTACATGCATGCTGAGCTACACGGATGCTCAGCTACAATTATGCCCAGCTACATGCATGATGAGCTACACTGATGCTGAGCTACACGGATGCTGAGCTACATGCATGCTGAGCTACACGGATGCTGAGCTACACGGATGCTCAGCTACAGGCATGCTGAGCTACACGGATGCTCAGCTACGCGGATGCACAGCTACATGCAAGCTGGGTTAAACGGATGCTCAGCTACGCGGATGCTCAGCTACATTCATGCTCAGCTACACGGATGCTAACAAATGCAAGCTATTAATTGTTATCACATACTCTCCCGTTCCCACGCATGTATGCCGGCCATTAGCCCGTATATCCCAACTTCGCACATGACCTGATAACAGGCATCAAACTCAGCACGCCTCCTACTGTTCCATGAATGTTGCAGTTGCGTAAGAGCCTACACGCCACCTAGCGAGAATGGTCATATTCACGCCATTTACGGTTCCTTTCACCACCGTGTCCGGTTCGACGGATTTCCAAGATTGATGGTTGTGATATTGGAACTGTACCGATTAACCTCGTATATATGTAATTATACAATTGTTAGCGTCGCTGTTGACGCCTCGTCGCATCGGCCTATTGAGCTGTAGCGTACGCAGAATTGACATACTGCGTGACACGCCAAGTCTGATGACATCACAAACGCCCACGTCAGAGAGTTCGCTGCACCTTGTTAGCAGCCCGTAATTTGCCCGCCATAGATCCGCTACCGATACATAGTTCACTGACTGATTGGATTATCACATTAAGCCGCGTGCGAGTCGGGCGATCACGGGAACTAATTCCGAGTGGCTAGTCTCGGCCATCGCGCCGATGAGGCGCACTGATTAGTGTAATTTATAGTTGACCAATCAATGAGAGGATTGTTCGTTAATGCTGGGCTGCATCGAGGCGATAAACGAAGTGAGGCGGCGAGTGAACGGCGAGAGAACGGCGCGCGGATAGAGTAATGCGATAAAGAGGACTTGAACTCGCTTCGTTACAGGAATGACCAGCGAACACCGCTTTACCGGATCCCCTGTCGTTGTTAAACATACTCTCCAGTTGTCAGGTAGCCGGTGTTCAGATGTAATTTACACCACATTTAGTTCACGTTGATGGCGTTGTAGGAAGTAGCAAAAGAATGTACCAGTTCATATAAACAGAATACTACTTAAATATGACTATTCAATATAAATGTATGTATGCATGTCTACAATGTAACATTGGGAAATTGGTTTGAAAACGTATGGTATATGTATAAACATAACTAATTAGTTAATTAGTTAGTTTCATATTCCACGTTTCCACTTCAAGAAAGTATGCTACTAATTAGATATCACGTCGTAAGAAGCGCCGAACAGCGAGCCGGCAGGCGGAATGTGCTCATTCAAGTAACTCAGGGGAACATCCGGTGAAGGTTGAACTGAACACGGCAGCCTAGTCTCATCAAGAGACTGATCAACAAGCACGAGTAGATTAACAAACACGTTCCCGGCCTATCTGTGTAGATAACAGTTCACGCCGCCGCCGCCGCCGCCGCTCCCCGAGTAACATATATTACGGCTTCTCCACAATCCGCCTAACATGAAGTTATACTCTACATGCAGCTTGTAACGTAGTTCTGCGTGCGATTAAGTGATTTATCACTTGGACAATGCTAACTACACGATCAGTGATGCAGCGCCAAGTTAGATATATTCTTTCCAGAAGGAGCATAACTTTTTCGATGCAACGTATAAAAATGCGGGCTCTTCAGAACGGGTTATTTAGTTATGAGAGAGAGTCTTTTAGAGATAATGCGTTTTGGCAAAACGGCGTTTTAAATGCCAAATTGCGCAGTTGCACTGGTAGGAGCAGAAGTGGCCGCAGCAGCAGTGGCAACAACATTAGTGGCAACGATGCTACCACCACCACCACCACCACCACCACCACCACCACCACCACCACCACCACCACCACCACCACCACCACCACCACCACCACCACCACCACCACCACCACCACCACCACCACCACCACAACCACCACCACCACCACCACCACTACCACCACCACCACCACAACCACAACCATCAACTGTGGTGACATCACTAGCAACATAAGTTAAAACAACATCAGCAGCAACATCAATAAAATAAAACACTAAAACGGTTTTACAAAACTTATTGTACTAGCACCACGTTATACTCACGTTATACTAACGTTATACTCACGTTATACTCACGGTACAAATTGGAGAGTTACTAAGTCGCTGCTATTTACAACACCCCCCTTGACATTCAGTGCGTTCCGAACAATAGTAAGCCTCTAAACATGTACGCATAATGCAACAATGATACCGCTGAAGCCAAGTATATCACGATTTCAGCCTTTGAAGCCGTTCATTTGATATACAGCTCAGCATCGGCTGTCAGCCAACCGTGCCACACTTGAGCGAATGAAGACGAGAGACGTACTTAGAACAGGTAGATGGAGACGTTCAAGAGCAACTTCAATCAGCGTTCTGCCTGCTAGCAAGCTGACAATGATTGTGTTACAGCCGCTGTCGTGCTCAGAATGTTTGTGTAGTAATTTGCTATGTATGCTAAAAATAAGTGTTAGCCCAATAAATCTTAACATAGCATTTCTATTTACGGACTCTCAGTAAAAAATATTAATATTAACGGCGCCATAAAGTAAACACATATAACTGAACTCTCCTTTCGTTCGTCGACGTAAGTTAAATTTGGTCAACCACGAGCAAAACAGATGTGTGCGAGTGCGAGGCAAAATCTGGTTTAAGCTGTGCTAATACTAAATGCCGTGGGAAAATGGCTTCATTTTAACAAACCAAATTCTATGATACTGAACGCACTTGAGGTTATGTGTTTGCCTGCTATGCTGCTGGAAGGTACACACATTGTAGACAAAATCCATATGCCCACGGAATTAAATAAAAACATCTCGGCTTTCATTCATCCAGGTCCTAATTCCCGGAAGGAGGTTTCATCCCCCCGTTTCCTACGCATTGCTGCACGTTGAGTGTAAAAAAACTAAGCATAAATCCTTCACCAAACCTCCATCTAGGAAAGTGACGTAAACGTGTCACCATCTGGAAACACCAGCCTCTGGTTCTACGAAGAGTGATCCAATGAAAGGTTTAAGGGGAAGAAGAGAAGCTAAAACATATCTCCTGGGTACAACCTTGAAACTTATCATTTTATTCATTATTCGAACAGAACAAGAGAGTCTATTGCAGATCGATATTAGTCCATAACCCAATCAGCAATATAATCAAATAGGACATAGTAGAGTACAACATCACAATGCAGCTATGTCTAACATGTTCACAAATCTACAACCGTAATGTTAAAATGAAACCTAAGGCATTATTTTGGGCCTTTGAACCTAAAAACCTAGCATTTGCAACTATGATCAAGGACATAACATTTACTGGGAATCTGTTCTAAAAGTGATCGCGTGTATTTTTTAACGTGGTTGCTATGTGCAGTTACATTTTTATTTGCTTTTATATTGGATTTACACACAGCAAAAACTCTTCCTCTGGAAAAATAGACAGTAGTGAAGCAATGAGTTTACAGTTGCAGGCGGGCTGGTTGGAAGCCCACGCGATATGCTACACTTTGTTCGGCCCATTATTAAGAGTCGTGTTTTGAAGTTGATATATTTTCATCAATTAATGGGGCAAGATCCTTCAAAACTTCGGCGACGGAGAACGTCACAGCCTGAAGGTGTACCGACAATCTTCAAGCATGTAGCTCAGCCGAAGGCGTCGACACAACACAAACACTCGACCAAGAGAACTGTCAAATCGGAAAGCGAGGCGGTTAGTAAACAATTAATGAATGAACTACCTTGCCTAACATGTTGATTTTAGACGCAAACAGAATGTCCAAACATATTGGCAAGTATGTGACTAAAATCGTCTACGATCAGGCATTTAAAAGTTTGAGTTGTGGGAAGACAAGTCCGCACTCTTGACGTAGGATTCTGAACAAATATGGCGCTGCCCATGCGAAAAAGATTTTCGGTGTTCAACGAGGTATATTCAGTTAACCACTTTCGTGTTGTTCTTGGTTATAGTTACAAATGGTTAGTTTTCAAGTACTCTTATAGGTGCAAAGGCCCACACAATGCCCTTGGTTTAATTTTAATGTGATTTCCATATTGCTTCTTTATGCAAGTATTATCAGTTAACACTGTCTGAATACAGGGTTTAGCTTATGCTATTCGATGAGTGCAACATAACAATGGTGCGAACGTGTCAAGTGCGTGTCAGGTACGTGTCGTGTACATGTTAGGTACACTATTAGTGCACTCACTATGTACAGCCACACACACATGTGCCCAGAACCTTCCACTGACTGTCGGGTGAAACCCTTTGGGGTGCATCTCTCCCACAGCCTTGTGGCGATTGGGAAAACCATCTCAGACCCAGACCACTTCCTGATTCTACAAGAGGGTGCATATTATTTACCCATGCTCCGTATTGACTATTTTTAATCCCAGGCAGTATAAACACCGTGTGTACGTTTTCTACTGATTAGTTATTTATAAATGTCTTCTCATATATGGTAGGTGTTATGCAGGTTTGCAGTTACGTAATATCGATTTGTAACGAAATTACTGAGTGCACCGCTAGTCGAGTATTCAAACCCAGTACATCAGGGTTACGAACCAGTATATCAGGGTTACGAACCAATACATCCGAAACAGTCAAGAGCAACAAGGGAATTAGCTGAGTGGCTAATTTCCCAATGATAAATATTGATGACACCAGTGGCATCAGAGGGTCGTTTGTGATCAGTCGGAGGCGCTGTCACGAAACAGTGGCGTGACTGGGATCTCAGCTGCGCAGAAATCTCAACAGAACTGTCAAGAAAAATCACCAGTAGTTACTGTACGCAGGTGTTACCGGTACGTTGAGCGTGCGCGTGGGTATTTTGTGGGTAAAAATTACACATTTCGTTGACAAATTAAACTCCCACTAAACTATATGTGCGTGTCTAGTCTAGGTTACGACGGGACGTATTTACAAAGTTATAAAATAGTTTATGTAAGAACTACGTAACGAAGTCTACGACAATTTGAAAGCCAACGCAACAGTTTATTGCATGGCTAACGCAGACGTAGGAAGATTGCTCGGTTCTTCATTTCTTCCAGTCAATTGTGACGTTATTGGTTTCGTTTGACAAACGGTTGAACGCAACTAAACACTCATTTCTCTCCCATTAAGCGCGGTCGTTATCTAGAAGCTCACAGTCAGGAGAGTAATTTCCCGCGTGATTTCGCCCGCCTAATTGCGCTTAAATATAAAGCCGACGGACTGCCTGCGAGCTTAGACGCGACGACAGAAGGACGCGACTGGACAAATCTTGATACTCACTTCAATCCTCGTCCGGCTCGTCATTGTTGAAAGTTTGACCCCGAATGAATAGATCTCTCAGACGGAGTTTAAAGGTCCCTTCCCCAATTCGATTTCTTTTCGTTCTTTTCGTTTCAAACACAATTCACAAAAAATCGAACCTATCTATTGTCGACAACTGCATGCTTGTCTGTGCAATTTTTATATTTAGTTTCGTTGAAATCATTTGACAAGTTATTAAATTATTTTCGACCGGATCCGATCACAATTCAACGATAAAAGGGCACAATTCACCCGGCTGTATATGCTATACTATAAGGATATTCATACTTTCGCATGTTATACGATCTAACGAATACAATAAATTATTTTAACGATTTTGACAAAAGTACGAACTCTTTAAAAAAACACTGCGTACACTACATGGTCTATACCAACGAACTGGATTCGCGATGGACTAAATCATTTGAAAAGAAGGTTTTATTCTGTTATATGGATCCTTGAGATGTCAACGTTTCTGCGGAATGCCAAACCATGACTTGTCGCTACTTGAACTATATGCTTATGATTACTACCATGGAGCGTTCATGTGCACGTATCGCATAACATTCATCGACATTAATATTTTAAAGGCTATGCATTTTAAAGTCGAATGTGTAATTACTAAAATGCATGTGTGCAGCATTATATGCAACAATGTAAAATACCCAGGGGGCTATGTCTATACTGTACTACAACCTACATTCAGAGGCTATGTCTATACTGTACTACAACCCACATTCAGAGGCTATGTCTATACTGTACTACAACCTACATTCAGAGGCTATGTCTATACTGTACTACAACCTACATTCAGAGGCTATGTCTATACTGTACTACAACCTACATTCAGAGGCTATGTCTATACTGTACCACAACCTACATTCAGAGGCTATGTCTATACTGTACTACAACCTACATTCAGAGGCTATGTCTATACTGTACTACAACCTACATTCAGAGGCTATGTCTATACTGTACCACAACCACAAACAAATACAACCCACATTCAGATGTAAATATGTACCAACGGCCTAACTTGGGTAGTAGTTCACCCTACTTTGCCTGTGTCCTGTGTTTGAGGCACTATAAGCCGTTGGTCCCTCACACCTGTGTCCTTTGGTTGAGACACTATAAGCCGTTGGTCCGTCACACCTGTGTCCTTTGGTTGAGACACTATAAGCCGTTGGTCCATCACACCTGTGTCCTTTCGTTGATACACTATAAGCCGTTGGTCCGTCACACCTGTGTCCTTTGGTTGAGACATTATAAGCCGTTGGTCCGTCACACCTGTGTCCTTTGGTTGAGACACTATAAGCCGTTGGTCCCTCAAACCTTTGTCCTTTGGTTGAGACACTATAAGCCGTTGGTCCCTCACACCTGTTTCCTTTGGTTGATACACTATAAGCCGTTGGTCCGTCACACCGGTGTCCGTTGGTTGAAACACTATAAGCCGTTGGTCCGTCACACCTGTGTCCTTTGGTTGAGATACTATAAGCCGTTGGTCCATCACACCTGTGTCCTTTGGTTGAGACACTATAAGCCGTTGGTCCGTCACACCTGTGTCCTTTGGTTGAGACACTATAAGCCGTTGGTCCGTCACACCTGTGTCCTTTCGCTGATACACTATAAGCCGTTGGTCCGTCACACCTGTGTCCTTTGGTTGAGACACTATAAGCCGTTAGTCAGACACACCTGTGTCCTTTGGTTGAGACACTATAAGCCGTTGGTCCGTCACACCTGTGTCCTTTGGTTGAGACACTATAAGCCGTTGGTCCGTCACACCTGTGTCCTTTGGTTGAGACACTATAAGCCGTTGGTCCGTCACACCGGTGTCCTTTGGTTGAGACACTATAAGCCGTTGGTCCGTCACACCGGTGTCCGTTGGTTGAGACACTATAAGCCGTTGGTCCGTCACACCTGTGTCCTTTGGTTGAGACACTATAAGCCGTTGGTCCGTCACACCTGTGTCCTTTCGTTGATACACTATAAGCCGTTGGTCCGTCACACCTGTGTCCTTTGGTTGAGACACTATAAGCTGTTGGTCCGTCACACCTGTGTCCTTTGGTTGAGACACTATAAGCCGTTGGTCCGTCACACCTGTGTCCTTTCGTTGATACACTATAAGCCGTTGGTCCGTCACACCTGTGTCCTTTCGTTGAGACGCTATAAGCCGTTAGTCAGACACACCTGTGTCATTTGGTTGAGACATTATAAGCCGTTGGTCCCTCACACCTGTGTCATTTAGTTAAGACACTATAAGCCGTTGGTCCCTCACACCTGGCATATATACCAGGGGAAGTAAAAGATCCTGCAGAAGGGTCGATGACGCGGCTCAGTCAATTCTGCTAACTACCTCGCAAGAGGATATGATTGAAGGAACCTGGGGGTGAAACTGAGGGTCAACCTGGGGGTCAACCCCCTACACACATAACATTCAATTTTGTTCCGCCTCAAAACATCAGTTATGCTTAAAGTTAGTTCTTTCGGATCGGCAAATGTGGCTCGCTTGCATGTTTTCGAATAGCAACTGTACAGACTCTATCTATCTACCGTTAATTAAGGCAATATTTCATATCGTACACATTTTGAACATATTTATTTCAGATGGTAAGTCGTGTATACAAAAGCGAAACGTGATTTATTTGATGTAAATCTAAAAAAAATCCAACGTTATGACTGTGAGTTGCGTCAGCAGTAGTCGCTGACACAACTCGGTGGTGATTTAACATACATGTATCGTACATGAACTGATGTACACAGGAGCCACAGGAGCCAAAGGAGCCAAATGAGCCACATGAGCCAAAGGAGCCACGGGAGCCACAGGAGCCACAAGAACCACAGGAGCCACACGAGCCACAAGAACCACAGGAGCCACATGAGCCACAAGAACCACATGAGCCACAAGAACCACAGGAGCCACAGGAGCCACACGAACCACAGGAGCCACAAGAACCACAGGAGCCACAGGAGCCACAAGAACCACAGGAGCCACAGGAGCCACAAGAACCACATGAGCCACAGGAGCCACAAGAGCCACAGGAGCCACAATAACCACAGGAGCCACAGGAGCCACATGTGGTACAAGTCGACTCACTTAAGGGTGCACAGTTTGATCGTCTACATCGTAGAATCATGTCATATTGTATGGACTATATTTACACTAACTTCTTAATTGCCCAAATGTATTTTACTACACCACTATTTATTAGTATATTATTGAATATTATTCATGAATATCAAGCTTGCTGTTAAGTAAATTTACAGACAGCTGCTGACACTTTCTCATGCCTGTGAACACAGTTTATTGGGGTCAAGTGGTCAAGTGGTCATGGGCTCATGCATAATTATTATTATTAACACCAGTGTCTTTACGCTCCCCTCAGTTTGTGCTGTGAAAATTATATTCGGGCCGGGAGGTTCAAAGTAAACATATAACGGTCAGATTATATTTAAATATAATGGTTCATTAAAATACATGTTGGCGGTCAAGAACCTAAAATACCGTCAAGAACCTAAAATACGTACAATTTATGGAATATAACATGGTTGAACAACAAAACGATCATACATTGTACCTTTACGGTACACGTCCGTGCAACATAAGCGAACTGCTCAATGCAGTTCTAGCGGTGCAAGACAAACCATCCACGACCACGTTGCACGTTAGATACCAGCCTAGTTACACGCACGTCTCGGCTAGATAGGTGTTCTTGCGTGCAACTGTACATATCTTCTTTGAAATTCCGTAAGTTATAGTTGCGGTACCAAGGGGTAGTTGCGGTACCAAGGGGTGGTTGGGATGTTCTTTCACTGGTTTCCTGTTGCGCCAACATTTCCACTTGGTCTTCTTTCGTACCTCGATCCGCGCAACGCAAAGTACGTTACGGAAAAAGTGCACGTCCACTTACATAGCGGAAGTAATGGGAAGGTATCACCTGAAGGGGGAAGTATAATCACCTGGATAGAAAATGGCTAATAATAGAGAGGAGGAGGTTTCAAATTGGAAATACACCTGAGAGCAATTGGTAATACATTCAATACAGATAGTTCCGTGTCAGGTCTGTGTGCTAGTTTCCTCCGCTACAGACCAACGCAATGTCTTGCATACAGCTGAAAAACAATATATAGCATATATACGTCTTCATAATAGTGTTTTCATTTAGATAGTGAAGTCTCTTTATCACGACAGGCCGAGTCTGGGTCATAGCGCTGCGAACACATACATTCAGCTATGCATGCATTTATTGTGGACACCCACTGGCGGTTAATCAACTGATGAAATATTTATACTATGATTTAGCAAGCGCATCGCTAAATCGATATTTATAAGAGCAATGTAAATTTTAACTAAATAGAACGTCTGCGTAAATAGCCGAACTAGGAATAGCCGTTGACAAGCAGCTGGTATACGCGATCTGTTGTATACGCGTTTTGTATATGTGATTATTGGTGAAATGACATATTTAGCAAAGCGCTGCTTCAATACTCGTGCCACCGGACGATCTATAAGGCGCTGTGTTCTCCCGGTGTTGGTCATATCACCAAAGGCGTCAACAGAAAATTGCCGAATGGCGTGTTGTCGTATGATCTATACAGGTTCAATTCGCACTTACGATGTGCAGTCAATATCTGCGAAAATGTTGGCAATATAGTTAATGTGGCCACGGTGGCTTTAATCTGATGCGTCACTGGCCTGTTCGAATCCAATCAAATATCAGTAATTGTGAAGATTGCAAGTGGCGCCAACTTGAATGGTTGGCTGAAATCGGACATCCGGAAAACAGTGTCTATCACTTCCGCTCCGAATAGATAAAAAATGTTTCAATGTTACTGGACGTAACTAAATCAGAGTTAACGACATGAAAAATCGATATTTTTAATTTAACGCATTAGTCGCACAAAAGCCATTGACTTTTTAATGTGCCGAGTGAGCATTTTACAATTATGACACTATTACAATTATGACACTGTTATAGATTGACATTTCGGAATTACGATTTCATTGCTGCGGGACTGCCCGATTTACTATTCAACCAAGGCGACATAATAGGTCACTATTCTTTGAGTTACAGCGCGCATTGTAAACGTCCTTGGAGTTACGCGGTAAGCACGTTACCATCTTTCTTGACTGATCAAATATCGTATTTGTTTGTCCTGCTTAAAAACGGTACACACACAGGAATATCGCAATTTCGATCGGGCTGCTTTAGGCTGTCTCACGTGTGTCTAGTTTTAATGAAAAGGCTACGTCTTCGACGATTCCTAGAAAATCTAATAAACCCCAGGCGATGTTGAGGAGTGCAGAGGTTCTGCGAGAAAAAAACGTTTTCCCAGCGGCATGTTAACAGAGTGTCGAGATTTAAAGACGTAGGATTACTCGCGCGCGCGTGCGTGCGTGCGTGCGTGCGTGCGTGCGTGTGTGTGTGTGTGTGTGTGTGTGTGTGTGTGTGTGTGTGTGTGTGTGTGTGTGTGTGTGTGTGTGTGTGTGTGACGCTGACGTGATTTTGACGTAATTTTACTAAATGTTATGGTTATGTGGACTGTCTAATTACAAAAATACTAGCTGAATCCGAGTTGTTGGCGTCGATTAAACGCGTAGAGCGTAAATGCTATTTAGGTAAGACGATACACAACAATTCAACCGGAATGTATACGTATTAATGCGTGGGTCGCAACGTCGAAGTACGTTCTAAGCGAACGTTGGCAGTCCGTGCAATCAGCGCATGCGTGTAGTTTAAAGGGTCAGTGTATACCGACCACAAGTTGGAAGTGAGGCTGTGCTACTATTGTCGTGAGTGACGTCCAGTAGAATAAGTAGGATGATGAATTATTTTTGGGATTGGATCAACAAGCAAACTGTCCTGATTGACACCGTTGGATCAAGCGGCCGCCGTGATGTTGTGGTGGCGTAGACGGCAGTCTGCTTAGTGTAGTCCCGGGAATAATAACGTAGCGAATCGTCATAAACGGCGTCATTCAAACCGGCTGCGATGCCTCACGCGAGGTCAGAAGGTGGCACGTCTGCAGATAAGAGCATTAAAACCATCAAGTTTAGCGCTGTCAGAGTCCCACGGCGTCTCCGCTGACGCAGCGTGTCGTACGACCGATGCGTCTTGGAGCGTTTGCGCTCAAGAAAGTAGCGGTAAAATCAAGCCACACTAGCGCAATGTTGCGTTGACATTTGGAAGGCGATGCGTAACACCCTCGCGAAACGTATTTGCGCCGCTGATATTGTCGCTGCTATGAAAGCCGCCCACCATTAAATGAGCGTTTTTACGGGTTGCACGGACGTGGCGTCAAAATGGCACAATTATGTGCTAATATACGGTGAAAGGCTTCTGATTGATTTGACGGTTTTCTTTTTGTACCGGACGAAGAGGTCTTGTAGCGTTCGATGAACTTGATGTCCGTGGACATGGTCTCCGGTTGAGGACAATAAAGTTGGTGCCTTAAACGTTCCTAATGAGTCGAATTTATTTCTCACCGATGAATGGGGACGCGATTTTGCGAATGCTAAGGTACGTTAGCAAAGTTGCGGATGCACGAGGTTACCTATTTATGACTTAGCAAACATGTTAATAACGTTTCTCATCAAAGTGTTGCAGTTTTCTTTCTAATGGTTTATTCGCTTAAAGTCAATATTCACAAACACGGCAGCATACAGAAAACAATTGTTCTATCAATATCAGTTATGCCCATGTAACGGTAAAATATAAAGGTACTTTCTTATATAGCGCCGTATCTAGGGACTGCTCGAAGCGCTTCACACTTCACCACGTGGCAGACCTGTTCATTCCAATGACGTAGACGACCGTAACGTCGCTCAAGTAGTTGTCATACCAGACGCTTAAAACGGTTGTCGATATGAAGCAAAGTTGCGAACAAGGACGGGACAAAAACAAGTATACATGTCGGTACCGGGATCACAAACATTCATCCTCACAGGAATAATATCCTATAAATAATTCCTTGGCGTAAATGAGTAGTCGGAATACCATGGAATTTTAACAGTATTTGCAGCGAGTATATCGACCTTGTCGTGTTGTAGGATAAGACATATGTTTCTCCGGCTTAACATAGTGCACCGCTTTCTAGGTACCCACAACCCAATCGGTCGTATCAGCTCCGTGCGCTGCGTTGATAACACGATAATAATAAACACCCGTGTGCCTGACTCAGGTCGTTAAGCGGTTATCGCGGCCGGTACGGGGCAGACGAGGCAGTGGTTCGCTAACCACCGTCACTGGAGCGTGATGTTATCTTAGGCAGTGTCTTGGCGTAACGCAGGGGATGTTGTCTTAGGCAGTGTATTGGCGTAACGCACGGGACGCGGAGCAAGTGAGTGAGAAACGTAACCGGAAGAAAGGTGGTTTGTTTTAGCGATGGAGTTGGCATGTATCTCTTATCTCTTATCTAAAAATAGTTGCAGGAAATTCAAAATTAACTATTGGATTAGTTTACCGAAGTCCAAACATAAACGAAGAGGATAACACAAAAATATAAAATGCTATAAAGGACGTTAGTAAAGGGGAATGTATCATAATGGTAGATTTTAACCATGGACACATACAATGGAAATCTCTAGAGAGTACAGGGGTGAGGACCAACAATTTCTATTTTTAATTCAGGAGAACTCCATTACTCAGCACGTGCTAGAACCAACCAGGGGAGAAAATGTATTAGATATAGTTTTATCATCACAAAAATAATTAGTGGACAATGTAAAAATACATGAACCATTGGGTAACAGTGACCACAATCAAATACATTTTGACATCAGTGTAAAATCAGAAAGTAAAAATAAAAAAACGTATAGGAGAAACTACCACAAAGGTAACTATAAAGATATGAGAAAATACCCAGCAAAGCTAGATTGGAATAACATGCTGACGAATAAGACCGCAATTGAATGTTGGAATATTCTAAAATATGAAATTGAGAGTATCATCGATATATTTGTTTGTTTGATAAGGTCGGACCACTGGAAAACAACAGGGGAAACATAATTTCAGACGGGTTTCAAATAGCAGAGGTCCTGAATGAGTATTTCAGCTCAGTTTTTACCACAGAAGATATCAGCTCACTTCCAGTTCCATTTACTAAATTTGAGGGCAATACATCGGAACATTTAGGCCAGTTATTTGTAACACCTGAAATGATAGCAAAGAAAATTAAGAAGATGAAAGATAATAAATCACCTGGAGTTGATGGGATACCACCAAAACTGCTTAAGGAAATTGTTGAACAAATTAGTACACCACTTGCAAAATTGTTTAACTTGTCACTAGAAGAAGGAATAGTTCCTTCAGAATGGAAAGAGGCAAACATTACGCCGCTATTTAAGAAGGGATCGAGGAACAAGCCAGACAATTACAGACCAGTGAGTTTAACATCAGTTGTATGCAAATTACTCGAAACATTAATTAGAGACCACATGGTGGAATTCCTTGTAAAACATAAATTAATAAATACATCTCAACATGGGTTCCTAAAAGCAAGGTCATGTCTAACTAATCTCTTTTTTAAAGAAATTACAAAGTGGGTAGATGACGGGTCACCAGTGGATGTTGTCTACTTAGATTTTCAGAAAGCTTTCGATAAAGTGCCACATCAAAGATTGTTACTTAAACTAAAAGCCCATGGTATAGGTAATGATGTAATCAACTGGCTTACACACAGAAAACAGAGAGTAATAGTAGATGGTGAGATTTCAAACTGGAAATCTGTTTTGAGTGGGGTACCACAGGGATCAGTATTGCGCCCTATACTGTTTTTAATATATATATATATATATATATATTATATATATATATATATATATATATATATATATATATATATATATATATATATATATATATATATATATATATATATACATATATATATATATATATATAATATATATATAATATATATATATATATATATAATATATATATATATATATATATATATATATATAAATGATTTGGAAGATGACATATCTAGCAAAGTACTCAAATTTGCAGATGACACAAAAGTATTCAGAAAGGTTACTAATGATACAAATAAACAAAGATAAAAACACACAAGAAAAGGACTTAGGAGTAACATTTAGTGCTGACATGAAAGTTTCAGAGCAATGTGGGATTGCTGCGTCGAAAGGAAATCAAATTCTAGGGCTAATTAGGAGAAATATCATGTATAAGGAGAAACAACTAATTGTACCCCTGTACAAAGCAATAGTTAGACCACATTTGGAATATTGTATTCCAGCATGGAGGCCGTACCGTAAAAAGGTCATAGACAAGCTAGAAAGAATACAACGAAGAGCAACTAAAATTATTCCAGAATTGAGAGACCTTAGTTACGAAAGTCGTCTTATTACAATGTGGTTTGACAACACTAGAGACCAGGAGACTAAGAAGAGACCAAATAGAAGTGTTTAAAATAGTGAATGGTTATGAGGATGTTGACAGGAATATGTTCTTGAAACTTAAAGAAGGCAGTAGAACCAGAGAACACAAAGCAGCATTAGTTAAGGAGCAGTGTAGGTTGGACATGAGAAAGTACTCTTTGAATGGAACAAACTGCCAAATAATTGTGTTAATGCTAGTAGTGTGAATATGTTTAAACATAGAATTGACATATATTTGATAAGGGCGGGCTACACATAGATGAGAAAATTGTTGGACTCTCGATAAGCCAATGGCTTCCTTGTTCACTTGCCAACTGGAACTTGTTGTTTGGGATAGCAATCTTGTTAAATCTTGTTAAATGATCACGTTCATTCTGATTAATCGAGACATCGAGTACATATTACGTGTCGGACTTTCACGATAACAGTAAACGTTTGTTGTACGTCTGCCAACTGATCTCTGTTATATGTGGTCCGTTAGCCGTCCAGGTGGCCGTGCACGGAACAGCAATGTGGTCCGTTAGCCGTCCAGGTGGCCGTGCACGGAACAGCAAGGCGTAGACTATGTGCATGGAACAGCAATGTTTTCCCAACCCGTTAATCCAGTACACAAGTGGTTTAACCGCACACATTATCTGCATCTGCGTATCGCAGCAAAGCAACGTAGCGTGTTTTTACCATTTATGTTGGCAATGGTAGACACAATCGACATCACCACACAAACTTACACCGACTTAACTAACCCGCCTTGGGCCGTTGGTCTGTCGTACAATCGATGGTGGTAGCCGCAAAAGGTATTGTATGTTATTGGTTGTAACTCCAGCGAACAAAAAACAATATGAATTCAAACATCTACCCTACCCCACCCCACTCAAACGTGGCTTGTGGAGACGCCACCGTCGCAGCACACATGGAAGAGAGAGAGAGAGAGAGAGAGAGAGAGAGGGATATATATATATATATATATATATACATATATATATATATATATATATATATATATATATATATATATATATATATATATATATATATATATATATATATATATATATATATATATATATATATAGAGAGAGAGAGAGAGAGAGAGAGAGAGAGAGAGAGAGAGAGAGAAAGAGAGAGAGAGAAAGAGAGAGAGAGAGAGAGAGAGAGAGAGAGAGAGAGAGAGAGAGAAAGAGAGAGAAAGAGAGAAAGAGAGAGAGAGAGAGAGAGAGGGGGGGTGATAAGAACACGACCAATCCTGACAGAGAAAATAGAATCTCTCATACCTGACGATGCTTGGGCAATACCGCTCGCAGAAGATCGTCACTAGCCCGTCACATAAACGACTGACCCGTGGCAAAGGGCGTAGCACGACGCTGGTCAGTGGACATCCGTTCTCCAACAGAAGAAATCACTGCTCTTGCTACTGCTGCTGCTGCTGCTGCTACTGCTGCTGCTGCTGCTGCTGTTGGTTGTGGTGCTGCTGCTGCTGCTGGTGCTGCTGCGGCGATGGTTAGAATTACTGCCCGGCCGCTTCGAGCGGCGTCTTCGTCACTCGGCGACGAGGCTGCAACGACCAGCACGTTTTACCTCGTCAGTCGTAGCCAACACGTGTATTGATTGGGAGATTATCTCGGCGCATGCGCCTCAAAGGTTGCGTCGACTGGCGGCAGACGACGTTGTCTGCTCGGAGAATGCGTCCCGTGCGTGACACCCGGCACTGTGCGTGCGCCAGGCGATTACCTTTGGTAGTCCAATGCGCCTCGATATAACTCTTATTCTGTGGCGACGGGGCTGCGACGCCTGAATTATTGACAATGTGCTAACATTGCAATGCATGCCTCAGTGCATGTAAGCAAGTAGACATTCATGGTATTTACCATGCACGCTGTCAGATACTCGTTCCTGTCGCACATGTAGACGCATGCACGATAACCGGCGAACGTTTACGCACATGTGTTGCAAGCACATGCACATACTCATGCACGTACGCACGTACATGCGCACCAATGCATACATCCATTAACCGTAGGTGAACATACGGCACTTACACAATTATATAATACTGCCGGCGGTTTCAATATTATATTGTAATTATTGTGTCATTATGTTGTTATTCCAGTGGGTTGAATTATGGACGGTATGAACAAGCACGCGACCCTGTGAGTTACGTACACGAATATGCTGTGATGTTTTTGGCCGAGACAAGTTTCTAAATGGCCATCTGCACTGACCTTCATGGCGACATAATTATGGTAACATAACATAACATAACAGAGAAAAAAACCTGGTTTAATTGCACAAGGCAGACACTAAAATTAATGTGAAACAATTTATCTTATTTTATATTGTTGGCTGTCACTGCAATTGACGTAATTTTATAGTAAGTCTTCGTGACTGTTTAGTCCGGATAGCCAACGTGTCAAATTTACGTCGTACGACAATTCTAAGGTGTCATGTGTCACGAAAGCAAATTGCACAACCGATAGCAGTCACTACGTCCTACCAGTCACGTGACCATGCATGACCAACAGAACGGTTCTCGTAGTTTTTGTTTCATAGTGCTAATATTACACAAAGATAGAGGTGGCTAGTGTGATACAATACATTTAGTTTGATAGCACCATATACATTCTTTTCTTTACGTTTTACTCGGCGTGGGCGAAACAGATATGCGTCGTTGCTCGAGTTATTTGCTTTGGGAGTGGGAAGGGGGAAGTCCCAACGCGATCCCGTTGATCGGCTTGCTTTTCCCGTTTTTCTTCTTCATTGCCACTTATTAAGATATATAGCTTTGGGTAATGGGGCGCGCGCAGACGTTGGTTACGCATGACTGTTCTTCGACATACATACTCGGATGCACACGCGCGAGCTGGCATGCGCAGACGGCGGTGGATGGGCCGCCTGGTTAGTCGCTCCTGTGTCTCCGCCGCAGACAGCCATGGAGGGGCTTTACTGTCGCCCGATGAGATATATGAAGCATATGTTGTAGCGATCGACGACTGTCATGTAGCGACTGAGTGTCTCCACTCTCCATAAAGGCACATTAGGTTATATGAATAATGCATCTCATGGCTTACACATAAAGACCTGTAGTATATATAAAACACATTTTTTACATTGTGCTGAATGCTGCATGTGTTACTCATTACTACGTCCCCAATCATATCAAGTCTTCAGTGGACGCAATTTCACATGGACAACAACATCAGGCACCGTAGTTATTCTCGATTGCGTAATTGTGCAAAAAAGCGCACAATAGCACACAACCTTTGCTGTGGCACTTACTGTGGACGTGTCGTCCTCAAGACAAGCATGCCGTTTTGTGACTTTATTTTATAGCAGCATAACAGCAACACGCTGTCGATAAAACTGAAACGGGAAGCCGACTTTTATTGAGGTATGAAATTAAAGTGACGACATAGAGATATATAATTTGCATATGTTGGCGTATCAAGTTTTTCCGGCGCCACGGAGCCACGCGCAGCCCGACACCGTCAATCGTTGCACATGGCGCGCGAACGTAGTTTCGTTGGTGGCACTCGAGGTCAGACGAGGTTAGCACGTTCACATGGCAAGAAGCCGCCGTAGAGATTAAACATGAAATTGACGGGCACGAAACATCTATCGGCTGCTCCTCGCTATTAAACGTGTTCTATGTATATTGATGTTGTGCTTGACGTCGTTAAGCGATGTTGCATCCCCTATCCAGGAACTTCAAGGAACAATGTCTGTCAGCGCTAGAGAACAGAATGAAGTTATCTCACCGCACACAAGGCTTCTGAGTAGCAAACATGCACGGTTAAATTACTTGTGGGCTCAAAGAATGCGGGGAATTTGCTCTTGGGGAGTTTCTCTGTGAGGATTTTGCTGAAAAGAAATATGTTGAGCAGGAATTGTCAACACTTTACGTTTGTGAATGAATACACACAAAGTCTGACTACAGCGGCCTCTATGAGCCCTTGGTGTAAGGAACAATCTATGAGCCCTTGGTGTAAGGAACAATCTATTAGAAGGAATAAATGTTTTAAATCCCCGTTTTGTCCTGCACTGTTTTAAATATCCATGGATGTGACGGACATTGGATATGTGGAGCAATTTGGCCAAGTCCCGACATGTTCCATATACCGAGAGTGTACAGATATTGAATGAAACCACATCAGATTCTGGCTATTGATTTTAAATAAATAGTCCTCAATGCTTTCCAGAAAGCAAAGACGTTACTGCATTGGCGACACGACACCAGGTAAGCTAACACCTTTGTCGATTCAAGCAGTTACACACGGCATCGAAATGATCTGATCAATTACGCGTGCATTGTGTACATTGTGTACATTGTGTACATTGTGTACATTGTGTACATTTCACGATAGTTCACATCTGGATACACATTCGTACCTGATCTGCATGATAATTTTTTATTGCCAATCGAAGAGATGGCTTTAGGTTGATCTGTGGGTGTGAGTGGCCAATGTATGTGTCCCCGAAATACAAGGCAACATCGCGTCCGTTGGCTTAAAGGCGTTAAAGTAATCCAGCTAGAGACGCGTTCGTCGGAAGAAATACAGTCCATCATGGGCACCCATGGGATTACTTTCATCAAGACGTTTATCGCGGCTTCCTGGAAATGAGGACCACTTTCTATTTGTTCAACACAAAGCGCAAATAACGTATGCAATACTACTGCCGAGGACTCTTCAACGGACTGTTTGACAGTGAGTGGATTCTGCACCTGGTCATATCTAATAAGTGTGGGAAGGCACCACATCTCACCAAGCTCGTTGCCGACATCATTGTGTTTCGTTCCGTTGGAAACAACATTGCATATCTACATATGCGTTGTATAATCGTGTAGGTGCGTATTGCCACGCGTGGCAAACGTGAGTGACTTTGCAGATGTCTAATATATCTGCCAATTCTTGGCGGTTTGCTCCGAGGGAGATCATAAACGGAAGCAAGCGTTATATGTAATGCACATAGCATTGTCTAGTGTGCAGTTGTTTGTGATAGTTACTCCAGAGTTTTGAGTGTACCGCTGTACGTTGCCAATGTCGACAATGTACCGCTGTACGTTGACAATGTCGACAATGCACGGTGCATATTACATAGCGATGTTATCCAGGATGACACGAACAAGTACACATAATAATTATTCCCATATATGTGGCACAAGTGTTGTTTTCTTATAGTAATTGACTAATTTATTTGCGGATTTAATACCTTTAAATACCTTGGGTCTCGTGTTTGACAGAAATTGTATGAGCCATTGTTGTATAAACCAGTAAACTAAACGCTTGCTTTTCCCTATTTCAGACTTAACATAATATCTTAAAAAATTTGGTGTCACATTGGCAAGTATCTACTGCCTTGACAACGCACAGAACGACACACAACGGAACTACAGAACCAGTAAAATGACTGCAGTATTTTCTTTCTTTCTTCGATAAGGTCACATTTGATAGAGTAGCCCGTCAGAAGACCTGGAAGTAACAAATGAACTTACCAGAGATGCAATAAAAAACAAACACGATTCTGCACCTCCAACCTAAATTCTGCACCTCCAACCTAAATTGCTGACAGTAATCGATTTATTACGGATAAAAGTGCGTTCTTTGGGGTTGTGTCCTTTCGTGACATATACAAACTACTCGATGCATGCAATGCAAAAAAGAAAGTGAAATTGGCTAGATTTAAATATATTATTGACGGCATATCTCCTACTTAGACTCACATATGTGAAGCCGTGGTAAGCCTAAGATTAGTGCTGCATTATGAAAAGCAAAGCTGAGAATAATGAAGACGATCAAATAATACGAACTATACTTCATTGGTACTTTGAAAAGAGCTAACATTTCCAACTATACTGACCAATGTACATGCTTCCTGCATACACAAAAACCATAACTGTTCACGAGCTATCAATAACAAGTGGTGGTT
>OY759263.1:7998466-8028466 GCA_963662155.1 Lamellibrachia columna
TTGGTAATACTGTTAGTCGCGACTGTATAAAATAAAGATATCACAGAAAAACGTCAATCAACGAAACTACGCTGATTTATCTTTATTAAAGGAAACAGCATAATCTAGCGAAGTGTTCGTCTTGGTTAGCCACGGCTGTAAACGGAACGTTCTTTAATAGTCAATTAATCACACCACAACCTCGAAAGAAGTGAACGAATGCACAAACCGTTAACGTGTAGAAACAACGCCCTGTAGACAAGCGTAATAGGACCATCAATACTCTGGTGTTGTGAGCACAACACGTAATCTCCCATGAACATTGCTAAGCCATTACGGACTGTCACCGAGTTTTGCGACACACATTTTCATCAATACGCCTGAATGTCAAGTATATTATTATGTTTCTGCGTACGTGCTTCGTGAAAAAACCTGATCAACAGCGGAACCAGAAACTAGACTATGTATGCACACTCTCCGGGATTACTGGACAAACTGTCCGGATTGACTTGGTGATGTTGATGGACGCTTAGACCGTCTGGTTTCACTCGACGTTCAGTCCCGTGATCTATGGGACCTATTTTTACCAACAAAAGTGCTGCAATTCGTAGATCATATACGCTCGGCGTAGTAAGGCAATTACAGAGCCGGTTCTGAACGTTGAGCGCTGCTTGCTGATCGCTGTGCGCGTGTCGTCGGACTAACGGGCGACGCTCACGCGTAAATCACGTTATTTTAGGGGCTGCCGCAAATCGACGAAGCAAAGGTTTTCATCGACGTTAGCTACGGTTTACCGTCATGCACTGCGGCTCCACCGAACCACCGCCAGGGGCTAATCGACGGCGTTGGCTACAGGAGCACTGGCGTTGATTGGAATCTGTTGGTTTGGATCACGGCGCAGAAACTTCCGCTTGGATGGCTACGATGGTATACTTAAGTCTGCCTGCAATTTTAAGTTGCTTACGCAACTTATGTTTTGTATGTCGTAGGCGTCTGGTTTACGGAAAAACCTAATTCAACGTGTCTGCTTCATCTGAATTCATAGTCACCTTTCACCACAGTTGTTTGTCTACAAGATGGTGTCTTACAGACGACATCAGTTACACACTGTAGTTATATCAGTTATATCAGTTACACACTGTAGTTATATCCTTCGGAAGATATAAATATTATATTTAACAATCGTATATAGTAATTTCGTTCACTGTATCAAACTTTAGATAAATAAATAAATAACATTTTACTTGGAGAAAATATAAAACCGTAAGCATGGTTTATAATATATATATATATATATATATATATATATATATATATATATATAGGTCCGGCAATTTAGGAGAATACTTGAGAAATGCGTTCTCTTATGAATGACAATTATAAACTCAGAGCCAAAACCATGCTTACGGTTTTATATGTTCTCCAAGTAACATTTTATTGACATATCTAACGTTTGGACATCACGCTGTTATTCCATTAACCAACTAGAAAGAAAGGCGATATAAAAGACAAATGATGAAGGCAAACGGCGTGAAGAGGAGACATAGCTGTCGTGTCGAAATTACCGCCAATATACTCAAAGTGACGGGGTTGGAATGGTTGTCGAAGTGTTGGCGGTGACTGATGATGTTGTCGTGGTGGTGGTGTTGGTGATATTCGTTGATAGTGTTGCTGTTGTTGCTGTTGTTGTTTTGATAATGTTGTTATTGTTGTTGTTGGTCGTCGTCGCAGTGTTGGTAGTGGTGGTGGTGGTGGTTGTGGTGGTGGTGGTGGTGGTGATGGTTGCAGTAGTGGTGGTGATGGTGATTGTAGTAGTGGTGATGGTGGTGGTTGTAGTAGTGGTGGTGGTTGCAGTAGTGGTGGTGGTGGTGGTGGTTGTAGTAGTGGTGGTGGTGGTTGTAGTAGTGGTGATGGTGGTGGTTGTAGTAGTGGTGGTGGTGGTGGTGGTTGTAGTAGCGGTGGTGGTGGTGGTTGTAGTAGTGGTGATGGTGGTGGTTGTAGTAGTGGTGGTGGTGGTGGTAGTAGTGGTGGTGGTGGTGGTGGTTGTAGTAGTGGTGATGGTGGTTGTAGTAGTGGTGGTGGTGGTTGTAGTAGCGGTGGTGGTGGTGGTTGTAGTAGTGGTGATGGTGGTTGTAGTAGTGGTGGTGGTGGTTGTAGTAGTGGTGATGGTGGTGGTTGTAGTAGTGGTGATGGTGGTGGTTGTAGTAGTGGTGATGGTGGTGGTTGTAGTAGTGGTGATGGTGGTGGTTGTAGTAGTGGTGATGGTGGTGGTTGTAGTAGTGGTGATGGTGGTGGTTGTAGTAGTGGTGATGGTGATGGTTGTAGTAGTAGTGTAGTGGTGGTCTCCAAACCAGTGTATTCTAACTAATTGTTGTGTTAGTTTGTAATATGCCTCGATCGATGGGTGGATTTCTTTGATCATTTCCTTGCTTTTGATGGAAACAAATTGACCAAGATGACCATAAATCTCGTACTTTGATATATCCCCGCATTCTGTAACGAGAGAAAAACCGCTATACTTTAAAAGTGCAGCTGTTTCACGTTTTACGCAAGCTTGCTTGGTTCGTGGGCGTGCGCATAAACACGTTCCAGTTCGTCGCTGCAACACTGAAGACGTTTACATGCAATTTGCTATACAAGTGGCCTTTCCATATTAAATATCACGTATGCTGAGTACACAAGCATCTCAGAAAGAAAGAGTAAGACAACATTACAACCATGTTCATTTCATTGTATTTTAAATGAATATACACATATTAACATGAATGAATTGGGGGTAATTAAATACAACTCGAAGTTGTAGCAGTGCATTTTACAAAAGCATTCCTCTCTCTCTCTCTCTCTCTATATATATATATATATATATATATATATATATATATATATATATATATATATATATATATATATATATATATATATATATATATATATATATATATATATATATATATATATATATATATATATATATATATATATATATATATATATATATATATATATATATATATATGTATATATATATATATATATATATATATATATATATATATATATATATATATATATACATATATATATATATACATATATAATATATAAAAGTTGTGCTGGTCACGGGAGGAACATTTCTGGTGGCTGGCTGGCAGCATAATATGTAGATGTCAATGATGGAAGGATCCCTGATGTCAGTGATGGAAGGATCCCTGATGTCAGTGATGGAAGGATCCGTGGTGTCAGTGATGGAAGGATATCTGGTGTATGGTGAGTGGGTGGGAATTCAACAATCGAGTATTTAGTTGGTTTGTATGATTGTTGCAAAGTTATTGTTTTGGTAGGAATTCTTTTTGCCTCTTCTTTTTCACTTCTTTACTCTCACTAATTGATAAATGCTTTTTTTCTGAGCATTCTGTTTTAAGCAAGTATGTTTTAACTACACGGTAAATTTTTTCCTATATTTTCATTTTCTTTTAAGATTCATTTCTGGATAACACATGAACTAATTAGAATGCAGAGAAGACGAAACAAAAGCCACAAAAAGGCAAAGCAAACTGGACTAAACAGTGACTGGGAAAAATTTACGGAACTCCGAAAGCAAGCTACTAAAGCATTAGCAAAATCCTACAAAGACTATGTTAACAACCACATTGGAGACAGCCTGAAAACTAATCCAAAACGATTCTGGTCATTTATTAAGGCAAATAAACGAGAAAACATTGACATTCCCACACTTCGAGTAAACGACCAACCAATGATTGAGATAAAGCAAATGCCCTAAACAACCAATTTAGCTCTGTATTTACCCAAAAAAAAGCACCCCATCCCCCAAATAGCCCCCTCTACTTATCCCAACATCCCCTTCTCGAAATTGTCATAGCTGGCGTAATAAAGCAGCTGGAAAATCTAAACCAGAACAAAGCTACAGGCCCAGATGAACTCCCAGCCAGAGTCCTTAAAGAAACTACAACGCAGATAGCTCCCTTCATCACCCAAATTTTCCAACAGTCATACAACACAGGTAAACTTCCTAACGACTGGCTACAAGCATTAGTAACTCCTATACACAAAAAAGCCACAAATCTTACCGGGCTAACTACAGACCCATATATCACTAACCTGCATCATCTGTAAAGTAATGGAACATATCATCCTAAGCAACATGTGGAAACACCTGCACAAACATAACATCATTCTCCACTTCCAACACGGATTCCAGTCGGGACTGTCTTGTGAATCTCAACTCATTGAGACAGTCCACGACTGGATGACTGCTATGGACAACAAGACTCAAATTGACGCAATCCTGCTTGACTTTGCCAAAGCCTTCGACAAAGTGCCTCACGTACGTCTTCTATCAAAATTGACCTCCTACGGAATCACTGGAAACACTTAAAATTGGATCAAATCTTTTCTATCCAACCGCAAACAGAGAGTCTCGGTTAACGGTGCCCTGTTGGACATCACAGATGTCACATCTGGTGTCCCACAGGGTTCAGTTCTAGGACCTGTCCTCTTCTTACTCTACATAAATGACATAAATGGGAACATCAAATCTTCTATACGCCTTTTTGCAGATGATAGTATCATATATCGTAAAATTTCTTCCAAAACCGACCACGAAATTCTCCAAACTGACCTAAGCCAACTCCAAACATGGTCAGACAAATGACAAATGAAATTTAATGTATCTAAATGTGTCCACCTTCCAATAACAAACAAAACTAAACCCAGCCCACACAAGTACTTGCTTTCTGGCCAGCCATTATCCACTGTATCCAGCCACTCATATCTCGGAGTAAAATTGGATTCCAAATTAACCTGGACAAATCACGTCACTGACATAACTTCAAAATCTTCGAAATGTTTAGGCATGATTAAACGAACTCTTGGCCCAAGTAAACCCGAAGTTAAACAAACAGCCTTCAACATGCTAATCCGGCCAAAACCCGAGTACTCTTCACCCATATGGAATCCCCACACCTTTTCACAAGCTAAACGCCTTGAAAGAGTGCAACACTCTGCTGCCAGATTTGTTAAAAATGATTACAGACGGAACACAAATCCAGCAGATCTAATTACTGCCCTTGGATGGCCAACCATCGAACGAAGACGCATCATTAAACAAGCCACAACCTTCTACAAAATTCTAAACAACATTATTGAGATCACCCCCTCTCCAGGCCTACTAACCCGCTCTCGAACCCGTGGACAATACATAGCCCCCAGGTGTCGTATAAATGCAGTGGTCTTTTCATTTTATCCCAGAGCCATTCGCATATGGAATATGATTCCACAAAAAATTACCAACATAAAAAAACCAAAATCATTTCTAGAAGCTATTATAGAACTCCCTTTCAACACACCTCCTCACCTAAACTGCCTTTAAAACACAGTGCTCAGCGTAAACTTATCCATGGCGTGTGTATGGAGACTGTCTATGTGTGCATGTGGCAAGGCAGCGACAGTATCCATACACATAACCAACCTATTAAAAATTTTCGTTTAACATCCTATACATAAAATAAATAAAACTATCAGATAAACCATTTCAGCAGCATTAATTATACTAGTCTTTTAGTCGAATGTACGACCCACAGCGCATGCGCACAGTCCACCATAAACTCCTGCGTTAGCCCAAGTTTGGGCTGTTTGGAGTAAACCACTTGAGACTTGAGACTGGAGTAGAATGTTTGTCCATGTAAACGTCTTCAGTGTTGCAGCGACGAACTGGAACGTGATTATGCGCACGCCCACGAACCGAGCAAGCTTGCGTAAGACGTGAAACAGCTGCACTTATAAAGTATAGCGGTTTTGCTCTCGTTACAGAATGCGGGGACATATCAAAGTACGAGATTTATGGTCATCTTGGTCAATTTGTTTCCATCAAAAGCAAGGAAATGATCAAAGAAAGCACACCCGTCGATCGACGCATATTACAAACTAATACAACAATTAGTTAGAATACAATGGTTTGGAAGCCACCACTACACTACTACTACAACCATCACCATCACCACTACTACAACCACCACCATCACCACTACTACAACCACCACCATCACCACTACTACAACCACCACCACCACTACTACAACCACCACCATCACCACTACTACAACCACCACCATCACCACTACTACAACCACCATCACCACTACTACAACCACCACCACCACCACCATCACCACTACTACAACCACCATCACCACTACTACAACCACCACCATCACCACTACTACAACCACCATCATCACTACTACAACCACAACCACCACCACCATCACCACTACTACAACCACCATCACCACTACTACAACCACCACCACCACTACTACAACCACCACCATCACCACTACTATAACCACCATCACCACTACTACAACCACCACCACCATCACCACTACTACAACCACCATCACCACTACTACAACCACCACCACCACTACTACAACCACCACCACCACTACTACAACCACCGCCATCACCATTACTACAACCACCATCACCACTACTACAACCACCACCACCACTACTACAACCACCACCAACACCACCACCACTGCCAACACTGCGACGACGACCAACAACAACAATAACAACATTATCAAAACAACAACAGCAACAACAGCAACACTATCAACGAATATCACCAACACCACCACCACGACAACATCATCAGTCACCGCCAACACTTCGACAACCACTCCAACCCCGTCACTTTGAGTATATTGGCGGTAATTTCGACACGACAGCTATGTCTCCTCTTCACGCCGTTCGCCTTCATCATTTGTCTTTTATATCGCCTTTCTTTCTAGTGGGTTAATGGAATAACAGCGTGATAAAGACGAGACGCGGCGTGGCATTACCGAACAAATGCCATTGTGAATTTAGATGGATACTGGGTAGTGTCTAGGTGCCATAATAGAAAGTAACAAATTAAAGGTTCCACGTATTTATTTATCCTCGTTTTACAGAAGCGGGGGACACCAAATATACTCGACCTATTCAGCCAGCTTGAGACGAAAATAATACCATTTGGTTTCATCAAGAAATACGTCATCCGTTCAGTCGAGGGTGTACGTTCAGTCGAGGGTGTACGTTCAGTCGAGGGTGTACGTTCAGTCGAACGCAACAATCATACAAACCAACTAAATACTCGATTGTTGAATTCCCATCCACCCACCCACCCACCCACCCGCCCACTCACCAGACACCAGAGATCCTTCCATAACTGACACCAGGGATACATCCATCACTGACACCAGGGATCCTTCCATCACTGACACCAGGGATCCTGACATCAGGGATCCTTCCATCATTGACACCTACATATCATGCTGCCAGCCAGGCACCAGAAATGTCCCCCCCCCACCGGTGACCAATTTTCATAATCCTCTCATATGCTCATTTCCTAGTTATTTTTTTAGGGAGACAGAAATTGCCAAAATGGGATACTGTCTTAAGATCACTTCATTCGAATGTTATGAACGCGGAAGTAAAATAATGATTTGACCCTACCAGACTAACCTCACGCGTCATTGTTACACTTCTTGTTGTTGATGACCCGGACACGCGCGGACCCCCGTGAGAACCCGCGGACACCTGGACACCCGCCGATCAATGCTTGTGATTCCGTGTCAGTGGACTCATTCGTAAGGTCAACACAAAACATCGCGTGATGAGTGGCCAATTTACATCGTTTCGTTGCGGCGATCGATCGATTGCTTGGACATCACATCTATACGACACGCACCCAACGTGTTTTGATTGTCACTCCTGACATTTCCATTGGAGATTTGGTGAAGGTCTATCAATTATCAATTATATATATATATATATATATATATATATATATATATATATATATATATATATACATATATATATATATATATATATATATATTTGTATATATATATATACAAATATATATATATATATATATATATATATATATATATATATATATATATATATATATATATATATATATATGTATATATGTATATATATATATATATATGTATATATATATATATATATATATATATATATATATATATATATATATATATGAATATATATATATATATATATGAATATATATATATATATATAAGAAAACGCTAAAACAACGACGGAACATTTCCTCTTAGACCTAAGTTGTTTCATAATTAACATTGATATTTGCTTTGAATTAAGAGCAGAAAAGCTATGACAAACAATATCAATAGTAGGACATTAGTTTTTATGTTGTGACTACTTGTAATTATATATATTTGTGTAATCGATAAGCTATTTGAACTTCTGCGAACTGGATAACGTTTATAGTGCGCTCTTTATATAACATCATATACATAACAATCGAAGTCCCCATGAAAAAATAAGACATTTGTCAGTGGTCGGTCGTGTGTGCTGATGTGTGCTGATGTGTGCTGATGTGTGCTGATGTGTGCTGATATGTGCTGATGTGACTCAGGAGACCGATTAGCGAACTGCAAATGTTGGTGCAGTGGGGGCAGACAGGCTCCGGGTGAGTGAGGGACGTGAAACTTGCTCTTGGTTCATCCTCTTTTCTCCTCTGACGCTTCTCCGCCTCATTCAATAGGCGGTTTGAATTCTGCGGAGCCAAAGTGGACGGTCCTCCTAGTCATTTTGTTTTTCAGGTAGTTCTTCAGCGTGTTCTTTATATCTCTTTCTCTGACCGTAGCTCACCTGAAAAAAGAGGACTTGTCTGGGATGAAGGGAGTCTAACACAGCTTCCCGTCCTGCGGAGTTGATTCTGCATAATCATTGCCTCGATTGCCAGCCTGGCAGTGTCTCGGCTGCCTCAGGACTGGTTCCCGGCGCTGCAGACATAATCATTGCCTCGATTGCCAGCCTGGCAGTGTCTCGGCTGCCTCAGGACTGGTTCCCGGCGCTGCAGACATAATCATTGCCTCGATTGCCAGCCTGGCAGTGTCTCGGCTGCCTCAGGACTGGTTCCCGGCGCTGCAGACATAATCATTGCCTCGATTGCCAGCCTGGCAGTGTCTCGGCTACCTCAGGACTGGTTCCCGGCGCTGCAGACACTTGATGCAACTCAGCCATTGCCGGTCCCAAGCCAGAATCTTACCGCTACTATGGTCAGGTTAAACAACAATACGGAAAGGACCAAACAACTGCCAGTAGAAAACGAAATAAAGAAGATAAAGTGTAGGTGGATAGGAAACCAGAAACAAGCATCACATGACAATCACTTACATGGAACCCACAAGGGAAGAGGAAGGCCGAGAAATATCTGGCAGAGTGACACCGAAAATGAAAGTAAGCAGATGGGAGATACCTGGAGAGAAATGGAGAAACAGGCCACGAACAGACCAGAGTGGAGGACCATGGTCGATGGTCTATGCTCCCAGCGAGCAAACAAGGCAAAGTAAGTAAGTAAGTAAGTAAGTAAATAAGTAAGACACTTGGTGTAGAGGTGGGGGTATAACCACGATACCACCATTGAATGTGACTTTGGAGAGGACCCCCAACCGATGGAACATCTGCTAAAATACCCACTCCTACAAGAACCCTGCATACTAGACGACTGTGTCAGAGCCTGTGTGCTGCAGTGGCAAGGGAAAGACTAGACGACTGTGTCAGAGCCTGTGTGCTGCAGTGGCGAGGGAAAGACTAGACGACTGTGTCAGAGCCTGTGTGCTGCAGTGGCGAGGGAAAGACTAGACGACTGTGTCAGAGCCTGCAGTGGCGAGGGAAAGACTAGATGACTGTGTCAGAGCCTGTGTGCTGCAGTGGCGAGGGAAAGACTAGACGACTGTGTCAGAGCCTGCAGTGGCGAGGGAAAGACTAGACGACTGTGTCAGAGCCTGCAGTGGCGAGGGAAAGACTAGACGACTGTGTCAGAGCCTGCAGTGGCGAGGGAAAGACTAGACGACTGTGTCAGAGCCTGCAGTGGCGAGGGAAAGACTAGACGACTGTGTCAGAGCCTGCAGTGGCGAGGGAAAGACTAGACGACTGTGTCAGAGCCTGCAGTGGCGAGGGAAAGACTAGACGACTGTGTCAGAGCCTGCAGTGGCGAGGGAAAGACTAGACGACTGTGTCAGAGCCTGCAGTGGCGAGGGAAAGACTAGACGACTGTTTCAGAGCCTGCAGTGGCGAGGGAAAGACTAGACGACTGTGTCAGAGCCTGTGTGCTGCAGTGGCGAGGGAAAGACTAGACGACTGTGTCAGAGCCTGTGTGCTGCAGTGGCGAGGGAAAGCGTAGAGACACGAGAAGAAGAACCTTCTATGCTGGTTGTCTTCGCCTCAGTGAGGATGCTGGCATCGGCGTGGCGGTCTTTCCACGGGATGCGAAGCATCTTCCAAAGACAGTTTTGGTGAAAGGGTCTTTAGGTGGCAGAAATTGGCGACCCATGGCTAACTCCCATATGACAGGGTAACGACGCAGACGGCTTTATAGACCATAGCCTTGGTGCAGCTTCCTAAAGATTATGCTGGCACAGCATTTCATTTACTGGATTTCCTCTTCGATGGTTGCTTTTTCGTAGGTATGGGGAGTGCTCAGCAATTTCAAGGGTTCCTACGGACATTTGTTTATTTCATGAGGTCCTGTTTTGATGTGTGGGATGACCCTGGTCTTCCTGATGTTGATGGAAAGTCTCAGGCTTTGGTAAGCGTCAGTAAGGAGGTCCACTCTAGTCTGGAGAGCGACGACGGCTGCCTTCATCACTTTTGTATTGGCCTTCAGACGACTCAGGTTGAAGAGCCTCTCATCAATCTAGTGCTCTAGCTCGACGCCACGAGGAGCCGATCTCGAAAGAAAACATCATTGCGCATAGGTAGACGGTGAAAAGGTATGTGCGATAACGTCCCTTGCTTGATCCCTGTTCGTATTATATATATATATATATATATATATATATATATATATATATATATATATATATATATATCGATAATTAAATATGTGACTCAGTACAGTATAAAACTAATCTCATACTAGCCAGCCAGCCACCCAATTAACCACCCAGCCACCCAGCCACCCAGCTACCCAGCCAGCCAACCAACCAGCAAGCCATCCAACCACCCAGCCACCCAGCAACCCAGCCACCCAGCCACACTGCCACCCAGCCACCCAGCCACCCAGCTACCCAGCCACCCAGTTATAACGCCACCCAGCCTCTCAGCCATAAAGCCTCCCAGCCATCACGCCAGCCGTCCAGCCACCCAGCCAGCCAACCAACCAAAAAGCCACCCAACCACACAGCAATAACGCCACCCAGCCATAACGCCACACAGGCATAACGCCACCTAGCCACCCAGCCACACAGCCACCCAGCCACACAGCCACACAGCCACACAGCCACCCAGCCACACAGCCACCCAGCCACCCAGCCACACAGCAACACAGCCACCCAGCCACCCAGCCACCCAGCCGCACAGCCACCCAGCCACACAGAAACCTAGCCACCCAGCCACCTAGCCACCCAACCACCCAGCCACCCAGCCACCCAGCCACCCAGCCACCCAGCCAACCAGCCAACCAGCCACCCAGCCACCCAGCCACCCAGCCACCCAGCCACCCAGCCACCCAGCCACCCAGCCACCCAGCCACCCAGCCACCCAGCCACCCAGCCACCCAGCCACACAACCACCCAGCCACACAGCCACCCAACCACCCAACCACCCAGCCACCCAACCACCCAGCCACCCAGCCGCACAGCCACACAGCCACACAGAAACCTAGCCACCCAGCCACCTAGCCACCCAACCACCCAACCACCCAACCACCCAGCCACACAACCACCCAACCACCCAGCCATCCAGCCACCCAGCCACCCAGCCACCCAGCCACCCAGCCACACAACCACCCAGCCACACAGCCACCCAGCCACACAACCACCCAGCCACACAACCACCCAGCCACCCAGCCACCCAGCCACCCAGCCACCCAGCCACCCAACCACCCAACCACCCAGCCACCCAACAACCCAGCCACCGTCCAGCCCGATAATGATTGAAAGTGATGTTCCTAATAATGACGGAACGCACTGAGCTTAAATCAAAATGCGAACTTCGTCCGATGCTGACGTCATACAGGATCCAACCCGTTATTACAGCACCAGTCAACTGCGGTGCAATTATTTATCATTTGAAAACTGCGAAAGAATGAAGACGAATCGATACGTAGAATCATTGCTTTCGGTTCAGCGCCGAATAATTGAAACGGCAGCGTTGACGGAAATGTCGCCGAGAGAGTATGCGTCTCAAACACCCGCCACGGATGGAATTAAGTCGTGCGCGGTACAGCTATACTGCCATTGACTGTGTTGTTTCAAATATATTTAAAATTAAGGAATGGCACAGGAGTTGATCAATGCGCATAATACAAACGTGTGTAAAACTAATTAAGCGTTGGCTCGAGTGCCGGGCATACGCGAGAGGACGTCTTGTGTGGAGCATTTCCAATTTCCGGTTGATTAAGTTTTACGTAAATAATCCAGTTCGTTTTCCGGACGCAGGAATCGTGCCGGTTAGTCAACACACGGTGATGATGTTTGTACGAACTGAATGCAAACACAAAGCAACACTGACGCACGTTGTTAATATCGCCAAGTTGCCATAAACGATAATCAGTATTGGTCTAGTTATTTATATGCAAAGCGACTGGCGTGCTCTGACAGTGTTGACAGGTATCGACGTAGACCGTCTATACGCATTACTGACAGACGAACGTCACATTTTTAAAGGTCTCTCCTCAATTCTATTTTTTATACTCTCATTTCAAAGTAATTTTGCGAAAAATTAAACCGACCTAGTGTCCATTGCAACATGGTAGCTCGTTTGTGCAACTTTTGCATGTAATTTTTTTAGAAATCATCAGACAAACTATTGAATTACTTAATGCTTGTTCAAGCATTAAGTGAAGTGAAAATCGAAATGCTGAAAAATCACAATTTTCAACCTTGGTGGAAATTTCGTAACTTTGTTATGTGATCGGCGACACGGTTGACGTCACGCCAATGATCAGCAGTGAACCGGTCAGTGTTTACCATTTTGGATATCCACTATTTTTATCCTTACCATATCTAGCGAATGAAATCAATTCTTTAGATGATTTTTAAAAAATAGGCATTTTTTATTAAACACACTGCACACATTACTTAAGCTAATCACACACTACACATACTACACACTACACAGAACACAATTGATGGAGCGATGTTATTTCGTGAAAGATGTGCATCCGTGCGTGGGTGTGTGCTTGTACGTGCGTGTGCGTTTCCGTTTATGTACGTGTGTGTGCTGCGTGCGTGTGTGTACGTTCTTATACAGCGCGGTATCCAGTCCTTGGGAATGCTCAAAACCCTTTACAGTTCTCCCATGTCTGTAGTGGGGTACTCACAGTGTCAGTGTATGTAGTAAAATTCATACTTGAGTAACTCGAATATCCATCATAAACCAAAATCACGCCGGGGACCATTTTCTTCTTGTTGCCGTGAATAAGAACTGACATAGCCTACAAGAACTGGTGTACCTGGAATTTAACTGGCCAGTCCCGCACCAGCCAGTCCCGCACCAGCCAGTCCCGCACCAGCCAGTCCCGCACCAACGCACACCTCATTTCAAGTTGGCAGCATTGGCGCTATCCACGGAGTCGCACGTCAAAGTGTGTTTTCGTTGATATATTTTACAAAGAATGTTGAAAACAGTAAACGCTGACTTAACATGAATACATCGATACCTTGAAGGGTATAGCAGGTCCCTCCGACTTCGCATTAATCAAGGTCTAGTGTAAATACGAATTTCCCCAACCAAATTTTGGCATTTTGATCTTCATGAATATTAATTACTTCTCAGTGACCAGTGACATTTGAGCTGTGCCAAAGCCTGTGCCAAATATGAATATTGATGATTTTTTTAAATTGCTGACGTATGTGCAGCGCGTTTGGTGCGTGTTCCCGAGAACAGCTAAATGTAGACGTTGTGAACGCCACTGATAACGGTAATTGGGGTGTATCAATTCCACGATTAACAGCTAACACACAGTGAGCAAAACTACGGTTAACTACAATATCAATCTGTATCCCTCCATCATTTCGTCCACACACTATCCCATTAATCATCCATCCTCGAACCATCAAGCCTTGTTCTCCTTCCCCCGAGCCTACCCGTCTCCTTCCCTCGAGTCTGCCCGTCTCCTTCCCCGAGTCTGCCCGTCTCTTTTCTCATCCGAGCCTGCCCGTCTCCTTCCTACGAGTCTGCTCGTCTCCTTTCCCCGAGTCTGCTCGTCTCCTTCCCCCGAGTCTGCCCGTCTCCTACTCTCGAGTCTGGCCGTCTCCTTCCCCGATCCTGCTCATCTCCTTCCCCCGAATCTGCCCGTCTCCTTCCTCCGAGCCTGCCCGTCTCCTACTCTCGAGTCTGGCCGTCTCCTTCCCCCGATCCTGCGCATCTCCTTCCCCCGAGTCTGCCCGTCTCCTTCCCCCGAGCCTACTCATCTCCTACACCCAGTCTGCCCGTCTCCTTCCTCCGAGCCTGCCCGTCTGCTTCCCCCGATTATCCCTCTTTCCTTTCTTCCACAACCTATCCCAGTAATCAGCCATTATCGAACCATCGAGCTTTGTCCTCGTTCTCCCGAATCTGCCCGTCTCCTTCTCCGAGTCTGTCCGTCTCCTTCCCCCGTGTCTGCCTGTCTCCTTCCACCGAGTCAGCCGGCCTTCTTCCCCCGAGTCTGTCTGTCTCCTTCCCCGGAGTCTGCCTGTCTCCTTCCCCCGAGTCTGTCTGTCTTCTCCCCCCGAGTCTGCATGTTTTCTACCCCGAGTCTGCTTGTCTCCTTCCTCCGAGTCTGCTCGTCTCCTTCCCCCGAGTCTGCTCGTCTCCTTATCCCGAGTCTGCCTGTCTCCATCCCCCGAGTCTGCCTGTCTCCTTTCCCCGAGTCTGCCTGTCTCCTTCCCCCCGAGCCAGCCTGTCTCCTTCCACCGAGTCTGCCTGTCTCCTTTCCCCAAGTCTGCCTGCCTTCTTCCCCCGCATCTGCCTGTCTCCTTCCCCGAGTCTGCCTGTCTTCTTCCCCCAAGTCTGCCTATCTTCTACCCCGAGTCTGCTTGTCTCATTCCTCCGAGTCTGCTCGTCTCCTTCCCCCGAGTCTGCTCTTCTCCTTACTCCGAGTCTGCCTGTCTCCTTCCCCCGAGTCTGCCTATCTTCTTCCCCCGAGTTTGCCTGTGTTCTTCCCCCGCATCTGCCGCCCTTCACTTGTTTCATTCGTATTTCACCTATTACACCTATTTCACTTATTACACCTCTATTTACCTCGATTCTTTGTTTCACTCTCCCACGCCTCACATTCTACTTTCCAACCTCCATGATCCTAATTATCACCATGTATTCCTTCATATTTCCTTCCCATTCAATCTCCTTCTGTCTATCTGTTCCACCCCTCTCTTCCACACCACACCACAACAAATGATCTCCATGCTCTGCAGATGGCAGCACCTTCCAGTAACAGATCTCTAATCACGTAATCATCTCATGTTACACTTGAGGCTGGTATCAAACACAACGAATCACTTTTCGCAGAAAATGTACCCATGCCAACAGCGGAAATGGAGAACGCCTCCTTGTCTATTTCACGGTAGAAACAGCTACTGATAAAATAACACCAACACTTTCTTACGTGTTTAATATATATGTATAAATGCATTTAATTATCATGGCGTTACATTTAGCATAGTTAACAATCACTTATGTTACAGTTGCAAGAGGCTAGCTATCTGCATCAGGAATATTTGATGAGAAACAGACAATACAGATTCAAAATTGCGGTTGCATTAATGTCACACAGATTAATTTTCCTTCGCTTAACACAAACACCAGCGAAATAAATGGATATATAAATTTACCACAATTCCTTGCCAGATGTCATCTAAAAAGAATTTTCGCAATGGTGTTTATTGATAGGCGTAGCCATAACAACACTCATTCTGTATGCATACATGTTTGTGAAACAATTAACTTTTTGTCCCGTATTCATTATTTGTATCGGATGCAATATAACATTAATCGTCCTAACTACCAAGCATTGCTGCGCATAAACGAGAACGCTCTGATATATTCAGGACATAAATCACGTTTATCCTTATAGTAATAACTACTGAACATGCACACGAGCAATTAAGCATAACTGTCAGCATACTTTATACTATTCTCTTTATATACATACATACATACATACATACATACATACATACATACATACATACATACATACATACATACATACATACATACATACATACATACATACATAAGTCAAGTAACTAGCGTTCACCGTTCGTATCACAAGTCGCACGCAAACACATGACGATTGTACTTGGTACCTAATGAAATATAAATGATAAACATTTATTAATGATATTATTTATTACGATTATGGTTAATACGATACACATAAAGTGCATACGTACACGTAATATCGACAATTTAAGTTACAGTCTTTATCATGGTGATAAAATGGTGTTAGTTACAAAATGGTGATGATAGTAAACCTTGTTTAAATTAAAACAAAAATCTAATGATCATTATGATCATATTATGACTACTTTGTAATACTTAAATTGAACTTTGAGGCTGGTATCAAACACAGAAGACGCTGTCTTCTGTCAGTCAGCCATTGTTCTTTTTTCGTCGCTGCTTAAACCATGAACATACAAAACATATCCTCGTTATCTCGCGCATTGTCTGCTGCAATGTCGCGCCCATGTTTCTGCAGTTGCACGTCCAGTGAAGTGCCACCCCATTTTAAGACCCTGTTGCCTGCGCGGGCTCGCATAATCCGACAAATAACTTCCTAAACCATCTCCTTTTCTCGCATTAATAAAAACTTTATATCGCACAAAAATTCCAATCAACGAAAGTAGTGCAACTACAATGGCATGAGTACAAACTGCACATATATAACACGAGAACTCCTTCAGATGTCATTAGTGTTTTATAAACATTTAATTATTTCAAGCATCCACCATTCTATCCAACCATCTACATACCCATATATTCATCCATCCGTCGGTCATTCGTAACCTTGCATTTACACCACGCCCATCTACATCCAAGACGATCATCCAAATGACAATGTAAAGCTACCCACCTTGGTGTGTGTTCACGTTGGTGTGTGTTCACGTTGGTGTGTGTTCACCTTGGTGTGTGTTCACGTAGACCTCAATTCCAAGGCAATACCTGACAATATACAAATATTCAATACAGGCCGTCGCCGATGTAACGCATTACCAACACGGCACAACACGGCACAACACGGCACAACACGGCACAACACGGCACAACACGGCACAACACGGCACAACACGGCACAACACTGCACAACACGGCACAACACGGCACAACAAGGCACAACACGGCACAACACGGCACAACACGGCACAACACTGCACAACACGGCACAACACTGCACAACACGGCACAACACGGCACAACACTGCACAACACGGCACAACACGGCACAACACGGCACAACACGGCACAACACGGCACAACACGGCACAACACGGCACAACACTACACAACACGGCACAACACGGCACAACACGGCACAACACGGCACAACACGGCACAACACGGCACAACACTGCTTTGCAACTGTTACTGGGGATGCTGGTGTTACTGGGGATACTGGTGTTACTGGGGATGTTGGTGTTACTGGGGATGTTTGTGTTACTGGGGATGCTGGTGTTACTGGGGATGTTGGTGTTACTGGGGATGTTTGTGTTACTGGGGATGCTGGTGTTACTGGGGATGCTGGTGTTACTGGGGATGTTGGTGTTACTGGGGATGCTGGTGTTACTGGGGATGCTGGTGTTACTGGGGATGTTGGTGTTACTGGGGATGCTGGCGTTACTGGGGATGTTGGCGTTACTGGGGATGCTGGTGTTACTGGGGATGCTGGTGTTACTGGGGATGCTGGTGTTACTGGGGATGCTGGTGTTACTGGGGATGCTGGCTATGTCGATTGTATTGTTTTTGCCGTTTCTAGTTTGCTGTTGCTATATTCCCGATTCGTGTCCATTTCGCCAACTCTCATTTCGCCTACTACGAATCACTTAGAATAGCCGAAATGAGAGAGTTATCCAAATGCATAGTTGGCGAAATGAGACTACTATTGGTAGGCGAAATGGGTGAATGCGAAATGGGGATACCCCGTATGGCCGTCTCTACTGATATATCTATCACAATGTCTGGGTGGTGGTTTGACGACGACTCAACGAACGTGTTCGGAGGCGACGCCATCCCGTATACCCTTGATGTATCGTCAATGTGTTGCAGCGAATTAGGCCGTTGTGCATCATAGCAAGTAATTACATCATACATAGTTATTACGCATTCTTTATGCGTGCTGAAAAGTGTCATTCGGCGCTTCATATTACCCAACAAACCTGCTAGCAGCGATTCCCGTGTTCTGTTAACCACGTCACGCGTTGTCAGTAGCAACGTTTAAACTCTCACGTTGTACTCACAATTGTGTTACAACTCACTAAGCCGCTAAATGTAACTCTGGGAGCATCCGACGAATGTGATCATTATACGGGCGCCGCGCTCTGTGACATTGGCGTCTATATATACAAGCCGAAATGCTAAGCTGGATAGAGGCAATGACGTGACATTGGCGATTGTTTGGCCTCGCTTCCGGTATGAGATTCTCGCCTTTAAGTGGTTGTTGCTAAGCTCTTTGAACTTGACATGGTACAGTAGTGCGACACCAATTTATTGTGTAGGACAAACGCTTTAGCTAACGACACGGGTAATTCGTTTTAAATATGTTTGAACATAATATGATATGGTAATGCGAAATAGGGTAGCCACAACATAGACTGCCACTGCAGAGCAGTGGATAATGACAAAAACCAAAGCAGTGCAGCAGTCCAAAAACTAGTTGGCCTCACGTCTTTATAGATGAAACTACTGTATGAGGAAGAGCAACATTATAGGCTTATCAATATATATAACAATACTATTATATAACTATAAAGAGAAGGAAGTTCAGATCTATGGTCTAATAACATTTGAGCCGTTCTCCTGGGGCTACAAGAGGACAATGTCCGACTCGCAACCTGCCACAGACCATCATCGATCGTTGTCGAATTAAGTACGACATTATAGTTTGAGGAATTTGATAAGCGCAGGCGAACCTAATTATGCGAGCCACTTCGACTGCACTTTGCACTTTTCTTCACGTATGAAACTGCACGCTCGCGACCCGGGGTGTTTCCTCGCAGATTTATTTGGTTCGTGGCACATTAACTAGATCAGAGCAATATTCTACTCAAAACATGCCATTTCTGCTAATGGGCATTAGCACCGCCCGACCCCATGTAAAAAGTACCTTAAAAATGTCGCTTAATGTGCCGTTATTTATAATGTTTATCGCGGCGTGTCATCATTCAAAGTCACCTCAACCCATCCATCATGTGAACCGAGGTGACATTTAACTGACATTACAGGTGACATAGCGACATGGAAAGGTTAGCAGAGTATCAGTATCAGCGTATCACCGTCATCTCGGTTTGATTAGACATATTTAATATAAAATAGTATGTGACTCTGTTTGCCTGCCTGCCTGCCTGCCTGCCTGCCTGTCTGTCTGTCTGTCTGTCTATCTGTTCCGTCGTATCTCCTTCACTTTCGCATATATATTGGCAGACATCTTTGTAGGCGTGCCCACGGCACACGGTGGTGATTCGTACATTAATAAATATTCGAAATTTCCCCGGGGATTGATGTTTACGTCGAGGGAACGAAAGTGGACGTTTGACGTAAATGACGTAATTCACTCGTGATATTCGTAAAACGTTCACTGAATGCTTCTTGAACCTGGCAGTTGTACATGATTTTTGGAGCGGGAAGTTGTCATTGTCATTGACACTGCACTACCAACACTTGACTGGGTCGTGCAAGGAGTCATAAGTTGTCATAGCCATTGACACTGCACTACCAACACTTGACTGGGTCGTGCAGGGAGTCATAAGTTGTCATAGCCATTGACACTGCACTACCAACACTTGACTGGGTCGTGCAGGGAGTCATAAGTTGTCATAGCCATTGACACTGCACTACCAACACTTGACTGGGTCGTGCAGGGAGTCATAAGTTGTCATAGCCATTGACACTGCACTACCAACACTTGACTGGGTAGTGCCAGGAGTCATAAGTTGTCATAGCCATTGACACTGCACTACCAACACTTGACTGGGTCATGCAAGGAGTCATAAGCTCTCGCAGCGGTTGCCTTTTTGTCCCGTGCAACGTTGGGCAACTCGCAAGTTTAAGATAAAGCAGTCTTGGAAAAAGGTTGGTGTAAGGAGTTGATATTTGCACAAATCACGCTTAATTGTGGCATTACTTGTACCGATATTTAGTGATCCCATGATGACAACGATATAATTCTAATTAATTTAATTTCTCAATTATCTACTGCTTATGTTAAATGCTAGCAGCGTGAATATGTTAATATAGATATAAAAAAAGTTGGCCTCGCGATACACCAATGGTCGACTTGTCATCTGGAGAGTTGTTCAATTTAGTTCAATATTTATTTTCAATAATATTTCTCAAGGTATAGTTCAACAGTTGTGAAAATGATTGCGACCAGCAAAAAGCGCCGATGCAACTGTTTAAAAGTATATCGCGATCACATATTTTAATGAATGTAAAATACTAATAGAAACTATACGACAATCCAGAAGTAATAATATTTCAATATAACATGATTGTGTCAAAATAAAATATAAATATTAAATTATATAATCATATTATCCGACGCCCTCTCTCTCTCCCTCTCTCCCTCTCTCCCTCTCTCCCTCTCTCCCCCTCTCTCTCTCTCTCTCCCTCTCTCCCTCTCTCTCCCTCTCTTCCTCTCTCCCCCCTCTCTCTTTCTCTCCCTCTCTCCCTCTCTCCCCCTCTCTCTCTCCCTCTCTCTCTCTCTCTCTCTCCCTCTCTCCCTCTCTCCCTCTCTCCCCCCTCTCTCTCTCTCCCTCTCTCCCTCTCTCCGCCCTCTCTCTCCCTCTCTCCCTCTCTCCACCCTCTCTCTCTCCCTCTCTCTCTCTAGCTCCCTCTCTCCCTCTCTCCCTCTCTCCCCCTATCTCTCTCCCTCTCTCCCTCTCTCCCCCTCTCTCTCTCTCCCTCTCTCCCCCCCTCTCTCTCTCTCCCCCTCTATCTCTCACCCTCTCTCCCTCCCTCTCTCTCCCTCTCTCCCTCTCTCCCTCTCTCCCTCGCTCCCCCTCTCCCCCCTCTCTCTCTCCCTCTCTCCCCCCTCTCTCTCTCCCTCTCTCCCTCTCTCCCTCTCTCCCCCCTCTCTCTCTCCCTCTCTCCCTCTCTCCCCCCTCTCTCTCTCTCCCTCTCTCCCTCTCTCCCTCTCCCCCCCTCTCTCTCTCTCCTCCACTCTACCTGCTGTCTCGTAGAGTGTCCAAGAAAATTAAAAAAATTAAGTTTTCAAACAACCATGCATATGTGTTAAACTGTGAGGATTTATTAGAAAATAACTGTATAAAAATGTCACAGCAGTCCGTTGTGAAGACATTTCCACTCACATTAGAGCAAACAAATATTTCATTGTGACATTCGTTGGTCGCGCGTGCCGAAACAAAAGGGCCATATATGAAGGACTCTGGGCAAAGGAATGATCAGTGGACTTTATTGGGGTAACGCGATTGTCGAATTAAAAATGGCTGACAGCTGCAAGTGCGATGGGCGACCACATACGTCCAATATACTCTGCTTGTTGGACACGGTAATAAAGTATGTATTCACTCAATTATGTTAAGGCACCAGATAAGACTAATTGATGTAGTGATTGCATGACTTGACAAAGGAGCAGCAGATACTAGACGTACAAATCAGGCCACACAGTCTTAAGGAGTACTGCGAGTACCACTGGGCAGTCATTCCTAAATGTATACAACTTCATAATTGTTCTTCATACGTAACACTTCTGCTATGTTATATTTAAGTTACGTCATTGCTTGTAGAACGAAACAGTAAAATCAGCTGATCCCATTTAAACTAGTAAATTTCTAGCTCACAACGTTAATTGGCACTACATATCCGTCCACGCCAATAAGTCAAACACATTTGAATAGAAATCGAGGAAAGATGATATACAAATCACAATCTACAAAGATTCCGTAGAAAACGCCCAACTGACTCGACACAGATTTGATGTAGGTTGCCACCTGTAGACCGAATGAAGTACAACACACAATGTATTTCTTAGCCTCCGCATATCGTTCAGTCGTAATTATCTTAATTGTAGATGTGTTGACCTTTACGCACTGGCTGGCCCACATTTCCTTCCACCATTTAACAGATGACTAGCTCATGAAACACTGTCGATTCGCCAGATCTACTGGTGTCAGATAACCATAATAATGCACTTCAATTTTTGTCGACCGCCACCGTATCATTTATCAATGCCACTGCGTTGATCGCAGTCATTTTCCCCGCGAATAATAGTTGCCACAACAAGCGACGACCACTTCCAAGTAACTGACGTTTGCGGAAACAAATCGTTCCATTAACACGCCACTGAAAGCCGACGCATGTTTGGCCTTACCGGTGCCTTCAGTGATAATGGATCTATAATTATAATTATAACACAATGCCTGGCATGTGGTAGATAAATATGGATAGCGATACTTAGTAGAGCGTGGCGGTTCTCGCGGGTAAACACGTCGGTTTAACATACACCGAACATTATGTAAAACACTGCGAGTTATGCATTGAGCGGCGTGATGCTGTCAATTTGAACGGGGGTGTGTACACGCGAGTGCTTCTGCGTGGAAGCAAGACCGTTCTTTGTTCTACGCATTCGTGGACACAGCAGCAGCAACATAAGTATCAGCAGCCCCAGCAGCAACAACAACAGCAGCAGAAGCCCCAGCAGCAACAACAACAGCAGCAGAATTACCCATACTGCATATATTCTTATAACAAGAAAAACCGCGTCTGAGTAAATAACTTCTTTATGTGGTGTTTACGCCGCATTTCCAAAAGCGATGATATGCGTCGTTTTGTGCAGCGTGGGGTTTGATGATGATGGTTGTAGCGGTTGCGATATGATGCTATATGCAGTGCAGACTGTGTTGACGCGGCTGCTTCTGAAGACTCGGTCTATCGTTGGACAGTGGAACATCCGAAGTCGCGATCGGGTGTCCAACTCTCCCGTCGGCTAAAGCTCTCATCTGCATCAAATGTACACAATTCAGCGAAACTGATCAAATCACTCAGATGCCGTATCTAACTGCCAGAATCGACAAATGTGCTAGCCTGGTTGGTGTCGCGTGCACCAATGTCGCAAAGGCTTCTATTTCCGGAGTGCATCGAGGACTATTTAGAGCGATTTTGTGTGTGCGTGCGTGCGGATTCATTATGGCACTTCTGTTCGATGGTAATAAGAAGTATTCTGATGCCAGACAAAGTTGTCCTCACTCAGTCTAAGAAGCCACTACGACTCAATATGGCGACATTGAGTGAGAGTGTCGTGGATAGAATTATTTTTGTTTTGTTTAATTATTTTCATATATCACATCACATCACACAATACCACATCACACCACATCACACAATATTATTTCATGACCTTTGAAAACACTTGGCATGTTCCCAATAAGGCCGCAGTACTACGTACTTGATGCCATACAAGTAGACTGGCTAGATTAATCACACTGCACCACGAACATTCATCATTCTCTCTTTCGGTTTGACTGTTAATTTAAAACACAGCACCATGATGCGAGCTGTTCCGGTAGTAATGGTCTTGGAGACACGTCAAGTCCAACACCATCCGATACACGACCCGTGTTTTTTTCAGATCACTACTCAACTTGTATGAATTATTTATCGAGCTGCGTCTGTAAATCTGACTGCGCGACAACACATAAAGCACAGCCGTCAAATGAGCAACACAAAAAGACTACCAAATGAGCTGTCCTACAAGGAGAGTATGCACTTACAAATGAGCTGTCCTACAAGGAGAGTATGCACTTACAAATGAGCTGTCCTACAAGGAGAGTATGCACTTACAAATGAGCTGTCCTACAAGGAGAGTATGCACTTACAAATGAGCTGTCCTACAAGGAGAGTATGCACTTACAAATGAGCTGTCCTACAAGGAGAGTATGCACTTACAAATGAGCTGTCCTACAAGGAGAGTATGCACTTACAAATGAGCTGTCCTACAAGGAGAGTATGCACTTACAAATGAGCTGTCCTACAAGGAGAGTATGCACTTACAAATGAGCTGTCCTACAAGGAGAGTATGCACTTACAAATGAGCTGTCCTACAAGGAGAGTATGCACTTACAAATGAGCTGTCCTACAAGGAGAGTATGCACTTACAAATGAGCTGCCCTGCAAGAAGAGTATGCAGTTACAAATGAACATGCATGTGCGTGAACTGTTGACTACGAGATGCAAAGCATACTTGTATCATCCTTGCTTTCTAGCATCCTCACTTCAACCTCTGACTCACATACCCACAAATAAGTATGTGTGTTTTATATTACTACCAAGCAAAACCACTTAAAGGTACAAAGTCAGATCGTTGCTATTATAAGGTCATGCTACATAGTATGAACAATACACATATTCTATCGCCTTAACGCCCCAAATGTGTTTTATTTAATGAACCAAATTTACTTTAATATAATTTGACCGTTTTCTGCTAAATTTGAATGTTTCGCCCCAAATGTTATGTTTACATTGTATGCTGAACGACAATATCGATATTCATAAGCATATAACAAATTATATTTTAACATTTTGGTTCGTTTGCGCAGTCACTATGTTAGACTATGTATAGCGAATACGATGTAACATAATTGTTCGATAATTGCGATCACTCTACATTTTAAGCCACTGGGAGCAATACCTGAATGATTTTGTTTAGTTATCGTGGAAACAAATTTGGAATATCAAATATGTTGTTAACAATTACCTATTTTTTGTGCACTTGCGATTAGAAAACGAAAATAATTTTCCGAACTGAACGTATTTGATACAAGCGAGACAGTTCTTAACAAACCATCATATTGTTTGGTGGGCAACATGAACAACATTGAATTCCGTTTGCTTTTGTGGATCCACCACTGAGAGGTGATGATAGATTCATCATTGGATCACGAGGATCATACAACGGCACACACGTTTGATACAAGCGAGACAGTTCTTAACAAACCATCATATTGTTTGGTGGGCAACATGAACAACATTGAATTCCGTTTGCTTTTGTGGATCCACCACTGAGAGGTGATGATAGATTCATCATTGGATCACGAGGATCATACAACGGCACACACGTTTGATACAAGCGAGACAGTTCTTAACAAACCATCATATTGTTTGGTGGGCAACATGAACAACATTGAATTCCGTTTGCTTTTGTGGATCCATCACTGAGAGGTGACGATAGATTCATCACTTGATCACGAGGATCATAAAACGGCACAAACATTTGATACAAGCGAGATAGTTCTTAACAAACCATCGTATTGTTTGGTGGGCAACATGAACAACATTGAATTCCGTTTGCTTTTGTGGATCCATCACTGAGAGGTGACGATAGATTCATCATTGGATCACGAGGATCATACAACGGCACAAACAGGGTGTATAACGGAATAGCTACTAAACAAGACAAAACACCACGCACCGTAATCTCGTTGATTGGTTCCATTGAAGCAATTGTTATTTGAGGGCGAGGACCGTGCGTGATCCAACTGCTAGAGTGGCCTAGTTATACCTTACGTGATTCAAAACATGTTTGTGAGCGAACATTTCGTATCACAAAGAGATGGCGAATGGACTGTTTCTAATACCATTGAAACGGGATTTTGAAAGTCATGATCTGGTTTGCACGCTTGGCGTAAACTAGTTCATGCACAGTTGTTCTGTTCTCTCGCCAATAGATATACCGACCATTGTTGTCAGACGTATACTCATACAGGACTCCGTCGAACATAGTCCGGAGTGTAAGGTTTCTTTCCGTTAAGTACCCTAGCATAAGGGTGTCACACTAAGGTGATGCTGTTTCGCTTTAGTTGTTACAGAAAGTTAGTTAGATCGTGTTTGTAGCAAAAGGTGAGTGGTTTGAAATCAGTACATGGGTTTATGTCACGATTGTAGTCATTCTCCTTCACAGTGGACAATAAATATATATAAAAAATAATACGACTACTTGTAAATACTTTTTGTTTGACCGAGGAAACTAAACTGTTTTTAGTGTTTTGTTCCAGATACGATTAGAATGTTCATGAAAATGCTACGTGCATCATATATTTAACGAGATTGCCCTTCAAGGCAAAGGCCCATATGGCAAGGAAGCCATTGGCTTATGGAGATCCATATTTTTTTCTATTTGTAACCCGCCCTCCTGAGATATGTGTCAACCTTGTTTTTAAACATATTCACACTGCTAGCAGTTACACAATCTGTTGATAATTTGTTCCATTCATTGGTTGTCCTCTGTGAGAACGCCTTGTCTCTAAGGTTGTTAAACCACATTCTCTAAGTCGTTCTTCGCAACTAAGGTCTCTCAGTTCTGGAATCATTTTAGTTGCTGTACATTGTTTTCTTTCAAACGTATCTATATCCTTCTTACGATATGGTCTCCAATCTTGTATACAGATGAATAATTAGCTTTTTTCCTTTTATGCTATATTTCTCCTAATCTATCCAAGAATTTGATTACCATTTGAAGCTGCAATATCACAATGTTATGAAACTTTCATATCAGCACTCCTAAGTCCTTTTCTTTTACAGTAGTACATAGAACGGTATCTCCCATTTTATATTTTAAATTCAGGTTCCCGTATCCTGTATGTAGGCATTTACATTTTCCAAAATTGAATAACATCTGCCATTTCTCAAACCATTTCAATAATGTGTCTAGATCGTTTTGCATATGTTGTTTATCACCATCATTGTTAACCTTTCTAAACACTTTTGTGTCATCCGCAAATTTCTGTACGTTGCTTGTTATATTGTCGTCCAAGTCAGTGATATATATTAAGAATAATAAAGGTCCTAACACTGATCCTTGTGGTACCACACTCAAAACTGATTTCCAGTTTGAAAACTACTACAACACGCTGTCGTCTGTCAGTCAGCCGTTGTTCTATCTAGTCGATTATGCCATCCCCGATACCATGGGCTTTTAACTTAAGTGGTAATTTTTGAAAACCTAAGTGCATAATATCTGCTGGTGATCCCTCGTATATCCACTTAGTGATTTCTTCCAAAAAACATAACATATTTGTTTAGCATGACCGCGCTTTTAGGAATCCACGTTGATATGGATTTAATAATGTCTACCTAACAAGGAAGTCCACCATATGGTCTTTAATTTACCTTTCTATTACTTTACAAATCACTAATGTTAAGCTCACTGGTCTGTAATTTTCTGACTTATTTCTCCAACCCTCTTTAAATAATGGTATGATATTTGCTTCTTTCCATTCAAAAGGAACAACTCCCGTTTAATAACAAGTTGAAAACTCTTGCAAATGGTATACTAATTAGTTCTACTGTTTTCATTAGTAGTTTTGGAGGGATTATATCCACTCCAGGTGATTTATTGTCCTTCATTGCCTTTATTTTCTTAGCTACCATTTCTTGAGTCACAATTAACTGCCCTAAATTGTCCGATTTAGCCTTCTGAAATGTAACATCTGGAACTGGTAATGAACCAATATCCTCTCTGGTAAACACTGAACTGAAGTATCATTTCAGGCCGTCCGCCATTAAAAACCCTTGTGATATTATATGTGTGGCACTGTCTTCTAGTGGTCTAACCTTCTTGTACGGTTTGTTTACTCCTGATATATGCATACAAACTCTTGCCGTCATGTGTTATGTTACATGCTAACTTTTGCTCGTAGCTTATTTTAGATTGCCTAATTTCATCCTTAGCTACACCAAGTGCCTATTTGTAACTTGTGTAGTCTTCATCCTTTCTGGTGCGCCTGTATATATAAATCCTCCACTTAGTTTGCTTGTACAATATTTTTCTAATAGCTTCTTTTGACAAGTGTTTCTTTCTAGACCATTTTCCTTGTTTTTTCAACGGAACAAATGTATCAGTTATACTCTCAATTACACAGTTTACAATGTTCCAACATTCAATTGCAGTCTTATTCCAATCTACTTTTGTTAAGTATTTTATCATAGCTTTATATTTACCTTTGTGGAAGTTTCTCCTGTATTTTTATTTGTACTTTATAATTTTACTTTGATGTCAAAATGTATTTGGTTATGATCAGTGTTACCCAATGGCTCATGTATTTTGACATTGTCCACTAATTCATTTTGTGAAGACAAAGCTAAATCTAATACATTCTCACCCCTGGTTGGTTCTAGCACGTGTTGAGTAAGTAAGCTCTCCTGAATTAAAAGTAGAAACTGTTGATCCTCACCCCCTGTACTCTCTAGAGATTTCCATTGTATGTGTCCGTGGCAAAAATCTCCCATTATGATACATTCACCTTTACTCCCTTCCTTTATAGCGTTTTGCATTTTTCCGTTATCCTTTTCGTTAATGTCTGGACTTCAGTAAAGCAATCTAATAGTTAATGTTGAATTTCCTGTAATTATGTTGCACAAAAACAGCTTCATCGCAATTTGCTTCACTTTCTAATTTTATTTCGTAAGCAGCAAAAGAGTCTCTAATATATAAAACGACTCCCCCTCCCCTTTTTCCTATTCGATCTCTGCTAAACACGACGTATCTGTCAGTCCTAATGCAGCATCTGACATGTCTTTGTTGGCCCATGGTTCGGTTATACCAATTATGTGAAGGTTAAATATATGTAACCTTATGCACCAATTAGGGTGCGAAGGGATAAGTAAGAAAGTACGTAAGAAAGTGAATAAGTATGTAAGTAAGTGAGAAATGTACGTGCATTTTATAATAATTGCATTTAACGAAGTGATCTCTGGACAGGACTTGACTTCCATCAGACGAAAGTGGCAACAAGGGACCGACACTGCTGGTCACATAGTGTCAGACCATCAGAGGAGATTTCCCAACAGCCTACCACTGTCATGAAATAGCTGAAGGTGAAGGGTCATATAAGGGTTATCGCCTGTCTGTAAAAAAAATATATTATTATCATTGGCAATTTATCTGCAAATCGATACATCCATTACGATTGGAATGACCGACGGCGGGCTCTGCTTTTGGTGGCTTTATGGCATCTGATAGTTCTATAGGACGGCCAACGCTTACAATAGAAACATGTTGAAATATCATAATATCATCGGGAACTGAAGATATCCAGATTAACTGAATACTGCTGAATTATCAGGAAGCTGTTTAAACGTGTGTGCGTGTGCGTGTGCGTGTGCGTGTGCGTGTGCGTGTGCGTGTGCGTGTGCGTGTGCGTGTGCGTGTGCGTGTGCGTGTGCGTGTGCGTGTGCGTGTGCGTGTGCGTGTGCGTGTGCGTGTGCGTGTGCGTGTGCGTGTGCGTGTGCGTGTGCGTGTGCGTGTGCGTGTGCGTGTGCGTGTGCGTGTGCGTGTGCGTGTGCGTGTGCGTGTGCGTGTGCGTGTGCGTGTGCGTGTGCGTGTGTGTGTGTTTGGTACGTTACATAAATGCGCATGTTGATTTTTCATAATGGAATAGAGTTGTAATATATGACATTAGTATTGAATTTACCACAATGCATGTGCAGTACTAGCATCGATCATTTCACTGTTACACAAGTAGTGTTGATGCGAACTGTCATTGTTTGCCAAGCGTGTTGTATACTGCGATAACAATCACGTGTAATGGGAAATTCGCTGTTCGTACATCAGCCAATCCGCAAAGTATGATTAACTCAACAACGCAATTTGGTAATTCAGGGAATGAAAAAATAATTAAAATAGAAGGTCATTATCAATCGACTCTTTATATAAATGTATCGATTTATAGTTTAATAAAATGTAATGTTCGTTGCCTTCCTCGGTTTTCGGCACCTTTTTGGTATTAATAATAA
>OY759263.1:8040966-8053466 GCA_963662155.1 Lamellibrachia columna
CATTTATATATATTAAAAACAGTATAGGGCCTAATACTGATCCCTGTGGTACCCCACTCAAAACCGATTTCCAGTTTGAAATCTCACCATCTACTATTACTCTCTGTCTTCTGTGTGTAAGCCACTTTTCTATCCAGTTGATTACATCATTACCTATACCATGGGCTTTTAGTTTAAGTAACAATCTTTGATGTGGCACTTTATCGAAAGCTTTCTGAAAATCTAAGTAGACAACATCCACTGGTGACCCGTCGTCTACCCACTTTGCAATTTCTTCAAAAAACATAAGAGATTGGTTAGACATGACCTTGCTTTTGGGAACCCATGTTGAGATGTATTTATTAATATATGTTTTACAAGGAATTTCACCAAGTGGTCTCTAATCAATGTTTCGAGTAATTTACATACAACTGATGTTAAACTCACTGGTCTGTAATTTTCTGGCTTGTTCCTCGATCCCTTCTTAAATATTGGCGTAATATTTGCTTCATTCCATTCTGAAGGAACTATTCCTTCTTCTAGTGACAAGTTAAACAATTTTGCAAGTGGTGTATTGATTTGCTCAACAATTTTCTTAAGCAGTTTTGGTGGTATCCCATCAACTCCAGGTGATTTATTATCTTTCATCTTCTTAATTTTCTTTGCTATCATTTCAGGAGTTACAAATAACTGCCCTAAATGTTCTGATTTATTGCCCTCAAATTTAGTAAATGGAACTGGAAGTGAGCTGATATCTTCTGTGGTAAAAACTGCGCTGAAATACTCATTCAGGACCTCTTCCATTTGAAACCCGTCTGAAATTATGTTTTCACTGTTGTTTTCCAGTGGTCCGACCTTATCTCGAACTTTCTGTTTACTCCTTACATAACCATAGAAACTCTTGCTCTCATTTTTTATATTACCTGTAATTTTTTGTTCAAAGGTTCTTTTAGATTTTCTAATTTCAGCTGTAGCTAGGTTAAGTGCCTCTTTGTAATTTGCTTAATCTTCATCCTTTCTGGCACGCCTATAAACATGGTATGATATGTTTCACTTTATTAATGGCAAAAATTGCTATATATATATATATATATATATATATATATATATATATATATATATATATATATATATATATATATATATATATATATATATATATATATATATATATTGGAACTGATTTTGTTTATATGTTCTTTCCATGTTGTGTATTTCAATGTAATCCTCGAAATTTCTTCTTTGTTGTTCTTGCCAAACTGGTTAGTGATACCAATGTTTATTTTAATACTGTTGTTTAAATTGGTTTTGGTGTTTACAAGGCAAAAAATGCAAACATTTGTCGTTTTGATATTTAGAGATAATTTATTTCAACAGAACCAATCGTGTAATTGTTTTAATTCGTGTTCAGTATTATTAATTAAATCATCAATGTGTGAATCTGATTGGTAGACGGTTGTGTCATCAGCGAAAGATAAAACAGTTAGAGACGTAGAGTTTATTATGTCATTAATATAAACTAGAAAGATAACTGGTCCTAATATGGATCCTTGTGGTACTCCATTTGTTTTGCTTTTCAATGACGATTTGCTTTTGTTTATCTCATATTGTTTGCGGTTAGATAGGTAACTGGCAAACCATTTATTGCATATTCCTGTTACTCAATACTGATTTAACGTATACAGCAACACGTTGTGATTAATTATATCAAATGCTTTTGAAAGATCAAGGAGCGCAGTTAATGTAATATCTTTAGTTGTTCTGTCATTTGCATCTGCAATGTCCTTAAGCAAGTGTAATATCGGATGAATAGTACCATCTTTTGAACGAAATCCATATTCGTGTTTACATAGAATATTGTATTTTTATAAAAATATTACTAGTCTGTTGTACACATTTCTTCCATTATTTTAGAGAGTGTGGGTAAAATACTTATGGGTATATAATTATTAAAGATTTAGTTATTTCTTGATTTAAAAATTTGAATTAGTTTTTGCAATTTTTAGATTATCAGGGACAATGCCTGTAACGAAGGATTGGTTTGTTATATGCTCGAGTGGGACGGTTATTTCGTGTGTGGCCTCTTACAATAATGTTATAAATAAAATGTGGCAATCCTCACTACATTGAAATTGACAGCATAGTTTCCTCGCTGGTGCGTATGAAATAGGAGGAGGCATTGAGTCGTCTACTGATTTACCTATTCCAATAAAAAAGGTTATTACATTCTTCTGCAATACGATATGAATTCGATATTTCTTGTCCATTTACAATGTAGGTTTCGGGTAGTTTGAAACATTCTTTTTGTTTATGTATTACCTGCCTCAATACAGCCCATGTTTCTTTGATGCTGTGCTTACGTTGATCTAGCATTTCTGTATAGTATTTAGTTTATGCTGCCCTTTTAATCTTATTAAACATTCTACAGTACTCCCTATGTGCACTAGCTGTCTCTGGACTTAAAGATTCTACAGTACTCCCTATGTGCACTAGCTGTCTCTGGACGTAAAGATTCTACAGTACTCCCTATGTGCACTAGCTGTCTCTGGACTTAAACATTCTACAGTACTCCCTATGTGCACTAGCTGTCTCTGGACTTAAAGATTCTACAGTACTCCCTATGTGCACTAGCTGTCTCTGGACTTAAAGATTCTACAGTACTCCCTATGTGCACTAGCTGTCTCTGGACTTAAAGATTCTACAGTACTCCCTATGTGCACTAGCTGTCTCTGGACTTAAAGATTCTACAGTACTCCCTATGTGCACTAGCTGTCTCTGGACTTAAAGATTCTACAGTACTCCCTATGTGCACTAGCTGTCTCTGGACTTAAAGATTCTACAGTACTCCCTATGTGCATTAGCTGTCTCTGGACTTAAATGTTCTACAGTACTCCCTATGTGCATTAGCTGTCTCTGGACCTGGTTTATTTAGCTTCTTTCGAAGCAGCTTTGCTTTATGTATTGATGACGTCGATATACCAGACGTAACTAAGGGCTCTCGTTTAAGATATTTTCTAGTGCCTCCGATACTCTTGATTGCACAAGATATTTCGTAAAGTGCTTTACGTATTAACATAAAATTGTCATATGCTTTATTCGCATCGGTAGTGGATAATACAGATGAATAATCAGCCCTAGCCAATAGATTCCTAAAAGTTAAAATGTTAGTTAATTGTAATTGGCGTACTTGTTTGTACATTGATTTTTGTCTAGGAGGTGTACCATATATTAAATGAAATATTCCAAAATGATCAGCGACATCTGTTATAATAATCCCGTATTCATAATTAGGATGAGTATGGTTAGACTATAAATGGTCTATTATATTTGTCGAACCTTATTATTGGTGTTATTCTTGTTGGTTTCGTTATATGTGGGATATATCCTTGTGGTATTACGCTGTCAATGATGTCATTGGTTTTTGATGACTGTCGAAGTTTAGTAAATTAATATTACAATCTCCCATCAAATAAGCTGTTTTATTTTTATTTGTGATTTTAGCGTGGATTTCTAATATTTTACTCATAAATAAATCGCGATCTGCACTGGGAGGACAGTTAGGACGGTACATTACACCCACTATTATAGGTTTATTTTGATTAACGTGAACTTTAAATCTAGTGTGAGACAATTTGAAGACATATTAAATAGTCATTCTTGTACAGAATCCCAATGGGTCTCTAAGCTACGACAGTTGATACAGAACATCGACAGAGATATATTTCTAGAATTCAATGATTTGTAAAATTAAACTGAAGTAAAATATTTGCAATAATTTGCACTCATAGACAAGAGAGATTCATTATATGTTTAATATTCATAGTTGTTAGCTTCTTTGCATATTTTTTTAAATCAAAGTGTTTACTAGTTAGGATCCGGTCAATATTAATCGAATCAACTATTTACTAATCTAAATTTAACGCATACCGCGTGAACCCAACCCCCAATTCGTTGCTTGTACAATTCTAACAAAAACAACAAAGACGATTATGTGAACATAATTACATTGTGAGAACATAATATGACATACAGTATCAATGAACAGCAGAATATTTGCAATGAGAAATGATAAAGAGCTTGGTATTTAAAATTTAAAGAATAATACAAAAATAATAGAGCGAAGTTCGTCAAGTTTTCATATATAATACTTTGTACCAGTAGACACATTTGTGAAGAATCAAAGTAGTTGGTTTTGTAGACACGAAACTGTGTTGCCTTGCGCATGGGCTTGACCAATATGAGAACGATTAAAAAATAAAATGTATATAGATTGCATTACTAGCCATGTATGAAATATGAAGATATACATCAAGGCACGCAATGTAATTTAAATAAAGCAATAGCCAAATTAATAATAACATAAACATCTTAATGCGTCATTGTCCTAATAGAACTAATGACACGAATGTATTATTTTATTCAAAGGTACGCATTTAAAATGAGAAAAAACATTCAAATTGCTTTTTGTGGTATTAACTAGTTATGAAATATAAAGACGTACAATAAAGCACACATTGTAATTTAAATATAACAGTAGCCACAATACGCACAGCAGGCAGTGGACAAACATTTCCAAGTAACATATATCTCAACATGTGATTGTCCAAATAAACTAATCAGATTAGGGTATTTTTGTCATTCGAAAGTATGCATTTAAAATGGGAAATAATATAATTTGTAGATGTACCTTGTAACTCAGACGTCGCCAAGTTATGGCAGTCAGTGTGCCTTCAAATCGGCAGTTGACGTCACTTTCTTTATGGCAGTGTTTTTGATTACTTGTCCATGATGACTTGTCCATGGAACGTCCAGCAGCCGTTGATTTTATTGGTTTTCTTCACCTTTCTTGTTTCGAATGCAAGGGTTGAACGTCAGGACGTGAGGTCCTAGTTGCTGATCAGCTGTTGGTGTGGCTGCGCACTCCTGCTGTGTTCTTTTAAGTTGACTCGCGGTTTACCGAATCTCGCACCTGTTCAGTCGCAACACGGATGATTATAGGTCTTGGTCGAGCTGCATCTCCCTGCGACCGTGTCGGTGGCTGCGTTCGATGTCTCGCAGCTGGAGTGGTGGATTGTCATTTTATTGTTTATCATCTCAATGACTTTGGCGTCTGTGTTTTCGCTGTCTCTGGCAATCCTTGTATTCGCAAGTTTGTTCGCCTTCCGTATTGTTAATTGTCGTCAAGACTCTGTTCGAGGAGACACACATTTTCTTCTAGACTTTTGATTTTGTTTTCTCGCGCGTCAATGCATTCGCGGAGGCTTGCTATATACGTTTTCATATCGCGTATTTCATCCAGTAATTCACGCGGGTTGAGTGCTTCCCGTAATTTGGCCACCACATCGCTGTCATTCATAATTGTCAGAAAGTTTAGCGCGAAAGTGTCCTTTTTGTGGCATCGCTATCAACACTGTGACTGGCCTTGTCGTGGTCTGTTTACTTTGCGCAGTGGCAGGGCGACAATGTCTAGGACAGTCCACGTGTTGACACTGTAGACTGGCTAGTGCACGCTTGACCGAACACGGTTAGGATTAGTTGCAGTGCCTTTATTTATTGCCCAAGAGCAATAAGAAATACCCAAACTGTAACAAGCAGTGTTCACTGGAGCTCTACTTGACTGACCAAATACATCCAACGATACTTATCTCATGACAGCACCTGTTTGTGTTGTTGTACGACGTACGCTAATACATCCAACGATACTTATCTCACGACAGCACCTATTTGTGTTGTTGTACGACGTACGCTAATACATCCAACGATACTTATCTCACGACAGCACCTGTTTGTGTTGTTGTACGACGTACGCTAATTGGAAAAATCTTTGCGTTTTTACCGGACTGACTACTACACGTCAACCTCTTTGCATTGTGTTGTACAAATGTGTGTGCGTGCGTGCGTGCGTGCGTGCGTGCGTGCGTGTGTGTGTGTGTGTGTGTGTGTGTGTGTGTGTGTGTGTGTGTGTGTAGGTGGGTGTGCGCGCACTTGTGTGTGTTTATGTGTGTGTGTGTGTGTGTGTGTGTGTGTGTGTGTGTGTGTGTGTGTGTGTGTGTGTGTGTGTGTGTGTGTGTTTATGTGTGTGTGTGTGTGTGTGTGTGTGTGTGTGTATGTGTGTGTGTGTGTGTGTGTGTGTGTGTGTGTGTGTGTGTGTGTGTGTGTGTGTGTGTGTGTGTGTGTGTGTGTGTACGTATGTGTACGTATGAACGTGTGTATGTATGTATGTTTGTATGCATGTATGTATGTATGTATGTATGTAGGTGTGTATGTATGTATGTGTATTGACGTATGCACGCACGCACGCATGCACGCATGCGCGCATGCACGTTTGCTCGTACATCGCTTATGTCCCTTGGAACAATCTTAGTTGTGGTCAACTCAGACAACTCTAATGCTGTGCACTGTGGCTAAGACGCTGACGTTGAGCAGTTTCTGAGTAATCAACTTGTTTTAAATGTCGTAGCGGGATGTCGTCTGACAGGCGGTCTGCATAGCGAAGCCAGCACATTTGTGACTTCGTACACTGCAGTAAGACTTCAATTAAAGACATGCGGCCATAAATATACGATAAAACCTTTAATATGTGTTTGATGGATTCAGGTTTCACATAGTCAGCAAATTCGTTCGTTGTTAATGTAAATTGTAGCACTTTTTTGTTCCGAAGGCCAAAAGTAAATGTCAGACTGGGAAGTTGCGTTATTGAATGAATGAATGAATGAATGAGTAAATAAATACATTAATTAATTAATGTTTATTAAAGTAATATTTATTTGGGACCACAGTATTAAGAAAGTGTGTCCCATGGGTACAACACGTGCCTATCGAATTTGATAGCAGATTCAAAGTCTAAAGTATGCGAAGCTTTCTAGAAACGTATTTTCGATGTTGAATTTACATTGAGTTCAGGTAATCTGTTCCAGGTGGACTTGACGTTTTAAGCTAAAATGCGTGACCTCGAGTCGAAATAATAGTATTTAAAAGAGGGTTATTACAAGATATGAGGTTATTTTCAGTTGCACTGACGTGTCCATGCAACATATTATTTTCCATGACTATGTCATTATAAATATGGTGGAGTTCTTGACACCAAAGCAACATTCATCAAATGTTTCGCCTCAACCATAACGCGTCACATTTTCTCACATTCTTCGCCTAGCTTACTGAGTTAATTTCCAACATCCGGTACATATTAAACTGTAATGTTTCTAGATAGGTTTCTAAGTTGTATTTTGTTGGTGATTTGGGATTGATGCAAACGGGTATTGCTACTAATAGTTTTGAAAAAAAATTGTTTTGTTTTATTCTTCCTAGTGGGACGACAATGATATCGTAAGGACGACCTCAGAGGAGATGCCGTTTTACACAACTGGCTACATCTTCGGTCGGATAGGATAAAGGCCAGCTTGGGAATGCAATGGCTAGTTGTATCCGCATTACGAATATGGCTGAGCGCCATTTCAGCATGCTGACATTTTTGTGTGCTCCAAAACCACGAGCTGCTTCCAACCATGATGTTGTGTTGAAGCAGATGAAAACATGGCATTGGGAAGAAACAAAGCGGACCAGATACGTATCCAGACCTATAAGACATAGGTGCATTACCACAAAAGACGACACCCTGCCTAAGATGGTGGAATGTGAAAGTGACGCATTCCAAATTCGGCGTACCACAATCTCATATTAATGTGGTGGACATCTCAGTAGATGCGACTTCGTCAGAGTCTGGCCACATTGTCGTCATCAATGCTGATGTCGTCTCGCAAAGTTCTAAACGAACACCTCCCTCTGTCTGGTGGTCAATCCCATTCACGTCTATTTGACCTCATCGTGTGATGTCATCTCACAAAGTTCTAAACGAACACCTCACTCTGTCTGGTGGTCAATCCCTTTCACGTCTATTTGACCTCATCGTGTGATTTCGTCTCACAAAGTTCTAAACGAACACCTCACTCTGTCTGGTGGTCAATCCCATTCACGTCTATTTGACCTCATCGTGTGATGTCGTTTCACAAAGTTCTAAGCGAACACCACACTCTGTCTAGTGGTCAAGCCATCTTACGTCTTTTTGACGTCATCGTGGTTGCATCGTTAAGTTGCGCCAACATTTTGTCTCCTTCGAGTATTTTGGGATTGCGACCTTTCGTCAGTTATTGTAATGCGTTATGACATTGACGTGCCAAGAAATCCCGGTGCTACAAAGGGCAAACTAACTGGAAGAGTATACAGGCCTTGTACAATTACCTTTAGCCCTCGTGTGAGTACCTGGGGTAACTTTGTGCCTCAGGTCCTTAGTTTTTGTAATATTTTTTTGCAATACTTGTTCTAGTATTATTTTCAACTGCATATCCTTTTATTTATTTGCTTCCTGGTATATTTCACTTAACATATATATATATATATATATATATATATATATATATATATATATATATATATATATATATATATATATATATATATATATATATATATATATATATATATATATATATATATATATATATATATATATATATATATATATATAAACATAATGTTATGACGAAAGAGTTGCACTGCTGACATAGACCGCTGACTGTTGTTATCCGTGGAGAACATTGTAAGTGGAAACGGCCTGACAACGGCCTGACAACAAGGCCATATGTCATATGTTCTGTTACCAAACCTTCAGCAATAATGACATGTAATGTTGCCACGCTCCCGTTTCGCATCGCAATTATCTCTATGTTTTGCTTGCATCATTCCAACATTGCCTTCAGATGATACATAGCATAGCGCAATGCCACCCAGCACTTTTATGTTTTCAGTCATACATAAATCACATTGCTCTGATGTATACCAACATTAAACGTGGTATCCCATTTCGCTTACTGCCATTTCACCTACTGATATTATTTCTATTGTGCCTACTCTGCATTTGGATCGCTCTCCCAGTTAGCCTACTCTAAGTGATTCACCCTCTCTCAGTATGCTTATGACTTTACTAGAGGTCAGATTAACGAATGTAGGGCGTATTAAATTGTGATATCTGACATTAAGCAATTCATATGATGTGACATAAATGCAATTGAGCAGGTAAATTCACATGTTTATTTGTAGACTGTGAAATAGTGCATGTGTTCTTAGTTTAACAGGCGGGAGGGATTTATGGGATATTTTCTGCTATGGGCCACGTGGGCGCTTGACTATATGAATATTTTTTGTAAACATTGACCGGCATCGCACGTGGTGGGCGCTTAGATAGAGGTGGAGGTACGTGATTTTGACATAATTTTTTGATAATTTTACGACTGTCACAATAAAATTCCAAAATGCATAACTTTATATGAATAGATAATTTATTTTATATGCATATCCTTGCTTTTATATTAAATTTTAACTGAAACTGGTATCTTGAAAGCATCATCCAGGTATATGTCTAAGTGCACTTTATTAACTACTGTGGTTTTTCAAGGGTTTTAACCTTTAATAAAATTATTACTGACCACACTAAATGACGCAAATGGCAGTATATGTAAAGTGTGTTCCACATTAAAGGACAAGGAATGCATAACAAAAGATATTTTAGAAATCACTTCCAAGTGAGCGATAATATAGGATAAATATGCCCGCGAGTGCTAGGTAATTTTGTAAAATGTTATGTTATTATAGAGCTACGATTACATAAAAATATTGGAATACTTGCTAGAATTTCATCATCTCACATGCAAATCTCGTTTATATCCGCGCACTGTTACATGCTTAACGAGGTCAAAATGTGACGTGCCCCACTAGCATAAACATGGCAGCGGCAACGCGCGTTTACAGAAGTCTTCTCTTTTTCAAAGCGACCATGTGCAAAAACTACACACGTAATTCTTTAAAAGGTAACAGTGGATGAAAGACTAGTACATTAGCTTTTAACTAATATATGCATGATTGCAATTTCTAGCGTTTTGTAAAGGTACAAATTACATTAAAACTAAACATTAGTGCAGATACGAAACGGCAACAGGCGGATTCGTTTGACGTGCCTACCATTATTCCCGGTTCACATACTCTGCATTTTGATAGCTCCTCTCCCACCAATATCACGATTTAAATGTAATACTTGTAAAAAACAATTGGTAAATGTAAAATAGGCTTTGCATTATGCTTTGTAGAAATCAGAGTTTGAGTTAAACCTTGGTCATCTTAGTTATTATTTATAGACAAGATTTATAAAATCCAAAAAGAATTTAGATTTAACTTGTTATAATAAGTTTTCTGCGAAGCCACTATTTGTACTGAATTGCTAAAAAAGCCACATCCAATTAACGTTTGAGTATGTTGAAGCCAAACCATGTGCTTGTAACTAGTAGACCTTTCTTCGCCGCCATGGACTTCTGGCAGATCGATCTCCTGTAACGTGGAACTTACTTTTGCTCAGTTAACCAAAAGCCGCCGTCGCAAAGATCTTAGGCCGTGTTCATATCTAATTTTCAGCCGCATTACGATGCGAATCAACTAATTCGGCTCTGTTCACATACACTGAGTTAAGCCGGATTAAACCGCCAACCGAATTAGTGCACCAGAGGGTGTGCGGGTCATATGCAATTATACATTGCGAGAATACGGCCCTCTGCCATGCAGCAGCGCCGCCATCGCCGAACCAAGGCAAACGGAGCGTTCACATTGGCTAATCCGCATCCTAATTCACCTGTTTTCCCGAATTAGAATTCGGGTAGCTTAATGCGGATTAAGAGTGTTCACATTGCGCTACCCGAATTGGGATCCGCATCCTAATGCAAATTAACGTTGTATGTGAACACGGCCTTAGACGCTCACATAATTATGGGAACTGAACTTTAACTGGTAGCGGACGCGTCGTCGCTGGTCGGACGGGTAATTATGAGTATTTCGCGAAAACGCTCTTTGAAGTTTGGGCGCCGGCGCGTCTAGCTCCCAGAAACACGCCGACAAAGAAGCAACTGGAACGAAGTACTAACGATGCAGTGTGCATCAGCACACGGCGTGGGATAAACTGACAAATCCACGTTTCAACAGGTCGGTCAGCCAGAGGTGGCGTAGTACTACTACCACTCGTGACTAGCGAGGATGAGTAGAGCAAGTGAACTGGGAATAGGCCATAATTGAGCAGTAGGCGAACAGGGAATCCATCTGAGAATAAACCATACAGTGGCAATAGGAGTAGGCGAAATGGGCATGACACGATTAAACACGATGCTGCCATTGATGGCAACTGTAATGTCAGGGGTGAAAACCACATTACGAATTGTTACCCTAGTGAACAGGTTGTCACTCTTGCTCACGTTAACACGTTAACAACAGTACATATGAAAAAATGCTTGGAGAGTTGGACTTCGTGATGACATCTGCTTGTTCAACAGTTATTTTGAAAATATACAAACAAAGATAAACAGATCGTCAAGAAATGCAAACAGCAATGTTATACCCGTACTTCGTTCTGCTCTGAAACGTGGACAACAACCAAACTATAGAGTAGAAACCAGCACGTTTTCAGACCAGATACTTGCGAAGACTTCTTATCATCAAGATGCAGAGCCAGGCAAGTCAACAATATTGAAAAGGAGATGGAGGTAGTCGGTGCATATACTTAGAATGCAGCCAAAAAGAACCACAAACCATCTGAAAAAAGGATTTTGACATCAGATTCTGAACCATACCAATTGCGAATGTGGTCAGTCACCGAACGCTCCAGGTCAATATCGGCAAAATGTCATGGGACGTATTGGTTCATTGGTGTTAACGTCAGAAGTTTGGTCAACAGATTAACTCTGCTCTGTCTGCGGTTGCCCGGCGATTCAAACTTTGTTTGAGGCCTTACTGACATGTTATGCGTCCGATATGTGTTCCTTCGAAGGAGTCTAACTCCTGATTCAAATGTTTGACCCTTTGTCAGGCACAAAGTAAGCAACTGCCAGGCGATTATGTAGCTGGAACAAGTGTCTCGCTCATGCGAAATGCACCCAAGAGAGATAGCCTTGACGAAGGATACCGCCAATGACAATAATTGCCCCGTAATGGAAATTAATCGGCAATGGTCAGCCGCCAATAATTTCATTAAGACGCTATGGTCAATCCTCTATAACACTTCTGGAAAAGCGCCTCAGATCGCCGGCAAGATTACCTTAGAAAGCCCAGACAAGTGTCTGAAGCAATGTGGTCGGCTATCAGAAGACGAAGATGAAGGGCAACGTGACATGAAATGAGGAGAAAAGACGGTAATACAGTAACTAAGACAATGATGAGGAAGAAAATGACGAAAAATATGATTCGACTGGATGACATGAAGATGGCGAAATGAAAACGAGATAACCCGATTCAGCATATTAAATTTAGTCGAGTGAAAGAGATCGTTAATGAGAAGCTAGAACACGGTACTGGATCAGTTGCAATGGACTTTATGTGCTGACATTCACCGCAGGCAGCTGCCAAATCGAGTTGAACCATTCAGCTCAAAACAACTAAATAGGTTATCCGGATTGCACGCTTGTCAAGTCACGTTTCGGCTTTCACATTTA
>OY759263.1:8058466-8103466 GCA_963662155.1 Lamellibrachia columna
ATACGCCATCAACTCATAACTGAAGACGCCAAAAGCACCGTCCACGCACTTGTCACGTCCGAGTTACTTTAATTCACTCTTTATTATTCACTGTGCCGTCATCGCAGACAGATCGGTAACACGCGGATAGTACATTATTCACTGTGCCGTCATCGCAGACAGATCGCTAACACGCGGATAGTACATTACCAGGAGACAACGACCCGCACCAGTAGACAAGAACCAAGCGACACTAGGCGAGTGTACATCAAACCTGTGGCAAAAGGGCTGCATTGGATGCCGATAATGAGCCGTGTTGCCTTCGATGTGTTGACATAGAGATGCGTCCAGTTTACGGCCCCGATTTAGGTGGAGAAACTACACGGATTGGTCTTTATTCCAGGACCAGACATCAGCACTTCAACAACGCATCGCCAACGCTGCCTACGACCTATAAGACCGCATAATTCATATCCCGGAGCAAATCTTGCTTTTGAAATATTTGCTCTTTTTTTAAGTATTTAAAGGCTACCTGCAGTAGGATTGCAATAATGGCTTTCAACTGGCCAGCAAGGCATCTTATAATAGCCAAAATACATATAACAAAATATGAGCAGTATCCTTCAAGTTAATCAGTTACCAGGGCCAGACTAAATATAGGCATCTGGCATCCCTCCAGTGCAGTCCGCGAAATCTAGGTCAGGCACCCTGTGACGTCAGAAAAGGGGGAAACAGCTGGGCCTGCTGCGCGAGCAGCCGTATTGTGCGCCATTATTTACATTCTTTTCGTCCATTCATTGATAACACAGCATCATATTTCTCATTACAAAATCGGATAGTTTGGAAGTCTTATATTCAGCACTTGCTTGCCTGAAACATTTAAGATACGAATTTGCGTAAATATGGCGTACATTTTTGTGTCAAGTCTGCGCCTTGTATTCAGACGTCGATTTCGCCGCAGCTGAGCTTTGCGACGTCGCGATACGGTATTTGTGGGACTCGACGATATCCATGTATGTATCCCAATGAAAATATTAAAAAAAAAATTATTGTACGTTGTACTTGCATCTGCCGTGTTTTAAAAGCGGTACCCAAGCCTTACCAGTGGCAATGCATAGAGTCTCATTGAAACTTTCAACAAACAGGACTAATTGACTGCGTTGATTTATAGATTGAATGCGTGTTATAATACAATTATGTAGGTAAGTTTAAAAACACTTAAACTGCGATTTATATTACACAATTCCACTATATTAAGGGTGTTTGAGAAAGGTTTCAACTTCCCACCTCCCACCTATTTTGGGGACCAACCTCACACCAATTTTGAGAGTCCATCTCTCATCAATCTTACCTCCCACCTATGATTGCCAATTGGCATTGCTGACTTTTGTTTGCTCGAATGACTATCATATGTAAAAAAAAAACTCTAAACTTCACATAACAAAATTACTTTTCTTATGATAATGCGACCGAGTGTTATGACGTCATGAGAATGCATTTGTGGGACTCGACGACATCCAACCCAATAACGCCTTGCTGTGTTTTATTTAGCGGTTGCTTTTCAAAGCTATTAACTCAAATGGAAAACATTAACTGTAGGAAGTATCAAAATTCTTTTGAGCTTATCAAGGACCATCGTATGTTACACCTCTGATAGAGTGTGTCGCTCAGCATTTCATTGGCCAATATATAATGAAGAACATCCTTTTAAAGTAGATTACATAAGAAATATGGTAAATTACAAATTTATTTTCGGTTTCATACATGGAAACAACTGATGCTGCAAACATGAATAGACACATTATTATTTTGAGAACTTAGAACAATTGACAATCATGACATGAACTACATAACATACAATCCTGTTGTATTATATACAAGTCCATTCTATTACTTCAGCCTGTTTATTACAATGTGATGTGTATGATTTAAATAACATTTATTATGGTTATTATAAAATGTGCATCCGTTTCAAAAAGTGAAAGTGGCCAGTTCGTAGAATGGCTGGTAATGTTTTATTTATATTTATACTGATAAACAATAGCTGTGAAAAGGTAGCAGAAAATGTAATGCAATTGTAAAAATACATACAAATTTCTTTATCCATTGTACATCATTTCAAACAAAACGAGTGATTATTGAATTTTACGATTACAGATTCTTCAATTATTATTGCAAATGCACGCACCATGTGGAGCACATCATACAAGATGACATCTCCCGGACAATGCTAAATCAGGCACTGTGTTTCCTTGACCAGCTGCAAATTATGTGATCATTCCTGAGTAGTTAAAATGACACGCTGTTCATGTAATTGTGAGATTAAAAGCGTTTTTGGTGCTGCAACACTTGTAATTTGCATCTTTTAATTTCAAGATGCAGCATTTCTTCATTTCTGTTAACTGTTCTGAAAATACACCTGTAGGCTGTGATGTAGCACTTCATAAATCATTGCATTCATTTGCAAATGAAAGCTTGAGACACATAGTTTTTACTGTACTACTAGTGACACACATAGATAATCATGTTGTGTGTACATGTAATACATACTTGTGTTTTGGATCAATAACATATACATTTGTGCCATTTAATTAATGTAACAGCTTTTGTGTATCTTTTATAACCTAGATAACAAAATGGACTGTTATAACCTACATAACAGAAGGCGCTACATCTACTTAAATCATCATTTAGAAATACTGTATTAGTCACTGGAATAAGTATGGGTAGTGTGTAGTATGCAGCATTATTTGTATGGATTATGTTGTAGCAAGTAACTATGAATATGTTATTATAATTTATGACAGTGCATGATCGTGTTAATGTTATTGCATCCCCACTGCTGTAATGTATGACTTGTGAAATTAACTACCTTATATTTAATATTCTCCCTGGTTTTCTGTCTTTGGGTGTGGTGGGTAGATTAACTGTGTTGGGTGTGTGCTGTAATTATAGAAAATGTCACTATAGTTGGCATTAAGTTATTCTAGACTATGTAGCATAACAGTGTCAGTATGGAAACTATTCATGATATATATTTATTGCTAATTGTGCAACAAAATGTAATCCAACCACAAGGCATATGCTTTGTTGCGAAATAGTGTGAATAATGCGCTGATGGTATGTCATTATGTGTGTGTGTGTGTGTGTGTGTGTGTGCGTGCGTGCGTGCGTGCGTGCGTGCGTGCGTGCGTGCGCGTGTGCGTGTGCGTGTGCGTGTGCGTGTGCGTGTGCGTGTGCGTGTGCGTGTGCGTGTGCGTGTGCGTGTGCGTGTGCGTGTGCGTGTGCGTGTGCGTGTGCGTGTATTGCAGTGAACGAAATTTAATTATTACACACTTTATTACATTAAGCATTATGTAGGTTCGTTTTACATTTTGTATGTAATTTTGTTACAATTACCTATGGCTAAGGGCTTTATCACTTTGACAGCTGTATGTGCCCCCTTCATGCGAACTTCTGCACATCTATGTTTGTATATAGTTTAGTTGATAGACCATATAATCATTGTTGGCGTTGTCAACGGTCACCCATTATCGTTCAAAACAACACTATTATCGTGCTCGTAAATCACATGTCACCACATTCACTGCGAGACGTGTCGTGTGGGACGGCGTCTGCACCGTCGCCGTTAGACGGAGCATGTTCATCCTCAACACGCACAGACACAGCCTCTGGCTTGTGCATGTAGGGTTGTGGACCTGTCGGGGTTTCGGCGTCTGCATAGGACACCCAATGTCACAATCCACCTCATCTAAATAGGAAATAGTCCCATCACTTGAAGAATCAGCGGATTCCAACATTGCGTTGCGAGATTGGCCTTCCTGTCGTTACGTCACGGATCCGCAGTCGCTAGATGTCGCTACAAACTGGTATATTTTGTGTGAACAAAGCATGACCAAAAGGCCCTTTTACGGGGTGACCGAGAGGATTAAAAAATTATTTGAATAGCAGTAAATTATTTTTAGAGTATAGCAGTTTGGGAGGAAAAAGTAATTTCACGTAGCCTTTAAAGATTGCTTGCATTTGGTATGAGTATTGGAATGTTGGCGCCATACCTCTTGGCCATGGTGTTGGCTATGTTGACGGGGGCGACAACATGGAGAGATTGACATTGGACATAGTGTTGTGACTATGATATGTTGGCGGGTGCGACAACATTTGACTTTGGGAATGGTGTTGTGACTATGATATGTTGGCGGGTGCGACAACATTTGGCATTGGGAACGGTGTTGTGACAATGATATGTTGGCGGATGCCACAACATTTGGCATTGGGGATGATGTTGTGACTATGATATGTTGGCGGATGCCACAACATTTGGTATTGGGGATGGTGTTGTGACTATGATATGTTGGCGGATGCCACAACATTTGGCATTGGGGATGATGTTGTGACTATGATATGTTGGCGGATGCCACAACATTTGGTATTGGGGATGGTGTTGTGACTATGATATGTTGGCGGATGCCACAACATTTGGCATTGGGGATGGGGTTGTGACTATGATATGTTCGCGGATGCCACAACATTTGGCATTGGGGATGACGTTGTGACTATGATAAGTTGGCGGATGCCACAACATTTGGCATTGGGGATGGTGTTATAAATATGATATGTTGGCGGATGCCACAACATTTGTCATTGGGGATGGGGTTGTGACTATGTTGGCTGACTAATTGGTGTGCCACATATACTTCGAAGCGCTTGAGTCCGATGCACGTCAGACGATAAAAATGCTGTCCACGATAAACTTGACGTAACATTCTAAGCATTATTATCAAATTAATGATTTGTGAAGTTAATGCACATTTAGGTCAAGTTTCTTATGGGATGTGTGTACTCATGGTTGTTATCAAGATAAAAAAATAGTCTTCGTATGATTCTCTTTTCTTGCCGGAAGCCTCTGCTACCTCGCCAGTGCAATATACCACATTGCACAGTGTGACGACCGCGAATGAGACTTTGTGGGATAAAGTGTTCGGCGAATGAGACTTTGTGGGATAAAGTGTTCGGCGATTGCACCATGATTGCACCATGATTGCACCATGATTGCACCATGATTGCAGACGGATGGTAACCTATAAACGACCGATGCAATTTACATTCCTGTTCAGCGACAATAGGCGCAGTCGTCCACCGAACGACACGTGTTCATAGCATACTGCGAGGACATCGCTGAACTCGTTAAAGACCGGATTAGTTTTCGGCTGGTTCCGTTCATCCAACGCGCAGTCTCGTCGTAGCGGCACAGGATAGAGTGTCGCCATCTGGTGTCGAAAGCAAAACCTACAATTACTGCACGAAGACTATTCGGTCACACATCCACCACTGTCTATAGCTAGGTACTTATTTATACAGCTGAGTGAACTGTTATCACTGAAAAAGTTCAGTTATATGTATTAAGTATTTACACCAAATTGTTCTGTTGCACTTATAGCTTGTCTACTCTGTATCCGCCATGGCAATGTTCTCCTGTGATGTCATGTTGTAGCGGATCACGTGACTTTCTCTTGCTTTTCACAAACGTTATTTTTGTGTTCATAGGATGTATAGATGAAATGCAAGTGTTATATGTATGTACTTGATGTCATGCAATATGCAGCCGCCAAATCAACGTGTACAATGACATATAAGCGCGAAACGTTTAACATACACAATGAAGAATACAATTTATAAATAAAATTAAATAATAAATAAATAAAATTAAATAACTCCTTGCTCAATTGATCTATCCCACGCGAATCACGTTCGTTGATGTTCACATATGCGGCGTGTAAGTAATATGTAAGTAATATGTAAGTAATATGTCAGTAATATGTAAGTAATATGTCAGTAATATGTCAGTAATATGTCAGTAATATGTCAGTAATATATAAGTAATATGTAAGTAATATGTAAGTAATATGTCAGTAATATGTCAGTAATATGTCAGTAATATGTAAGTAATAGGTCAGTAATATGTCAGTAATATGTAAGTAATGTGTCAGTAATATGTCAGTAATATGTCAGTAATATGTCAGTAATATGTCAGTAACATGTCAGTAATATGTCAGTAATATGTAAGTAATATGTCAGTAATATGTAAGTAATATGTAAGTAATATGTCAGTAATATGTAAGTAATATGTCAGTAATATGTAAGTAATATGCACAGTCGGTTTAATAAAAGAGGGCACACTTTTGTTAAAACCATCGAAACAAAATACTTACTTTAGATCGGGTAACTCGAAAGTATGAATAGAATGATTTTACAGTATATAGAAGCGGTACCACCTTTCAATTTGTATTATTTGTTTAACCAAAACTAAATATCAAATTTGCTCAGACGAGCTAACATGTCATAGTGAATACTAGGTATGTTTGACTCTTCGTGAAATGGCTCTGAAAAGAGACAAGAGAAACATTTCAATTGAGGAGTTTAATGCGTCATTTGCCTGACACCGCTACTAAGATTTGAAGGGCGATTTCTGTCATTTTGTTTAGAGAACATTTGAGAACATAGAGAGCTATTGTGTAAAGAACATAAGACATTACTATTTACAGAACGCATGTACAGTCGACCCAAGTGGCCAGCTGACCGCGCCAGTGCAACAGATGTGAGAAGAGGCCGCGTGACAATAGCTCAGTAGCCCGGAACCCAGCTGGTCTCGGCAGCGTCCAATACGTGGCAATTAACGCACGACTTTGGTGACCAGGGTCCGTAGCTCCCCGGCGTGGGCTTCAGGCGCCGCTTCGTGTCGCACGTTGCCTGTCAAAGAGACGAGCGGGCCTCATCCGTCACACGTGTGAGTCAAGAACTGTGTCGCGCGGTCGCTCTCACGTGTTGTTGAGGACACTGCATGAGTCAGCGCCTATCTATATGTTTATCTGCATATCCTCATACCATATATATATATATATATATATATATATATATATATATATATATATATATATATATATATATATATATATATATATATATATATATATATATATATATATATATATATATATATATATATATGTATATATATTTATGTATATATATATATATATATATATATATATATATATATATATATATATATATATATATATATATATATATATATGTATATATATGTATATATATATATATATATACATACATATATATAATATATATATATATATATATATATATATATATATATGCCTCATTTAGAATAATGTATACAAGCTTGGAGACCATATCGTAAGAAGGATATAGATACGCTTGAATGAATGCAGAGGAGAGCAACCAAAATGACTCCAGAACTGAGAGACCTTAGTTATGCAGAACGCCCAAGAGTATGTGGTGTAACAACCTTAGAGCAAGGACTTTAAGAGGAGATCGAATTGAAGTTTCTAAGATATTGAATGTGTATGAACATTTCGTTCTCACAACTGACAATAAATTAATGGAACAAATTACCCTCAGATTGTATAAGTGCTAACAGCATGAACATGCTTTAAAACAAGGTTGACACATATCTCAGGAGGGCGGGGTACACATAGATGAAACATGTTGGACTCTCGATAAGCCAATGGCTTCTTTGTCCACTTTCCTTCTGGCCCTTTGCCGTGGATGGCAATTAAGTTGAATACATCTTGCTTAAGCACGTATGTATGTGCGTATGTAAGCACGCAGACACGTATGCATGTACGTATGTAAGCACGCAGACACATATGCATGTACGTATGTAAGCACGCAGACACATATGCATGTACGTATGTAAGCACGCAGACACATATGCATGTACGTATGTAAGCACGCAGAAACACATGCATGTACGTGTGTAAGCACGCAGATACACATGCATGTACGTATGTAAGCACGCAGAAAAACATGCATGTACGTATGTAAGCACGCAGAAACACATGCATGTACGTGTGTAAGCACGCAGATACACATGCATGTACGTATGTAAGCATGCAGAAACACATGCATGTACGTATGTAAGCACGCAGAAACACATGCATGTACGTGTGTAAGCACGCAGACACATATGCATGTACGTATGTAAGCACGCAGATACACATGCATGTACGTGTGTAAGCACGCAGAAACACATGCATGTACGTGTGTAAGCACGCAGATACACATGCATGTACGTATGTAAGCACGCAGAAAAACATGCATGTACGTATGTAAGCACGCAGAAACACATGCATGTACGTGTGTAAGCACGCAGATACACATGCATGTACGTATGTAAGAATGCAGAAACACATGCATGTACGTATGTAAGCACGCAGAAACACATGCATGTACGTGTGTAAGCACGCAGACACATATGCATGTACGTGTGTAAGCACGCAGACACATATGCATGTACGTACTCCTGCTTATGCAGAATACGAACTTCTTGATTTATCATTGTGCACCTACCAGTACACCTACCTGTACACCTACCTGTACACCAGTCAGAGAATACACGAAAAGTAGTTCCTTCAGCAACGTGTTCTTTAAACCTTCAACCTCAACTGATTTCTCCTATCACAAGGCCGGTTCGTTGATTCCCAAATATGTAGTGTGTGAATAGTTTATGTAGTGTGTGAATAGTTTATGTAGCGTGTGAATAGTTTATGTAGCATCCGCAGTTGATTTAGTAAACGCAATTCTATATTTGTTCAAATCATCGAAAACATTTACTAGGTTCAAAATAGTGGATATCCAAAATGGTAAGCACTGTGCGGGTCAAGGCCGATCACGGGCGTGACTTCCATCATCTCGCCGATCACGGACGTGACTTCCATCATCTCGCCGATCACGGGCGTGACTTCCATCATCTCGCCGATCACATGACTAAGTTACGAAATTTCACCAAGGGTGATTTTTCAGCGTTTCCATTTTTACTTCAACTAATGTTACACATGTAGTAACTTAATATAGTTTGCCTGAAGATTTCACAAAAACTACATACAAATGTTGCACAAGCGAGCTAGCATGTTGTAGGTTTTATTTTTGCGCAAAATGAATTTTAAATGAGACTAGCGAAAACATCGAATTGAGGAGAGATCGTTCAAGCTGCAACAAGCGACATCATCGACCTTGAATCGAGCAACGATCCTCCAGAGAAGTTATGTTAGTATCTAGCTGACAAATGACGTAGGTTTATGCGTTGTGTTTGCGTCGTTGACACCGGAGATCATGTATTTCTATATACGTCGTCATTCGATAACATATAAATGAACACTGCTAATAAAGAATACGACGGAGGTGACATCCGCAATGCTACTAGCGTTGGTCAACTAGCTTCGTTAGCTTGACAGTCGCGTCCACGTGTCAGCCCCATGGTGACGATCTGGCATCCACCAGACAACTCTTCATTACTGAGTAGCCAATAAAGCCGTGATACTGGCAATTGTTGTCGGGCGCCACATCTGCTGCCTCGGCACATCTTGTCATGTTATGAATAATTACGAAGCGACCTGACGGCCACATTTACTGACGTCGATCTCGTCCGTAATTCCTCTCATGTAGCGAGCTAATCTGCAGACGTTGACGCGGCCGACGGATAACTTTCAACTAACGACTCGACATAAATTTCAAATCAGCGGTTTCCCGTCGCAGCCTCTTGTTTAGACGCCGGCTTTGATCGTTCGCTGTTTTGTTAGGATCGCTACAGGGAAAGTGCAGGCGACAAATACATCACGCCGTGTGTCTCTGACATGACGCTTAGTAGGATAGATGGCATTTCCAACAACACTTTTTGTGTCATTACTGGAATAAATACGTCCTAGAGCGTGAAACGTTAGAGGTACGGCCTACTGTCGCTAAAACAGGCGTGAATGTTGTAGTCTGCCATTTATCCCTAGTGACTGTTTTTCTCACACTGAAAACCTTTCACGACCTTTCACTTTCACGAATTGTGATATTCTTTTAAAAAATAGCATGTACTCATATACGTAAACGCGTAATAATATTATCGTCTTAAGACTGATCTAATATTGTAAGGTGGAACTTTTTTGTTTTGTCTTAGCACGTCATTTCTGTCACTGAATACATGTGTCTTAATTCGTCATAAGTATAATACTAATAATATATAAAATACTTATATTGCGGTAAAATGCAATTGCAATAGCAACAACAGTTGCAATAGTCTTGGCGACAGCAAAAGACATACACCGTGTGCGTGCGTGCGTGCGTTCGTGCGTGCGTTCGTTCGTGCGTGCGTGAGTCTTCGTCAGTTGTTTGTCTGCGAATATCGGGAAGGGTATGGATTCGTCTGAGCAATACTATACATTTATTTTGGCCAGTCCTCTGGTGGTTAGAGCGCATTGACATTTCCCCACAGTTCAAACACTGCTGCACTGTAAAAAAGTCACGAAACGGATTTATGAAGACAGAACATGTTGCTGTTTATCATGTTACAGGAGAAAATAAAAATGGCTGATGTTCCCATTAGTTGTGCACAAACCAATCATATTCTGTCTTCATAACCTACCGTCTACGACCCGTGATCTAGTTGCCGCCCTGTTGATCTATAATCCCATGATTGATCACTGACAATCTGTACTTTCGCCCATGTTGGCAGACACAAAAAACGACATTTTCTGCAGTCTCGTGCGCTGTTGACGTCCCGTATCTATAAGTCCTGCGCAGGCAACATCTGTCGCTAGCGAACGGCGAGACGGAGCAAGACCTTGTTTAAGCTCGTCCAACTTTATCAGATGTGTCCATGTTTATGGGATATCGATGTAAAATGTTATCTCGACAAGAACAGAAAACACGCTGCTCTTGTGGTTATCCGTGAGGATATCGGAAATAGCTGGAATTGCTGGATTAGTCTGTAATATGCACAAGCAGCAGTACGGACACAGATCGGTCATTACAATTCCGAGGTGCGCCGTTTCGTACACAGCAGCAGATCCAGGGGGTTCTTATGGGTGCCAAGACCCCCCCTAAACCATGGAGGGGGTCTTAGGACACCCCCCCTGTGTCCGTGGCAAATATTACGGTAAAGGAACTAGTAAGTAGAACGACACATGTGTCCCCCCGGTTCGTAAGTAGAATGACATAATATTTATGATTACGACTGACTGAGACTCCCCTGCCAACAAGCCTAGATCCGCCCCGGTTACGCTGTTTATTCCCGGTGTTTTGCATTCGTTTTCTCGTCTGGAAACTTGTGTAAGCCAACATTTGTTGATTGGCTGTTGCAATAATTAGTGCCAGTACACTTTCGTTGATGTTGTTGAACGAATCGGATAACTCGTGAAAGTCCAATGTAGACGATGGCCACGTGACATGTGGCACAGCAGAATCGCAGCCGGGTCGCTTTACATATATAACTGCGAAATGTATAATTTGCTTAAAATAAATGATAATGGCATACCCAATTATGTGATACTGCTAACCGCAGGCATACACTTGTTTCCGTATTAAAATCTATATTTATATAAGGCATATCTTTTCTCAGAATATATCTAAGATCACAAGGTATTAACGTTTGCATCGTAAAATCATGTCATGAACTATATATTGTTAACATATTGCCCAAGCAGATGATAACCGACTCCAATGTTTTGTGCGCGTCGTGTACAATGCGCGTTGTGTGTGGGCCGGGTATAATGACAAATAGACTCCGCTCCGGATACGTCCCTTCATTGATGTTACGGACAGCCGAGTAAATGGAAAACGTGTTCTGCCCGGAGACGTTCGCTACACGTGGCTACCACTGCACTTACGGGGTATCGGTGAGCTGATTCGGGACGTCCTGTCTCGTCGGCTTCAACATCGTCCAACACACCATTAAAACATTGTAAATGGACCAATTCATTAATAATTTTTTCATAACACAAGTATTTCTCTCACTCACCGAGTCTATGTTTTGGTGAGCGGAATAAGAACCGAAGTGCCAGCAGTTAAGCTGACTCAGTACAATAATCGATGGTTGGCAAGCGCAGTCCTCACTTTTCGTGTATATTGCCACGTCGATGAGATGTCACAGTAACGTATTTTGTGACGTTGCAAGCGACGTCACTGAAATGTCTCTGCCACTCCTGACGTCCCACGTCGGAATGTGACGTAACGAAGAAGGAACAGGTTATGCACCTCACGCTCCTCAACCTTACATTCAAAATGAACAGTTGCGGAGTGGCATAACTGAGTGATTGGCTGGACAACGCGACCGTTGTTTGCCACTTCCTACGCCATTGCCACTGTGTACTTGACTGACGTAGTTTAAAACAAAACCGAACTTTGTAGTGTGTCTAGACTCATTGCCAATGCAATCGCTATTTACAATTGTATGCAATTGAAATTTAGAGATTTATTGAAAAAAAATAGGAGTGTTACCAAATGAAATAAAGATGTGCTGAATCTGTACATCAGTTGTAAGTTGTGGCAGTCGTGAATTGGCGCCACTGTTAGGGAGTTTGGACGTATTTGCTACTTCACTGTGACGTCACATCCTTAGTGGGTGAATCAGATAAATAGTTGTGTTGTAAGAATATTCAATTCGTTTTCACCATTATACATTATGTATATTTAACAGTATTGATGCAGCATAACATAATATTCGTAAGCACATCTGCGTGCGTGTGTTTATATAGATTCATAAGCCTATATTGATGTTACACAATTTATTGAAGACGGTGATATGATACCGAGAAAGCAGAATAAGATTGTCATAGAGAAAGGGAGAAAGGGAGAAAGGGAGAAAGGGAGAAAGGGAGAAAGGGAACACCCGTTCGTGCTTTTTTGTCATAGTTCACTATGCCTAAAAATCATTATATAAAAATATTAATCCGTATTGCAGCATTAGTTGCATTGTACGCGCATAACACGGCAGAATAATTCACGAAGTGATGTTGGAAACCATTCCTAAGCAAGAACTCCAGAATCACGAATCAAATGTATAGTGTGTGAATAGTTTAAACGCAGTCCGTTTAATAGAAGTAAGCGTACTTTTATTTAGACCATCGAAATATTTGACTCTGATAATTTTGATTGGATAACTTGCGAAAGTGTGAATAACCTTATGTCATAGTATATAGAGCTGGACCACGTATGTCAGAGTATATAGAGCTGGACCACTTATGTCACAGTATATAGAGCTGGACCACTTATGTCATATTATATAGAGTTGGACCACGTATGTCATAGTATATAGAGCCGGACCACTTATGTCATAGTATATAGAACTGGACCACTTTTGTCATAGTATATAGAGCTGGACCACGTGTGTCATAGTATATAGAGCTGGACCACTTATGTCATAGTATATAGAGCTGGACCACGTATGTCAGAGTATATAGAGCTGGACCACTTATGTCACAGTATATAGAGCTGGACCACTTATGTCATAGTATATAGAGCTGGACCACGTATGTCATAGTATATAGAGCCGGACCACTTATGTCACAGTATATAGAACTGGACCACTTATGTCATAATATATAGAGCTGGACCACTTATGTCACAGTATATAGAACTGGACCACTTATGTCATAGTATATAGAGCTGGACCACTTATGTCACAGTATATAGAACTGGACCACTTATGTCACAGTATATAGAGCTGGACCACTTATGTCATAGTATATAGAGCTGGACCACGTATGTCATAGTATATAGAGCTGGACCACTTATGTCATAGTGTATTGAGCCGGACCACGTTTGCCTTTTGCCGCAATTTGACGGGACCAAAACTAAATAACCAATGTGTACAAACGGACCAGCTTGCCATATTCGTTAGTAAATATGTTCGACGATTTCTCGTGAAATGAGTCTGCAACGAGACTAGAAAAATGTCGAATTGAGGAGGGATCTCGGTGCATCAATAAACGTCGCTGGCCGATGTCGTGCATAGCCAACAGGAACAACACTGGTCAGCACGCAACGTTCCGTTGACAGGTTGACAGAAACACACACGACAGATATCACGCATGGTGTATCGATCAGATTCGGAGCCTGGATCCGTGAGTGATTAAAATTATTTCTAGACATGTGAGAACGGGCATTTGGGTAACTGAAACTATATAGGATAAAACGTTCCAAAAGAAAACCCCAAAACTGCTTTCTATGTGGTATCACATGCAGTAGTTTTCTGTGTATTTACTCTCAAAGAATTAGTGAAAACATTTCGCTGAGGAAAAACCCTTCACAAAGAAGTAATTATCAAATGTCATTATGTGTATGGATAATGACTGTCATATACATTTTTCTGTCACTCTAGCGTCAACGACACTTTCGGTTTTCGCCTGCTTCTGCTGCCCAAGCGACAGTCCTTTTTAGCTGTAGAACCACGTTAGCTGAATGTGCTCTTGGCAGTCTTGGTCGTCACCTGTCAAAGTCTCCAGCCAATTACCATGTGAATGTGTCACCCTGTCTTTCATTTGGTGAATGTGACAAAGTGGTTATCGAAAACGCACGTTTCAAAAAGCTGGATCATGTATATACCAACATACCAGTCACGTATATCCCAACATATACGTGCCGGTCATGTATACACCAACATACCAGTCACGTATGTCCCAACATATACCTGCCGGTCATGTATATACCAACATACCAGTCACGTATGTCCCAACATATAAGTGCCGGTCATGTATATGCCAACATATCAGTGCCGGTCATGTATATCCCAACATATACGTGCCGGTCATGTATATACCAACATACCAGTCACGTATGTCCCAACATATAAGTGCCGGTCATGTATATGCCAACATATCAGTGCCGATCATGTATATCCCAACATATACGTGCCGGTCATGTATATACCAACATACCAGTCACGTATGTCCCAACATATACGTGCCGGTCATGTATATACCAACATACCAGTCACGTATGTCCCAACATATACGTGCCGGTCATGTATATACCAACATACCAGTCACGTATGTCCCAACATATACGTGCCGGTCATGTATATACCAACATATACGTGCCGGTCATGTATGCACCAACATATCAGTGCCGGTCATGTATATGCCAACATATAAGTGCCGGTCATGTATATATCAACATATCAGTGCCGGTCATGTATATCCCAACATGGCATCGGACGTGGTTAAGCCACAAATGACGTGGTTTTTTATTTACTTTTAAATCAATACTGCTGACGGCACATTGGAGCCGATGCTACTTCCCCATTGGTAGGAAGCATACGTAGTCAAAGGACAATTGTGATCGTGAACACGTTAAGGAGATTCGACATTCTTGCGGTGGAAAATTGTCAAATGTGTCTTGCAATCACTCTGCTCGTTCGAGCATTCAACTTTGCCTATTCCATGCATATCTAATGACGGCCAGAGATCTTGGCATGAACCATAGCAGGTTCTATGAACTTCCGGGCAATGTGACACAGGATCAGCCCATGCTTCATTTAATGACGACTACAAAAAAGTTAAATTGGCGCGATATATCGCATTTTGGTCAAACATTGAATAATAAACTTGTTGACATATTGTTGTGCTGTATATCTAGATTGTATGATTAGTTTTACAATACATATAACAACTGAAAAGAGTTATGTATTACCATTTTTTCGCAGCAAAAATAACAAAATACATCAATTAGATTTATCGCGTTTTTGAACCAAACTATTCATATATTCACTCTCTTCTTAGCTTCGCCTTATCATTGTGATATATATATATATATATATATATCACAATGATAAGGCGAAGCGGCATATATATATATATATATATATATATATATATATATATATATATATATATATATATATATATATATATATATAATATATATATATATATATATAATATATATATATATATATAATATATATATATATATGCCGCGGGCACTGGCGACATTTGTAGGCCGTGAACACATGCATACATTGCCATTTACGAACAAGGCATTGACTTTGTCCAGGCTCGTAGCACTGACCTGTCTCACACACCAGTACCAGGGTAGTAGACCTGAGGTAGTCTGACCTTTGTCCAGTCGCAGGTGGCAGATGGTGTGGCACGTGCTCAAAGCCGTCGCCATTATTATGTTTGTGTCGACGCACTTAGTGAGGACAAGCTGAGACGCAGGTGACGCAGACATAATTGCATGTCTGGGGCGGGAGGGACATATGTAGTCGTTTCTTTTGTGCGTGCGTGGGTGCATGCGTGCGCGACAGAAACATGGACGAACACCAAAAGTAGGCAGGACCGATTGGGTGGTCGCCACACACGACTACTACGTAAAGCAATCAACATTACATGACAAATAGATAATTATACGTAGAAACGTCAAAGATCTCAGAAACAACCAGACACAGGCGAGTCCAATTTGCCAGGCACTGCACCCGAAGTAAAGACGTTGTGAAAGAGCTGGTTACTCGACAGCCAACGCACGGACAGAGCAGACCACACACACCAAGTCAAACCCATCCAAAACAACTTACGTCTGAATTTGGGATAATGTTTCATTAGCTTGAAAATGCAGGACAAACACACACGGAGACAGTATGATGAATAAATATTATGGGGACACCGTTTAACGATCGTGGTATATTGCTTCAAGCAAACGGACGTGCGATAATTCTGAACGGCTGTAAAATAGGTGCTATAAGCATTATCTGTTTTACGAAATAGTTCATTCGCTACAAATCGCTATGACGGAGAGTGGTAATTCGATTTATGGATGATGATAGCATTCCGTCAAGCGTCAATAAGTTGCAACATGAACACTTAAGTTGTAAAGCTGTCGATTACGTTTGAGAACCGTCAGTTGATGCCGAGCGTACGGTTCGCTTAAGTATTGGTTTTATGACTATTTACGGCATCATTAATTTACGGCGTGGACAGTTTAACGATTTATTCGCTGTCCAGGTTCACATGCGTACTTTCTCTCCATTCAACGACAACGCGCAACCATAGCGGCATGAGTGCTGTGGGGACTATACTATTTGGCGAGTATTTGCCTATAATATACTCCGGTTTGAAGACACGGGGGGAGAGAGAGAGGGAGAGAGAGAGAGAGAGAGAGAGAGAGAGGGAGAGAGAGAGAGAGAGAGGAGAGAGAGAGAGAGAGAGAGAGAGAGAGAGAGAGAGAGAGAGAGAGGGACAGAGAGAGAGAGAGAGAGAGAGAGAGAGAGAGAGAGAGAGAGAGAGAGAGAGAGAGAGAGAGAGAGAGAGAGAGAGAGTCGGAGACGGAGACGGAGACATGCAGACAGACAGACAAACATGCCAGACATGCAGGCAAGCAGGCATGCAGGCAGACAGGTAGGCAGGCAGGCAGGCAGGCAGGCAGGCAGGTACGCAGAGAGAGATTTGTCAACAATGTCATGTTTACAATTCGAACCCGTAACGTTGTTCGCTAGATGGCGCCACAACTATCATGCGGCCAAACGAAACATACAAAGAAACGTTATTGATAAAATTCAAGTTCGTGTGCCACTGAGAGTGACTGATTTTGGTTATTTACATGTTGAAGACGTGTGGGATAAAGCGGTAGTTGAAAATCACCGGGAGGTTGGATTGGACAGGTATGAATTTGCGAAGCATGTCGCACACAGTCACGTGAACACAAACTTAAGTCAACGATATTTTCACCGTATGATGTAACGGTGTACATTTGTCTTTTTTAATCTTAAATACTGTCAATCACTTTGGCGAGGGGGCCTATGTGATTGGAAGACGTATGGGATGAATAAGGAGGTCCTATGTCCTAGAAAGAAACCTGTCACGAATCGAGAAGAGGGTACCTACTCAGCCACGTATGATACAGTGTGATTGCTATACCATCTGGCGAGCAGAATAAGAACTAAGTCGTAAATGTTGTTGTTAGTAAACGTGAAAAGCTGTATTTTAAAAAAAACGATATTAAATTATATTAATCATGGATTAAACGAACAATAACTGGCCCCGTCAACCCGGTGCCTTCTCTACCCCACTGTACCTTATCTGCCCCACTGTGCCTTTTCTACCCTTTTCTACCTATAGAGCAAATTGAACAAATGAAGAAACTGCATATCACTGATGAATATTCGCAAAATGCAATGGTATCGAATGTTCCGCTGCCGTTGATGCATTTTCCAATTTTAGGTATCATTGACGCATGCACAACAATGTAACCTAGCGGTTCAAAGTTCCGGTGTTGAAGCAAACTGCCTGAATATACAGGCTGAACAGTTAATATGTTTACCTTTAGCTGTACAGTGTGCTCTGTAGCTATGCCGTGCTTACGTAATGCTCTCATTAGCCAACATTGCAATAGCTTACTCCGGGAGCAAAATCTAAAATAACTAAAATATCACCGAACCAGATTAGCCAACTCAGACATTCCAACCTGATCGATCTGCGTGTTTTCTTCTAGTGCATTATGCTGGTCACAAAGTCGACTTTCAAAGTTTTGTAGATTCAACACCAGCATCGAAAGCTGCATTAGCGGTGCCGCCGTTTGGTGCCTTGTCGGACTTTGGCGCTTCCAACTCGACGTTCTCGTACGTTCCGTCGCTACTGGCTTTCTCGTCCGTTCCATCGCCGGCCGTTCCAGTCATGGCCGGCTTGTGATCAGTCTCAGGTGTCTCAATGACTTTGATGTTGTTTTCGTTTCCCGGCTTCACGTCATCGTCGTCGACAACCATCTCGCCTTCGTCCTTGTAATTGTAGGACAGCGACATGAGCACGTAAATGAACAAAGTGACGTACATGAGGCCGGCGAACAGCAGGAACTCGGCCGTCTACAGAAGAAATATTACACCTGAAAGGATACCTGGAGTAATGCTTTAGATGGGGGAAATCACAATCAGTCAAGCCAACCGATATTGTAGGGTGTTCGAGTGTATACACATACTACAAAGACACGATTGTTATTTAAATATATATACCTTTTGTTTTACTAACCAATCAATACCATCGAGAAAATATACTATACTGTCATAATTACTTCATTTGTTTTCGGCGATTTAAGACGTAGTGAAACGTAACGTAAAACGTATTGAAACATCCGAAAAAGACCTGCCAGAAATATGTGAATGTTGATTAGTGTGAAACTGCAGAGGAAAGCTTGCTTTAGTTCACGTTGGACTATTTCCGACGTTACCTGGTTGGGCAGTCGTCCGGCCTTGCTGACGATAACGACGATGAGGTTACCGAAGGCTGTCGTGAGGAGAAAGGCCGCCTGAAGTACCGACTTCATCGACGCTGGAGCCTGTCAGGGAAGCACGGTGGAATACAGTGGCACAAACGAAAACGATATAGTAATATAGAAAACAACATAGTCGTGCTTCGCCGAAATAGACCACGGTTCTTAAGTTTGGGACAATTTATCTATGACAACAACGCTGGATATGAACACTGCATACGTTATATACAGCTTATTTAATAGTAGCTTGTGACTGCGTGTGTATATCAGTATGTATACAAATATTCGAAAATCCCCCGGGATGGGGTATCACGTCAAAGAAACCAATTTGGATGTTTGACGTAAACGGCGCCACTCAGAGCATTAGCTACGTATGCGTGTTTCTCCCATTGTTACGTGAACAGCGTCAAACGTCTACTGAACGCTCCGTGCAAACGGCAGTCGTACGTGATTTTTCTGGCGCGAAGATGTCATCGCCATTGGCATTGCACTACAAAAACTTGACTGGGTAGTGCAATGATTCATACATGCAGTGGCTGCCTTTTCTCCAGTGCGACGCCAGGCAACTCTGCTAGCAGTTAATAAAACATAATCATCGGAAGTTATGTCATCCGTTATTTTCGATGTTTTACTACTGTTCACTATGTTAACAGCAAACGTGTTATAAATATTGTGCATTGTTGTTTGCCGTATTGTCATTTGACTGGATAAGCCGTCTCACCGGCCCTCCCTCCACAGCTAAAGCCAAACTCCTCGCGTCTGCGCCAAAATTAATGGGATAGAAAAGCGGCTTACAGAGAGAAAACATAGATTATTAGTAAATGGTGATATTTCAAACTACAATACTATTGATTTATAGTAGATGGTGATATTTCAAACTACAATATTATTTTTAATATATATACATGATTTGGAAGAAGACATATCTGGCAACGTACTGAAATTAGCAGATGATACAAAATATTCAGAAAGGTTAAAAATGATGCAGATAAATACAGTTTACAGGATGATCTAGATCAATCGGTTAAATTATCTGAAAAATGGCAAACTGCTGATTCAAAAGGTAATGAAATTCTAAGGCTAATTAGGAGAACTATTACATATAATTATAGTCAGTTATAGAAGTGAACAGTGAATGGTTATGAGGATATTGATAGGATTATTTGTTCTTCAAACTAAAAAAGGACACAAAGCAGCATTAATTATGGAACAGTGTAGTTTGGAATGAGAAAGTACTAATTCTCATAGAGTATGATAACTGAATGGAACAAAGTGTCAAATGATTGTGTTGATGCTATTATAGTAGTGTAGTAGTGTGAAGATTTAAAAAAATTAAATTGACATATATTTTATAAGGGCGGGCTATATATATATAGATGATGAAATTGTTGGACTCTCGATAAGCCAATGGCTCCCTTGTCCAGTTGCCATCTGGAACTTGTTGTATTAGAGTTAAATCTTGCTAAATATGTAAATGTCAGCTAAGAAACTGAGACAGATGCGTGGGTTGAAAACATCCTAGTCGTAATCCCCAATAGGCGCGCGCACACGATTGTACAACTCCGGCGACGATGTGCGGAAGAGGAGGAACACGATTGGGAGGCTGATTAGGTAGAAGACAGTTTGACTAATCAATCAACGTTCGTTCGAAGCCGTCACAGTTGAATTAGACATTGCTAATTGGTGTGTAGCTTTAGGTTATTTCGTGGCGATTATATACCGACATCATCAAATAAAAGAAACAGAAACAAAAAGTCTCCCACTAAATAACTGGACGGAACGCTAGACGAGAGTTACATTGGGGTGTTCTGGAATTGTCTAAACGTCAAGTGGGGAACAATGGATTCCATGGGACATATATAAGCTCTGAACCAAAATTTGAAGGAGACGTCTGTAACTAGCTGGTCAATGCTATAGAAGAACCAGTGTCGAGATTCATCTTGTGGACTCATAGCAAACAACAGTCCCTAATCAACAGCCGACCTTTAAGGAAGAGACTCGTCAATGCTCCTGCCCCGGCCGGCCAACAATGATGAGTGATGACCCACTGGCTAATGATGATGAATCCTGATACACTGACCTGCGAGTAGGCGAACGACAGACCGGTGACGGAGAAGAAGCACTCCCCGATCGTCATGACGATGTACTGCGGAACCTGCCAGAAGATGTTCACGTTGTTCGGGTCGACGTCTTCGTGTTTTACAGCGATGATCTGGAGGAAGACACGCACAGATGTCTGTGATACGACTGGACTGTAGGAAAGTTGTTTATGTAGCACCTGCTGCTACACCTGCTCTGGTGCTGCTGTTACTAATATGAATGAATGTGAAGGCATGTCACAAGTATTCCCCAACTTTAGCATGATAAACACATGCTTGTAAAAGTCTAGAAAGTAAATAAGATTTCCCAACAGACATCAATATTTTTTTACTTAGGGAAATTAGGCCTTTTCAATAACTGATAATGATAATATCAAAAGTTGGCACTGGTTTTGTAGTGATGCTTAATTTTTTATTTTTGTGTGGTATCGCTCATTCTGTTGGACCGTCCAAGGCCCCTCATTAATGTGATAATAGTACTTAGATATTTGATTAGACTTACGCCGTGAACAGGATTGTAGGGGTAATTTGTGTCACAAAAAAAGAACATTATTAAACACTGTCGATATTCGTGTGTTATGATCTGATTGGTTACATGTTTCCATTAGGTTTTCAATGTTCAGATAATGATATAAACGCAGTATCTGAGGAGACATGCGCCGTGAACAGGAATGTAGAGGGTAATTTGTGTCATCAACAAGAAATGATCTGATTGGGTAGATGTTTCCGTTAGGTTTTCGTCTCGTAGTAGACAAACAATGTTCACATTATGATATAACAACAATATCGTAATACTGCCTTGAGAACGCTTGTTTGAACATACAGCGAGGTTTCTGTAAACATCTAGATGGTCATGTCGTATTTCTGACACAATCATCGTTAAACATTTTCGATGGCTTTTTTCTTTGGATTTCTCTGTTTAATACGTACTTTGGCTCCGTCGTGTTGTACAACGATAGTGTAGACGGCGCCATTTTTAGAAATGACGGAACTATCAAATGTTGTACCATCCGTAGAATTCACATGAATTTGATAGCTGAAAAATACAACAATGTGTCACGTATATTACACACACACGGACACGCACACGCACACGCACACGCACACGCACACGCACACGCACACGCACACGCACACGCACACGCACACGCACACGCACACGCACACGCACACACACACACACACACACACACACACACACACACTTGCATTATGCGAGTGTTTGTATACGAATGTGTGTGTTGTACATGGAGGTTGATAATATAGATCGAAGACAACTACTCACTCTGCATGCGCGAGGCGTTTGTTGCTGGAGTTTCCCATGGGACTGATACCATTCAGTCTTACTGATAACTGTACTAGTGGGTTCTTCAGATCGACGTCGATTTCCTGATTTAACGTGTTTATTACCCTGGTATTTGAAAACAATAAGCATTACTTCAAGTGACAGAACGCAACTTAAAGTGACAGAGAATGGCATGGTATATGATACATTTATAAAGCGAGTTTTCCAACATATTACGACAGTTTTTAAGAATAATAATAAAAGAATAATAAAACTACGAAATGAGTGTGTTGCGTGCAGGAAATGTGAACTTGGTTATATGTAAATACCATGTTCGACACGTGCACAGTAACTGTTGGCTAATGTGTACATAGTAGCTGCTCTGGTATTTTCAGTCCACCAGGCCATTTATAATTTGATGAGTCGGTTTATATAGGCTCGAGTTTCTTACCAGGCTGTTGATTTGCCCTTTTCTGTCCTCTTTATCTGTTCTTGCTGGAACTATATAAATATAACAGCAGTGGTTGTAAAAATTAATACTAATAAATCAATAAGGCAATGTTTTATTAAGAGAAAGAAGGAACTAATATGCCTATATATCTATATATCCTTAAGTTTAAAAAAAATTGAGCTGCATATCATGTATGTGAAACATCAAACATAATTTCGTCGCATCATCAGTCAAGAGGGGATTCAAAGGGAAGTATAGGAGGGAATGGACGACGGTAAGAGAGGCAAGAGGGGATTCAAAGGGAAGTATAGGAGGGAATGGACGACGGTAAGAGAGGCAAGAGGGGATTCAAAGGGAAGTATAGGAGGGAATGGACGACGGTAAGAGAGGCAAGAGGGGATTCAAAGGGAAGTATAGGAGGGAATGGACGACGGTAAGAGAGGCAAGAGGGGATTCAAAGGGAAGTGTAGGAGGGAATGGACGACCGTAAGAGAGGAAAGAGGGGATTCAAAGGGAAGTGTAGGAGGGAATGGACGACGGTAAGAGAGGCAAGAGGGGATTCAAAGGGAAGTATAGGAGGGAATGGACGACGGCAAGAGAGGCAAGAGGGGATTCAAAGGGAAGTATAGGAGGGAATGGACGACGGCAAGAGAGGCAAGAGGGGATTCAAAGGGAAGTATAGGAGGGAATGGACGACGGTAAGAGAGGCAGAGGGGATTCAAAGGGAAGTATAGGAGGGAATGGACGACGGTAAGAGAGGCAAGAGGGGATTCAAAGGGAAGTATAGGAGGGAATGGACGACGGTAAGAGAGGCAAGAGGGGATTCAAAGGGAAGTATAGGAGGGAATGGACGACGGTAAGAGAGGCAAGAGGGGATTCAAAGGGAAGTATAGGAGGGAATGGACGACAGTAAGAGAGGCAGAGGAAGACCAAGAGTCACATGAACACAACTGAAAGGCCTGGATGGGAACACGAAGTATGGTGATCTAGTTAGAACAGCACACGTCAGACATTGCTGTGTACACTACTTACCGCTTTAAGTTGTAAGTCATTGCTATCCGGTTCAGAAAATACAAACTGATATCCGACTGAGTTGTTGAAGGATATCGGGAATGTCTTCGATTTGATATTATTGTATTGAACCGTGACGTTATAGCTGCCGAACTTGACATCCGTGAAGCTCGACATCTGCAGAAGAAATGTATGTTGAAGTAGTTGATCGGTATTTAGACACTACATTACATAAGACGGAGGTTTGTAATGACAGAACAATACGTTAAAATATATGAAGATGGTAGTGATGGCGAAATAGTGCAGCTAAGTCATCACCATAAAGTGCATGCAACCTGAGAACACGCTTAATTTATACCGATTATTTGGTAAGATAAGGTGTTTCTATATCTCTCAATTTTATCTCCACCGAAAGAACGCTAACATTTCATTTGAATTGTGGGGAACAACTTCCATTTTCAGTGACACAAAATTATACTAAATATTCTGAATATATCGGCGACACATTTGCTTTACCTGTTTGTTGGCTATAGCCTTTTGCAGACATAAAATGTGGCAAAACCTGTTTCTGGTGTACGCTGAATTCGTTTCCTTGGAACTTGAGATTGAGGTCATACGACGCAGCGTTGATGAAACGTATTCTGGACATGCCATTTTCTAGCTCCGTCGGCAAGTTTTTCTGCATTTGGGGAGAATCAAACCGACGTACACTAATCCCTTTACAATATTCGTTACATGTGTGAATGTGATAATGCGCTCATGGACACAATTATATAGTCCTGTATGAAATAACCGTTCCATTAAACAAAACTGACATTATTCAACATTTTAAACACTAGGCATTTATTTTAATTAAGTAACATATATAATAAATTCATTTTTGCAAGATATGTTGGCCAACCATTAACCGTGGAAAAGTGTGAGAAACTTCATACCTGTACAAGCCTTGTAGAAATGTTGGGACATTCATTTAAAGGTGGTCACCGGAAGCCTCAGTAAAATTAAGAATTGCACAAAACACTGGTATACATTCTTATCTGCATTTATTGACATTTACTCATACTATTGACGAAATCTAAATCAGATGTCACGTATGCCCTGTGTAGGCGCAGTGCTTTTACGTGGTTATTACTGTAACTGACATACCAAACCGGTGCAGTCTGATGTTCACTTACTAATGTTAAAAGACACATATAATAAATATTCACGCACACACATGTAGGCAAATAATGCTTACGTCCACCATTACTTGTATTCCGACCGTTACGACGAAGGCCGTGCCAGCTAAGAACATCCCAACGCCGAGGCGTTGTAAGGGGCTGAAAGGGGTAGGAGAACGCAACGTATTTATAAATACTTTCACAGTGGTACATTACATGGCATATACTACACACGACGACTGGTGGATTATGGAGAATGACCTGGCAAAAGATGGAAACTGAAGAATATCAGCTTAGCTAGATTATGTTGTAATAAAATGGACACTGAGCAATGCAAAGAGATAAATTCACGTTTAGTGCGTAAACATGCACACAAAGTGAGCCACGCGATTACAGCATCAGCTAGTTAGAATCATCGTATGTCAACGTGTCGCCGACGTCTCTTAGACAAATGTATTCACCTGTTAGGTATGTGCAGTTTCTTTAGGCACGGAAAGACAATCGTCTCCAGTAGAGGCACAAAGATCACAATCATGATAGGATTAAAGACCTGAGAAAACATATATATATATATATATATATATATATATATATATATATATATATATATATATATATATATATATATATATATATATATATATATTATATTATATTATATATTATATATATATATATATATATCGTTTTCAAGCACGACGACATGCAAAATTGTATTCCACAATATAATTCAACAGATATCTGAAAAGTACATTAGCATTTGTCTAATATTTACTACTCGCGTTTGATGTTACTATGGTATGTGTGGATGCACGTATAAAAGTATGCACACATGCACACACACACACACACACACACACACACACACACACACACACACACACACACACACACACACACACACACACACACACACACACACACACACACACACACACACACACACACACACACACACACACACACACACACACACACACACACACACACACGTATGTAAGTATGTATGTGTGTGTATGTATGGGTGTACGTATGTATGTATTTATGTAATGTTATGTAAGTATGTATGCATGTATGTACGCATTGGTGCATGTATGTATGTATGTATATATGTATGCATGCATGTATGTATGTATGTATGTATGTATGTATGTATGTATGTATGTATGTATGTATGTATGTATGTATGTATGTATGTATGTATGTATGTATGTATATATGTATATATATATATATATATATATATAATATATATATATATATATATATATATATATATATATATATATATATATATATATATATGTAAGTATGTATGTATATATATATATATATATATATGTAATTATGTACGTATATATGTATGTATGTATGTACGTATGTATGCATGTATATATGTATATAAGTATGTATGTATATAAGAATGTATGTTTCGATGTATTGAATATGATTTACTTCAAACATACCATATTCACTTACTTGGATCATATCGGGCTGAATGACAAAACTGCCCTGCAAAGTAGAAACAAACACATTTATAAAACTAGATATCGAATAACATTATTTGGTTTAACCGAATATGCTTTTGACCCATCCGTATGTAGAATTACACATAAATGTCTACGATCATATCAAGTAGAACTCATTGATCGTGGATGTTAATACCGATATTAATTCGAAATCAATTTACTCGAGTGGCAAAAACACAAAACCTATTTGTTAACATAATTATAAAGAAGCAAACGCGGGCATTTTTGGTGGATATACTTACAAAGTCGCCATTCATCTGCGCAGACTGTAGAGTCCATCGCGAGCCCTGAAACAATCCATCATGTTACCGATGCCTGACTACGATACATGCGAAGAGAGAAAGGATCGTTGTTAAGCAACACACAAAGATACACGAACATACATTTTCAGTAAAACGTATACAAACTGATTAAACATAACAAACAATTGCGCGCCTAATTACCCCTGTACATTGATGTATTTTATTGTACACACACACACGCACGCACGCACGTGTGTGTGTGTGTGTGCGGGCGTGCGAGCGTGCGTGCGTGCGTGCGTGTTTGTGTACCCATGTGCAGATGTGTAGGGTTATTGATGCATATTGTAAGTTTTAAATTCAATTCGTTTATCTCGGAGTTTCTAATTACCGTCTTTGTGTTGTTTTATTTTCAAACACTTCGAGACAAGTTTATATTCATGTCAGCTCTCACATGGTCTGAGTACACCAATGTACCATGTCATTTTGAAAGTTATCTTACCTGTTGATCGAACAGCGCCCAGAAGATTGGAAAGGGAATAAACAGATACATCACTTGTAGCACACATTTGACGTCACTTATAAACGTTTTCTGCAAAATGTAAACATCAATAATATCACGTTATGAGGTGAAAATTCAATTTAGATTCAAAAAAGATTTAACAAGGAACAGGTTCCAGATAGCAATCGGACAAGGACTCAATTGGCTATGCGAGAATCCGAACCTATTTCGCCTATATGTGCCCAATTCGTGTCTTGTATCTTTTAATTTTGTTTTCAACGTATTCCCTCGTCATGCATTTACATAATTATGGGAAAACGTGGTTGGTTAATTCTACTTTCACCTAGTAAGGGGCGGTTTGTGCAATAATCTGCTGTGCAGTATAATAAAATAGCTATTCATGTTAAGTTCTGAGAAAATCGCGATGAAAACATAACATACAACTGTCGTGGATTAGTTATAGCAAGCCGCAATATAATAACGTGATATCATATTGCATAACTTTACCATTAATCTAATATGGTGGTAAACATATCCGGCATATTTACTTAATTTCTACATTGATGAGGGAGAGCCCCTCATGTTATAGTATACAACTGAAACAATTACACTATACCGTGAAATTGTAGTGTTTAATAAACAAATCAAATCAGACAACGTTAGTAACTCGATATTGATAACACCGTCGTGATGGGGTGTTAATATTGCAGTTCATTTGAATTAGCAGTATAACTACTAATCAGGGGTGAGATTTAGCGGTCGCCCGGTCGACAACGGCGCCCAAAAATGGCTTCGGGCGACTTCAATTTTTTACTACAGTTACCCGCATGGCGACTCGAAATATTTACGGAGCTGCGATATTTTAGACCCAGCAAAAATAAACATCTCAGAAGTGTTGTCCTGGCTACATGTTAATCATAAATAAAGCTATATCAATAGGGAGAATTCATTGTATTTTTAATCAGCCACATCGACGCTCAACATGTAACTGAACGATCATTCTACATTGAAATAATAACCGGTCATGTCAATACTCTTGGTGCCGCGTGGAGCTTTTATATATAATAGCAAAAATGCCCGTCTCCAAGATGGGATTACGTGGTAGTTTATACGTGACAGTCATAATAGCAATGTTTACCAAATGCCTCAGGCCAATATGCCATCTGTCATAAACTGAGCAAGCGCTTTAGCTGCTGCCCTCTAGTGACCAGCCTGGTCATTATTGTATTTTCAGCCAATGATAATTAAGCAATAAATAGTGTGCGATATGATGCCAACATGAATGCTGTTGTAAAATATATTTGGCGATAATCTAATCCCATCTACGACATGGTGTCAAGAGGTGAGTAAGTACTCTACGCAAGATGAATGCTTTAAAGTCTCCCGAGTCTATGAACTTTGTTAGCGGCAACGTGGCTCAAAATTGGAGCAGATGGGAGCAGCAATTTCTGACGTACTTCGTAGCATGTGAACTTGGCAAGAATGCGAAGGAAACTCAGGTGGCAATCTTGTTACATACAGCAGGCCCTGAGGCGCAAGAAATACATCGGACTCTTACATATGCAGAAGAGGAAGACAGTAAGGATTACAACACCGTTCTATCTAAATTGAGAGCTTATCGCGAGCCACGCAAAAACATCGTATTTGAGCGTCATCAGTGCTGGATAAGGGACCAGCTCGAAAACGAGACGATTGGCCAGTGGGTCACGGAACGGCGCGAGAGGTATGAGATACCTACACCAGCCGATGTGCAGAGTCAGCTAGGTGACAAGCAGATCTTCACTGTGATTGATATGAAAGATGGGTACTGGCATGTGAAGCTGACTGAAGAGTCATCACACGTGTGTACTTTCCACACTCCATGGGGGAGGAAGAGATTCAAGTGTATGCCGTTTGGAATCAACTCAGCCAGCGAAGTAATGCAAAAGCGAAACGAAGAAACCTTTGCTGACATTCCTGGGGTCCGAATCATCGCAGATGACATGATCATCTCGGCCAAAGATGAAACCGAACATGACGCGATTGTTCGCAAGGTCATGCAAAGGGCTCGTGAAAGGAATGTCAAGTTCAACAAGACCAAAGTACAGTTTAAGGTGCCAAATGTGACATACATGGGTCACATAGTTGCAGCTGACGGCTTGAAGCCTGACCCTGCCAAGGTGGAGACTATTGTCATGATGCCCAAGCCGGAGAACAAGTCTGACTTGCAACGACTGCTTGGCATGGTCCGGTACTTAGCGCAGTACATTCCAAACGAATCAGCCATCACAGCCCCACTACGTTCACTGCTGAAACAGGATATTGAGTGGGATTGGCAGCATGAACATGACCAGGCTCTCGAAAAGATCCAGACTGCACTCACAAGTGCACCAACACTCCAGTATTACGATGTAAACAAGCCTGTAAATGTCCAAGCTGATGCTTCCCACTGTGGACTTGTAGCGTGCCTTCTCCAACAAGGTCGTCCAGTAGCATACGCATCACGCGCGTTAACATCAGCTGAAGAAAACTATTCTCAGATTGAGAAAGAGATGTTAGCAATCTGCTTTGCGTGCGCCAAATTTCATCAGTGTGTCTATGGGAAGAGCATCGAAGTACACACAGATCACAGACCGCTAGAATCGATCTTGAAGAAGCCAATCGCAAAAGCTTCCCCACGATTGCAGCGAATGATGCTGCAGTTGCAGAGATACACCCTGGAAGTGAAGTACATTCCAGGCAAGTATATGTATGTTGCAGACACCCTATCAAGAGCGTTTATAAAGGGTGAGTCATCGTGCGGCGCGGCGGAAGATGTAGAAGTTATGGTACACAGTCTTGTCAATAACTTGCCGGTCAGCACAGACAAAATGGGCGAATTAAAGGAAGCGACTAGAACAGACGAAACACTGCAGCAGTTGAAATTCACCATCATAAGAGGATGGCCAAGGAAAATGGGATCACTTCCGCAAGAGCTGCAGCACCACTGGAATGTGAGAGACGAACTGCATGAGGCAGAAGGACTACTATTCCTGGGCGATCGAATAGTAGTTCCCAGTAAACTGAGGCCAGACATGTTACAGCTCATACATGAAAGTCATAAAGGTGCAGACAAGTGCAAGACGCGTGGACGAACGGTTCTGTACTGGCCAGGCATGTCACAGAACATTGAAACGATTGTGGGAAGATGCCACATCTGCCTCAAATTCAGAGCCAGCAACCCGAAGGAACCACTAATTCCACATGATGTTCCGGAAAGACCTCGGCAGAAGGTCGCAGCTGACATAATGACACTCAAGAGTCGCGACTACATAGCTGCGGTTGACTGTTATTCAAAGTATCCTGAAATTGCACTGCTGGAAAACAAGACTGCATCAAATGTCATCATTCATCTCAAGTCTATCTTCGCTAGACACGGGATTCCAGAAGAGATGATGAGTGACAACATGCCATTCGCAAGCCAAGAATTCTCCAACTTTGGCAGAGACTGGGGCATAAAGCTAACTACGTCAAGCCCCAACTTTCCACAGTCAAAACGGACAGAGTGAACGTGGGTGCAAACACTGAAACGCATCTTGAAAAAGGCGGACTGCGAAGGACGAGACCCGTATGTAGCACTGTTGGAGTACCGCAACACGCCAGTAGCAGGTGCATTATTCTCGCCAGCGCAGATGCTAATGAGTCGCATGCTCCGTGCCAAGCTGCCAGCAAGATCAAGATTGTTGACACCACAAGTTGTCAGTGCTCAATGCCAACTGCAGCAACGTCAAGACAAGTACAAGCAATACTATGACAGAGGATCGAAGCGGCTGACAAAACTGCAGCCAGGCAGTGTGGTGCGTGTGCGACACGAAAACGTTTGGGAACCTGCAGTGGTGATGCGGAAAGAAGGACATCCACGGTCCTATATTGTCACTCGCGAAGGCCGAGAATATCGCAGAAACCGCAGACACCTCATGAACACTGCTGAGAAACAACCTGAAACAACCGCTCCTGTCGACGTATCGTCGAATGCGCCCCAGCAATTGACTCACGAGGATGCACGTCGACAACAGACGCCACTCAGAGTGTTCCCAACTCAAGCAAAGACAACACCAACACCTCAAAAAACGTCTCGAGGAAGGATTATTAGGCGGCAGTTAAAGTTAGCCGAATACATTTGTGGTTAGAAGCAAGGGCTCTGCCTAAAACTGGGAAATGACATTTGTTGACATTCAGATAATCATGTTGAATAATCCTAATTTAGAATGTTACTTCGTTGGAAGCAATATTGTTTTATGTCATGTTCCATGTCATTGTGTGGACATGTTTGCGAACATTTCTCTTTGGTTAAGTTTGACAGACTGTAATTGAAGAACATTTTATTTAAGAGGGAGATGTCATAAACTGAGCAAGCGCTTTAGCTGCCGCCCTCTAGGGACCAGCCTGGTCATTATTGTATTTTCAGCCAATGAGAATTAAGCAATAAATAGTGTGCGATATGATGCCAAAATGAATGCTGTTGTTGTGAAATATATTTGGCGATAATCTAATCCCATCTACGACACCATCAATACGCTCACACACGTGACGCAATACTCGTTATACATGTTCCAAATGTAGAAGGTCGCGTGAATTTAGACCCGTGGGGCATGGATATTTGTGTTGGTTGTAGAATAGTAGAATATCTGCTTTCTACTGTCTTTTTATTGTGTATTGTGTCTGCGACCTCGGGCCAGTACGTGGGTGCGTGCTTTCTACTATAATTAATACAAACCGCCCAGATGGCGTTACGCCTACGTACTCTCAAACAGATTTACGTACCGAAGTATTCGCCGCGGCGCGCGTGGTTTCTGCGATTGTTGGAAGTTAACGTTTTCGCAGCGAACATATGATTTACCATAAAAACAACTAAAAACCCTTGATATATGGGGTGTTTAAAAAAATAAAGGCGTTACGTTTCATTCGTGGGGTCGTAGATTAATCCCTGAACGTTTCGCGCCCGGTGAAGCCGTCTAGGAGGAAAACGTGAACATAACCACATATAAACATACTTACATAAAACATACGCTATCTCGATTTTAGTTAGATATAATTATCTCCACATTGCGCGGAGCGCTTCTGAATTAATCGGGAACCTGGTTAAAGTTTCTCTAGGCTAGGGTAAAATCAGGTCCTGTAAAAAATCAGCAAAACTGTTCAGTTCACACGAGAACTGAACTTGGAGATTTGTTTGCTAAGACTGTTGGTGCACCATGTTATGAAAGAAAAACTACCGGTGTATAATCAGTCAATATTAAGTATCACATTCTATTGATACTGCCTTGAAAATAAATGTTTCAAAACTGTTTGTTTTTATTTGTCGTTGATGTCGTTCATACGTCCTATCTTCAAAGTATTTACTTTCTATTACCAAAGACAAAGTATTGATTAGCAAGTGGGCTACCTCAGAAGCAGTCGGGTTACTTCACTTTGCAAGGTTGGTAGCCCGACTGGCTATCTTCCATGAGCTGCTAAATCTCACCCCTGCTAATATATCACAACTGTTGTTAAGTGTGGTGAATTTGTGGGAGAAAAACTTAATAGGACTACACGACGGAAGAACGAGTTAATTGTAATTGTCACAGTAAACGTACCGTGTAGTGTCCTTCCGCGTGATCGAGCCAATGCTCTTTCGGGCCTTCATCCACGTTCTTGCGGCAGCTGCATTTGCCACGGAGCGCCGTCTGGGGACGAAGCATATGTGCACAAATAAGAAACCAGACATATTAAGAGGTCACATTTCCCAGTTATATGTCTTTACGACAGTAAACAGAAACATGGGTAGGAACTTTGGTATACAAAACGTTTGTACAAGGAGACAAACAATCAACCTCGCAACTTGTATTTGTTCACATTTGTTCCGTATAAATGTAAATGTTTATTGATTTCTATAGCACCATATTTATATAGGCAAACAACAACATAGGCAAACAACAACATATATAGGCAAACAGCAGCAACATTAGCGGAACTATAATGTCTCGATTCTGCTATTGCCAGGTTGACAACGAACGAACACAATATTCTGACATTTGAAAGTAATGTAAATAATCATGTAAGTTTAACTGTATTGTTGGTGTGGGAATATACTCATAACGATCATTATATAGAACCAAGCAGCATTTCCTCACAAAATTAAGCATTCACAATATGTTACATTATTGCAATTGGCGAATGTTTGGAAGCTACTCCAAGCTGTCGTACAAATGCAGACTTTTCAAATTTGCCCACACACGTAAACACCAAGACATTTCGCGACAGCAAGAACACAATGCAGTGAAACGCATTACCTTTTACACTCTAAGCTGTGTTAATTCGTTTCCTCAAATATTCTGACGAAAACAACAGTAATTTTTCAGAGTGAATAAATTAGTCTCTGAAAAAATTACGTTATGAATGTCTACACAACTATGCCCATTTGTCATATCACACTTTGTCTACTACTTACTCATTGACGCATTGAAATAATAGTTTATTCCACACCAAGATGCTATTGCAAAACATGGCACATTTAGCTTTAAAATTGCGTTAGTTGGTGCTGGCTCAATCTCGACGTGGTATATGTTTTTTCCTGAATTGTGTTGTTCTCCAGATAGGCATGCATAATACTTTGTGCTATGCTGTTCTGTAAGTGGGCATGCACAATACTCTGTGAACGATGTTGTTCTACTAGTACGCATGCATAATACTCTGAGCTATGTTTTTCTACAAGTATATTTGCATAATACTCTGAAATATGTTGTTCTATAAGTAGACATGCATCATACTCTGAGCTATGTTGTTCTATAAGTAGGTATGCATAATACTCTCAGCGATGTCATTCTATACGTTGCCGTGCATAATACTCTGAGCGATGTTGCTCTACTAGTAGGCAAGAATGTTACCCTAGGCGATGTTGCTCTATATAAGTAGACATGCATCATGCTCTGAGCGATGTTGTTCAACTAGTAGATATGCGTAATACTCTGAGCGATGATGTTCTGTAAATAGGCATGCATAATAATATAAGCGATGTTGTTCTACTAGTAAGCATGAATAACGTTCTGACATATGATATTCAACTAGTGGGCACGTATAGTAGTCTGAATCATGTTACTCTATTAGTAGTATGCATTATACTATTAGTAGTATGCATCATACTCTGAGCTATGTTGTTCTACATGTAGGCATGTATCATCCACTGAGCTATGTTGTTCTACATGTAGGCATGTATCATCCACTGAGCTATGTTGTTCTACATGTAGGCATGTATCATACTCTGAGCTATGTTGTTCTACATGTAGGCATGTATCATACTCTGAGCTATGTTGTTCTACATGTAGGCATGTATCATACTCTGAGCTATGTTGATCAACTTGTAGGCATGTATCATACTCTGAGCTATGTTGTTCTACATGTAGGCATGTATCATCCACTGAGCGATGTTGATCAACTTGTAGGCATGTATCATCCACTGAGCTATGTTGTTCTACATGTAGGCATGTATCATCCACTGAGCGATGTTGATCAACTAGTAGGCATGCACAATACTCTGAACGATCGTGTTCTTCAAGTAGACGTGCATAATTCTTTAAATGAACGTATAATCAGAGTCAAAGCCATACTCACCCAAATGCAACCGAACATCATGCCAATTACATTTTCCTTTGTTTCAACCCTTTTGTACCAACGTGCGCCGGCGATGAAGGAGACTGAAATAAAATAGGTTGGTTGAATTGTCACTGGTAACATATATGGGAAACGTGCTTAAAAATAGTTTCTTTGTAATTTGCACTAAAAAGTATGTACTACTGAAATGCCATAAACACATATTACGATTGATCCATCACCAGTTCGGTAGCTTTAGAATGTATATGTTATTGATCCATCACCAGTTCGGTAGCTTTAGAATGTATATGTTATTGATCCATCACCAGTTCGGTAGCTTTAGAATGTATATGTTATTGATCCATCACCAGTTCGGTAGCTTTAGAATGTATATGTTATTGATCCATCACCAGTTCGGTAGCTTTAGAATGTATATGTTATATGAACATGTATGGGAAACATATTGCGAAGTAGTTTGCTTAAAATTTGCACAAACACAATAATACTATGTTCTATTGCAGTTCTATACAGGACTTTATTCCATAAGCGCACGTTGTGATATGACCGTTTTTGGAGCATAAATTGAAACACATATAGAAGACAAAGAATGACTCACTTAGAGCGATGACCATGAGCCCTGCCGGGATGCCGAACGCCAGTGTGTAGCAGTTATCACGGAAACAAAACACTTGACCTGCAAATGTAACAAGATTTAACAATAATGTCATGCAAAGCAGCAAGCTAAGATAGCAAGTCGACAAGGACGCCTGGCTTATCGAAAATCCAACAATGTCTATGTATGTGTAGCTCGTCTTTATCAGATATGTATTGATTTTATTTTCAACATATACACTCTGTTAGCTTTAACAAAATCTTTAGATAAATTGTTCCATTCATATATCGTCCTCTGTGAGAATGCGTACTTTCTCATATACAATCTATTGTGTTCCTTAGATAATGCTGCTTTGTGCCGTCTGGTTCTACCGTCTTCGTCAAGTTTGACGAAAATATTTCTCCAACAAACAGCCATAACTTGAGAGTCAGGTTTGTTGAAGAAATAAATTTGCGCGTATCACAGATGGCTAGGCTTGGTTATCTTATATAAAAGATATTCCTGGTTTCGTTATCAATATTACACAATAATCCATAAATAAAGCAAGGGCGCATCGCGGGTTTGGGAACAACGAAATATACAATTCCACAAAACCACACCTTCCTTTTTAAGCGAGTTATACCTCGCAACTAGACAATTTTTTATAGACGCGTCCGTTGTAGAACAAATGTTGTATGCTGTCATATCATAACTCGCAAGGAGTGGCAAGTACGATATGGTTCTACATAACCATATTGATCAGGTAGGTATGTCATAATATGTTTAATATAATGGCATTGTTTATTCCTGACATGTATTGCTGTGATTGCTGAATGTGTGCCTTGAAATACTGACATAACACTTACTTTTCAGTATCGGCGTGATGATAATAGACAGAAGGCTCCCTATGTTGATGGAAATGTAGAAGATGGAAAAGAACGCTTCCTTCTGTCGTACCTGCGATGACGGAGAAAGTAACGTATTCAAATAATGTAATTCTACTCTACAATATTAATATGTGAATATGTAAGTCTTCTTTGCCATTTATCTTGACGTACATGTGATATAGAGTATAATACTAACACCGTCGGTCAGTATCCCTCGAAAAATAAAGAGTGCATAACTGCAAGCAGGAATTTACAGATGGTCGTACCTACATACTAATTGGTAAAAGGTGCCTTGAAAGTCGTGACATTTATGAAGTGGATCATAACTAACAATATTGTGATTACTGAGGCCTACTCCATTATGCTTATTATAAATTACCTGATGTTCTTCAAACTGATCTCCGCCGAACGCTGACACGCACGCTTTGATCCCGCCGGTTCCAATGGCTGTCACCATCAAACTGAGCAATGGAGTCCACCTGAAGACACGCAGTGGAGCATATTTAATTATATTAAAATGTGCTATCACAGCATTGATTTCAAAATATACATCATTTCCCAAATTGTTAGTCTTGCCAATACCTCTAATGACCGGAAATTCATCTGCAGTAGAGCGTTTAAAAAGTGCTAATATTTTAAGAGATAAAGCATAAATAACGTGTACTCACTTGTTATAATAACCTCCAAACGGTATTGCCGTTATTGACATGAACACATTGCCGATGCAATGAACAACAGACAATATCACAATTGTTCTGAAAAAAGGTAAAATGAAAACTACCGTGATTGGTGTCCATCGTGCATCCGTATAAGATAAATGATGCAAATGTTATGTAGGTGCTTGAACCGACCGACTCGTGCTGGCCTAGATTCCACATGTTCAACCACCACGTGTGGTATTCATGAGGGAACATGAGAAACTGAGCTTGGTCAGACATGTATGTGAACCTATTTCTGAACCCGAGCAAATCATCTCACCAATGGTACATATTATAGCAGCACAAGAATAAAGACATATGTTACTCTTTTGCTATATGCCTCGAGTTTAACTTGCTAAGATAATATTTTGTTTAGTTCAGTTGAAATACAATGCTCATTATTCATCATAATGCACACTTTTGTTAATAATGTTAGAAAGCTTTCCTGTGTGCAGCAATAACAGATACCCATGTCCTTCTTATCAACAGCAGATACCCATGTCCTTTTTATCAATAGCATATACCCATGTCCTTCTTATCAATTCAACCAAACCTACACGATGTTTACCCACAGCCATGAAATCTTTATGTTTCTACGCAATGGCACAGAAATGCACCCTTCATATATACATAACTACACGAAATTTTAGTACAAGGTAAATAGCCTTTGTATGTGCTTTGTCTCGCTATTGACCTTGTGAACTTTACCCCAGACATTACCGTGGATCAGTTAGCGACGGACTGACATTGCAACCTGGTGCTGGTAAATGACATATGAAACTGATAAGAACCCAATATGTACCAATATACACCTACTTGTATTTTCCAATCCAGCCGTCCGACAGCAGCGCCCCAAATAAAGGCAGAAAGTAGCAGACGAAGTTAAAGACGTGGTAGATGGCAGTCGCCGAGTTGTCGTCGTATTCCAGGGCTCTGCTCAGGTACAACACAAGAATCGCTGAAAACACAAGCGTTCTTTATTTGTTTATTAGTGTTCGATGTGTACGAAAGTTCTATATGCATAGTGAAAAACTGAAAGTTGTATTACATTTCGATAAAATAAAAAATCCACTCGTGTCATACCTTTCATGCCATAGAAAGAAAATCGTTCGCCGAACTCGTTTCCCAGGATACAGATGATGCATTTTGGGAAGTCGCTGAAGAAATTCTGCAAAGATATGGATATATACATACAATATGGCGTGCTGTTTTAGCATCAGCATTAATATGTGACATTTGACCTAATTAAATAATAAGTATTATGATATTTTTATTGGAAGTCAACGACATAAACTTATGAAGATTGTTTCAGGAAAATGCATACGTGCCACGTCGCAGGATTCTCCTTGTGCAATACAATTCTTTTAGGTATTTGAGAACTGCCATAACCCGTTTCAGTACAAATTAGCTTAAAATGGAGAAATCGTGAAACAGTTAATATTTTCATCAAACATGTATAAAATAGAAAGACAAACTTGCAGCGGTCGAAGAGCAAGTATGCTATATTTCTCCTAAGATACTGTTTGATGTCACAGGCAGATTTCCGTCAAAACTTAGCGGATACGATTTTTTCAGGCTTTGTACATAATTTTATAATCGGTATGTGTATGGCGGGCTTGAAATAACCGTGTCATTTTGGGTGACATCACATTTGACACTGGATACCATGACACAACGCATGACATCAAATGAAGATTTCATGTTAATTAATTAAATGTATAATTACTGGAGCACGTCATTAATTTGGTAGACAACAAAGGGTCATGGTTTACTCTGTGTATCCGCGTCCATGTACCAGATATATACACAATGTAGGTCGAATGAAAACGTTTAGCGTAAGGACATCAAGTATTACAGTAGGGTTGATTTTCTTGAGCAATATAATCAGTGACGTATCTAGGATCTTCCTAAGGCGGAGGCCAGGGACGGGGGGGGGAGGGCGAGCTTAGTCAATCATTAGCTTACCATGCTACCATGTAGCGGCGCAACGGAAACATACATAAAAACTAGTTACAGGTATTATTTTATTTCAGATTGATGTGATTATTCACAAAGTGCACAAATGTAACGCAGTTTTACCAGGCAATCAATGTTTACCCTTTTGAACTAAATATGCATTAATACATAATACATACACATACATTAGGCCCCTATTTTTAACAACATATTGTACACACTTGCTAAACTTGTGTCATGTATAAACATACTTGAAGTTAGACAGTTGTAAAGCTATTTGTATGCTAAATTGCCTCAATGAAACGTGTACTGATTACCACGGGATGAATTACAAGTGTACATTACCATGTCGGTGGCTTCCGTTGTGGAATAAACTGAAGTTGTTAGCGTTTCTGTTAGTGTCTCGTGATCACTGCAGTCTTTGGGCTCGCGGTCGAATGGAACACCTGTGATATGTCACTAGTGTCCTCCTTGGCACGAGTTTTTCTCCCACAATTGCAGCTATGGCACAGAAATATGACCAGTCGTCGTCTGACACATAAATCGTGAGCAGACGACCCGGGGCGACCTTACCTGAACGCCACCAAAAGCCTGATGTACCGAACGAAGTCCGTCACGTGACGAAGCCCCTGACCAGAGGAGGACAACGTCATTGACTTCACTTTAGTAGTATACGTGTGGATTTCTATACGCAAGAGAGGGTCCATGTTTGGGAGGTAACCAAAATGGACATTGGGGAAAATCCTGTTGATGTTGTATATGTGAAAGTGTAGGGAAAGAGGTGTATTATCGGTCACTGGCCGTCAAAGCTCTCTAGCGACAGCAGCACTATATCAGCAGCATTAGCGCTATCTACCGGCAACGATGACGGTGTTTTAGTGTCATATGGTTGGTTCGATCCCTGCTGGCGTTGCATCCAAACACTGCTGGCTGCGCACACAAGCTGAATCCATTCTTTGTATGGGGTGGTCATTTATTAAGATGGTCAAATAGTGTGTGGTGATGGTATCGCCTGATGACTACTCAAGCATATATATATATATATATATATATATATATATATATATATATATATATATATATATATATATATATATATATATATATATATACTTTTAAAATATATATATTTATACATGCATATATATATATATATATATATATATATATATATATGGATAAATATATATGTTTTTAAAATATATATATATTTATACATGCATATATATATATATTTATACATGCATATATATATATTTAAACATGCATATATATATATATATATATATATATATATATATATATATATATATATATATATATATATATACATGGATAAATATATATATATATATATTTTAAAAGTATATATATATATATATATATACTTTAAAAATATACATATATCATTTCCAAAATATATGTATGTGTGAGCGTGCGATATGAGCAGGTTCGAATCCTGCTGTTTTGTAATGACTACCCAAAACATTCCGGGTTGTGGACATAATCACCAGAATCTTACACTTCTTTGCACTGCCATTAAAATGTTTTTAAAAGGTGGTCGACTGATGGTCGACGGACAGGCAGCGAGTGAGAGGAGGCGTTTTTAACAGTAGACGTAGACATACTAGCAGCGACTGAACACCGTAGTTTTTATGAGTAGACTGCCAACAACAGGCACGACGCTATGCGTCAAAGTAGGTCACGCGCACACACATATCAATCCTGTCGTATTGACCCGGCGAAAAGTGATCAGCAGCAAGCGAGCGAGCTGTTTAGTTTTTACCAGTAGGCCAACAGTGGCGGGCAATGCTATGTATTAAAGTAGGTTACAAGGCGTATATGTAAGCGGTGTATTCATCACGTCTTTATTATTACAAAGTAACCTATCAATAACGCTAAATTTAACAGGTATATAAGTAAATGTTAAAAGATATATATTATAAAGTGAAAATACTGATGATATCGCTGTTCAAGTTAGGTAGGAATGTCACAGTCGCAAGTGTCACCAGTAGGCGGCGACTGTGTCGCACAGGAGATGCGGCGGAAGCCACTTCCCTCGACAATCTAGTAAGCGTTTTGGCCGGTGTGTACGTGATTCACCTGCATCGCTATGTAGAGGACGACAAGGGGTCGGGATCACGACAGATGGGTCCGGTAGTGTGGTCAGAACTTTACACCACCGACGGTAACGCTCCACATGATATCTTCCGAAGGTGTCGGAGTGACGGTGCTCTGTAGCTGTGTCACGACGTCGGTCCTGTGGCGACGATGAGCCAGAAAGTTACACGAGTGTTCGCAACTTGCCGATCAATCTTCCGGTGCATCGTCACTCATGGAAGAACACAACCCACCACCTTCACGAAACATAGATGTGACGTATAGCAAGTCGGTCATTACGTCAGAACATTGTTGACGATGATGTATGTAACGAAATATTAAAAACAACATAAGTGAGACGGTATGAAATATGAGAGAGTAGCCGTTTCCTAGAGACATGCGAACGACTTTATGACATTTGAACCCCGCAACCGGCGAGTGAGCACAGCCGTTTTTTATTAGTAGACATGGACCAGCTAGCAGCATCCGAGCGCTGTATTTTTATAAATGAATCACCAGTATCTGGCACGACGCGAGTGAGCACAGCCGTTTTTTAATAGTAGACATGGACCAGCTAACAGCATCCGAGCGCTGTATTTTTATAAATGAATCACCAGTATCTGGCACGACGCGAGTGAGCACAGCCGTTTTTTTATTAGTAGACATGGACCAGCTAGCAGCATCCGAGCGCTGAATTTTTTAAAGTAAATCAGTTAATCACCAGCAGCTGTCACAACGATATACGTCAAAGTAGGTCATGCACAGGTCAATCTTATTGACCCGGCGACCTGCGAGCAGCAAACGAAGGAGCGGTGTAGTTTTTTACAAGTAGGCCACTAGTAGCGGGGAACGCTATGCGGAACTACGCAATATCGACAACATATTAATAAAATATATACAATGTAATAGGGTATTTAAGAGTTACCGTCCGTTCAAATATATATATATATATATATATATATATATATATATATATATATATATATATATATATATATACGATATCGATATCAATAGTTTTTCCTTATCGTACAGACGGTCCAGCTTAAAAAGTCACAACTTACGTTATTGTGATGTTGGGTATTTTTGTCGTACGTATGCAGTAAATATGCATTTGATTATATTGTCAGTATAAACTGCAATGTATAGTTACTGCTGAACATCATAGGGCATATCTAGAGCATTGATCTTCTTCTTCCCCTTGCTCCCTTGCGGTGTGGGGTCCACGTCACTTGGTAGCTTCTTCCACTTTCGTTGTTAACTCTCTCCATCTCCCTCTGTCTTCGGCGATGGTCTTCCGCTCTTGGCCGTTCGTACCTGTCCTATCAATATCTCGTTTGACACTCTATTTCCATCGCAGCTTTGGTCTTCCTTTTCTTCTTCTGCCACCCTCTTCTTCTGCTTTCCGTGTTCTTTTTATCAGTCTGTCTTCGCTCATTCTTTTCACATGTCCTGCTCATCTCATTCTGCTTCCGACTACTTTAATTTTAGATGTTTTTTCCTGCCAATCTCTTCTCTCAATTCCTCCATATTCCTTCTATCTTCTTGGGTTACTTTGCATATTCTTCGAACCCAGTTGTTTTCTGCTATCTGTTTCTTCTCCTCCTGTCCCTCTGTCACAGCCAGTGTTCTCAATACGTATATACAGGCTGGTATCACGCAGCCTTCCAACACTTTCCCTTTTAGTTGTTTCTTCAACTTTCTGCTGCCGCTCATGCTTCCACTTCCCTCTGTTTTTCTTTACTTCTTCCTCCTTCTCACACACACTACCGCCCAATTATATACAAAATGGTTCAACTGTTTAATGTTCTTTCCGTCAACAACTACATGTAGATCCACCTCCTGTTCGCCTATCCACATTACTTCGATCTTCTCCAGATTCATTCGGATGCCATGTTTTCTAAAGATGTTACTCCATTCTTGCAATGTTTTCTGTAGATCGTCTTTGTTATCATCCACTACTGCTGGGTCATCTTCATAAGTTCTTCCTCTTCAGATACATTTCCACTGTTCAGGTTCATCGCCATAATGAAAAGCAGGGAACTCAAGGCACTTCCCTCTCTAAGTCCTACTCCCACTCCAAGCTGTTCCGATGTTTCTCCTTCGACTCTCACCACCACGGTTGTCTCCTTGTATATTTCCTCCACCATACTGACATCTGCCTCTCCAACCTCCGTCCATCTTATGAGTGCAAATGCAAGTTCTCTTGGCACGGTGTCAAATGCCTTTTCCAGATCGACAAAACCGAATGCTACATCCTTTCTAAATTATCTCCTCTCTCTATCTATCTCCTTCTCTTCTCCGGGTTTAGTAGTTTCTTGACATATTCCTCCCATGCACCTAGCACTTGTGCCGAATCTTCCGTCGCTTCTCTTCATTGCTGATGTTCGAGTAGTATCTTTGCTATCTCTGTCTCTATCTCCAGCCAGCTTGAAGATACATTTCCCCCTTCTTCTTCTTCAAACATCTCGCACAATTCTTACAGTTTCTCTTGCTTAAGAAACAGCCTTATTTGTTGCATTCTTCTTCTCCCGGTACTTCTGCTTCAGCCTTGTCTTTTCTCCATCACTCACTTCTTCCACACAATTCAGTGCCTCCTTCTTTTCTTGTATTGCTAATTCTACTTCCTGGTTCCACCACTATTGTTCTTCCACTTCCTCCCTTTGTTCTTTAAGTAGCCTGAACTTCCTATCTACTTCGCTTTTGTATTTTTCCATCACCTCTCCGTCACAAGTCCAACACCTGATCACATGTCTTTGCTTCCTCCATCACTGTTTGACTTTCCTATCCATCAATTCTCTGCATTATGTTAGCTCTTCTCCCACCAATGTCACCATTTAAATGCAATACTTGTAACAACAATTGGTAAATGTAATACTTCTAACAACAATTGGTAAATATAATACTTCTAACAACAATTAGTTCTGGTAAAATAGGCTTTGTAGAATGCTTTGTAGAAATCAGAGTTTTTCCTGAGTTAAACTTTAGTCCTCTTACTTATTATTTATTTATTGACAACATCTACCTTTCCCAAAATAAGCATAGATTTAACTTTTTAGAATACGTTTTCTGCAAAGCCCCTCTATGTACTGAATTGCAAAAAAAGCCACATCCAATTAACGTATGATCATGCCGAAGACAAACCATGTAACAAGTTGACCCTTCTTCGCCGCCATAGACTTCTGACTATATCAGTACCTCTGGCAGGTTTCCTGTAATGTGGAACTTACTTTTGCTCAGTTAACCAATAGTGGCTGTTGAAAAGATCTTAGAGACTCGCATACGGGAGCTTAACTTTAACTGGTAGCGGAGTATTTCGTGAGAACGCTCTTTCACGTTTGGGTGCCGGCGCTTCTAGTTCCCAATAAGCAACTGGAACGAACCACAAATGATGCAGTGTGCATCAGCACACGGCGTGGGATAAATTGACAAATCCACGTTTCAACAGGTCGATCTGACATAGGTAGCGTAGTACTACTGCCACACGTGACTAGCGAAGGTGAGTAGACCAACCCTTATGAAAATTTACCATGGTAAATACTCATAATTATACCATGGTATTTTGAAACAGGTAAACCATGGTAAATCAATACCATGATATACCTTGGTATATTTTCATACGGGTCTACAGCCACATTAACTTTTGTTTGATTAAAAGAAAACTGAACCATCAAAAAGTCACTGCTACCATGTAAATGACATTTTGAGCAACTTTAGTAAAAATCACAACATTGCATGAATTAAATGTGTCATACCCATCAATGTTTAACGAAATATTCAGGCCTATGGCCGGGTAGAGAAATACATAATAATACGTATTCACCTGTAACACAAACAACGCACAAACGCATGCACGCACACTC
>OY759263.1:8105966-8113466 GCA_963662155.1 Lamellibrachia columna
CTGTCCAAGTTCACGTGCGGGAGGGAGGGAGGGAGGGAGGGAGGAAGGAAGGGAGGGAGGGAGGGAGGGAGTGATGGACAGTCAGACAAACAGGCAGAGAGAGAGAGAGGCAGGCAGGCGGGCAGACAGATATACAGGGAGGGAGGGAAGGAAGAGAGAGAGAGATATATAGAGAGAGAGAGAGAGACAGACAGACAGACAGACAGACAGACATACAGACAGACAGACAGAGACAGAGAGAAAGGCAGGCAGGCGGGCAGACAGACAGACAGAGAGGGAGGCAGGCGGGCTAACAGACAAAGAGAGAGGGAGGGAGGGAGGGAGGGAGGGAGGGAGGGAGGGAGGGAAGGAGATAGATAGATAGATAGATAGATAGATAGATAGATAGATAGATAGATAGATAGATAGAGAGAGGGAGGGAGGGAGGGAGGGAGGGAGGGAGGGAGGGAGGGAGAGAGAGAGAGAGAGAGAGAGAGAGAGAGAGAGAGAGAGAGAGAGAGAGAGAGAGAGAGAGAGAGAGAGAGAGAGAGAGAGAGAGAGAGAGAGAGAGTGAAAGAGAGATTAGTCAACAATGTCATGTCGAACATGTGACGTTGTTCGCCAGATGGCGCCACAACTATCATGCGGCCAAAACGAAGCATACAAAGAAACGCTGTCGATAAAATTCAAGTTCGAACATGTGCTACTGAGAGTGACTGATTAGGTTATTTTAAGATGTGTGGGATAAAATGTTAGTTGAAAAATATCGGGACGTTGGGTCATAAATCTGGATTGGATAGGTATAAATTTGCCCAAGCATGTCGCACGCAGTCACGTGAACACAAATTTATATCATCGATTCTTTCACCGTGTGACGTAATGGTGCATGTTTGCCGTTTTTTTATCTTACGTACTGTCGATCACTTTGGCGAGGGCGCCTAGGTGATTGGCAGACGTATGGGATGAATAAGGAGGTCCTATGTCTGGGAAAGAAACATGTCACGAATCGAGAAGAGGGTACCTACTCAGCCACGTATGATACAGTGTGATTGCTATACAATCTGGCGAGCAGAATAAGAACTAAGTCGTAAACGTCATTGTGAATAAACGTGAAAAGATGTATTTAAAAAATCGATATTAAATTATATAAATCATGGACTAAACGAACAATAACTGGCTCCGTCAACCCGGTGCCTTCTCTACCCCACTGTGCACACCCATCACGCGCCTCTCCGTCAGAGGCAAATATAACGCGCCCTCTGATAGAGCAAATTGAACAAATGAAGAAACTGCATATCACTGATGAATATTCGCAAAATGCAAATCCATGGTATCGAATGTTACGCTGCCGTTGGTACATTTTCCAATAATTATTTAGGTATCATTGACGCCTTCACAACATTGTCGCCACCTAGCGGATCAAAGTTCCGGTATTGAAGCAAACTGTCTAAAAATACAGGCTGAACATGATATCATAGGCAACGTTGTGTATTGTTAATGCTCAATCGGTTGACCGAAATATGTAGTTAACATGTTTACCTTTAGATGTACAACGTGCTGTGTAGCTATGCCGTGCTTGCGTTATGCTCTTATTAGCCAACATTGTAATAGCTTACTCCGGGAGCAAAATCTTACTAAAATACCACCGAACCAGATTACCCAACTCAGACTTTCCAATCTGATCGATCTGCGTGTTTTCTTCGAGTACAGTATGCTGGACACAATGTCGACTTTCAAAGTTTTGAAGATTCATCACCAGCATCGAAAGCTGGATTAGCGGTGCCGCCGTTTGGTGCCTTGTCGGATTTCGGCGCTTCCAACTCGACGTTCTCGTACGTTCCGTCGCTACTGGCTTTCTCGTCCGTTCCATCGCCGGCCGTTCCAGTCATGGCCGGCTTGTGATCAGTCTCAGGTGTCTCAATGACTTTGATGTTGTTTTCGTTTCCCGGCTTCACGTCATCGTCGTCGACAATCATCTTGCCTTCGTCCTTGTATTTGTAGGACAGCGACATGAGCACATAGATGACCAAAGTGACGTACATGAGGCCGGCGAACAGCAGGAACTCGGCCGTCTACAGAAGAAATATTACACCTGAAAGGATACCTGGAGTAATGCTTTAGACAGAGAAAATCACAATAAGTCAAGTCAACCGACATTGTAAGTGTTTTCGGCGGTTTAAGACATAATGAACAAATATACAGACATCCAAAAAGAACTGCCAGAAATATGTGAATGTTGATCAGTGCGAAACTGCAGAGGAAAGTGTGCTGTAGTTCACGTTGGACTATTTCCGACGTTACCTGGTTGGGCAGTCGTCCGGCCTTGCTGACAATAACGACGATGAGGTTACCGAAGGCTGTCGTGAGGAGGAAGGCCGCCTGAAGTACCGACTTCATCGACGCTGGAGCCTGTCAGGGAAGCACGGTGGAATACAGTGGGTCAAACGAAAACGATATAGTTATATAGAAAACAACATAGTCGTGATTCACCGAAATAGACCAGAGTGCTCCCGTTTGGGAACAATATACCCGTGACAACAACACTGGATATGAACACTGCATACGTTATATACAGCTTCTATAATATAAAGTAGTTTGTGACTGTGTTTGTATATCTGTATGTATACAAATATTTGAAAATTCTAGGACTAATTAGGAGAACTCTCACATATAAGGATAATCAACTAATTGCACCCCTGCACAAAGCGATGGATAGGTCGCAGTTGGAATATTGTATACTAGCTTGGAGACAATATCGTAGGAAGGACATAGATAAGTTAGAAAGAAAACAATGAAGAGCAACTAAAATGATTCTAGAATTGAGATACCTTAGCTATGAAATCCGCTTAATAGAATGTGGTTTCACAACACTAGAGACAAGAAGACTAAGAGGAGAACAAATATAATATATATTATGTTTAAAATAATGGATGGTTATGAGGATACTGATAGGAATATGTTCTTCAAACTAAAAAGGCAGTATAACCAGAGGACACAAAGCAACATTAATTATGGAACAGTGTAGTTTGGACATGACAAAGTACTCATTCTCATATAGGGTGATAAATTAATTGAACAAAGGGTCAAATGATTGTGTTAATGCTAGTGTAGTGGTGTGAAGATGTTTAAAAATGTTATTGACAGATATCTCATACAGGCGGTCTATGCATAGATGATGAAATTGTTGGACTCTCGATAAGCCAATGACTTCCTTGTCCAGTTATCGTATGGAACTTATAGGTTTGGATGTAAATCTTGTTAAATGTGTAGGCGTCAGCTAAGCAAGTGAGAGAGATGCGTGGTGCGTGCTGAACACATCCTAGTCGTAGTCCTCAACAGGTGCGCGCATAAGAATGTACAATCCCGGCGACGATGTGTAGAGGAGGACGTACAAGATTGGGAGGCTGATTAGATAGAATAACAGTTTGATCCACCAATCACAAATAAGCTGTGAAGCACGATTTGAAGGAGAGGTCTGCAATTTGCTGGCCACTCCTATAGCAACAATGAAGAACCAATATCAATATTCGTCTTGTGGACACCCACTCATAGCAGAAAACAGTCCCTAATCAACAGTCGACTCGTCAATGCTCCTGCCCCGGCCGGCCAATGATGATGAATCGTGATACACTGACCTGCGAGTAGGCGAACGACAGACCGGTGACGGAGAAGAAGCACTCCCCGATCGTCATGACGATGTACTGCGGAACCTGCCAGAAGATGTTCACGTTGTTCGGGTCGACGTCTTCGTGTTTTACAGCGATGATCTGGAGGAAGACACGCACAGATGTCTGTGATACGACTGGACTGTAGGAAAGTTGTTTATGTTGCTGCTACATCTGCTCTGGTGCTGCTGTTACTAATATGAATACCAACACATACAACGTGAGGCTTCACGAAGGCATAACGAAGGAGGCGTGTCGCGGGTACTCCCCAACTTTAGCATGATAAACAGATGCTTGCAAAGGTGTAGAAAGTAAATACGATTTCCCAACAGACATCTACTACTTTTCAAAAACAGCTATGTCATTACACTATTTAGCACAACGGTGATGCCATAAATTTTTAAATTGCATATATTTCTAACTGATAATGATAATATGAAAAGTTGGCACTGCTTTTGTAGTAATGCTTAAACTTGATTTTTGTGGCATCGCTCATTCTGTGATGATGTTGAACCACCAAAACCCTTCATTAATATGATAATAGTACTTAGATATTTGAGGAGACTTGCGCCGTGAAAAGGATTGTAGGGGTAATTTGTGCCATGAACAAGAAATGATCTGATTGGGTAGACGTTTCTGTTAGGTTTTCGTCTCGTAGTAGACAAACAATGTTCACATTATGATATAACAACAATATCGTAATACTACCTTGAGAACGCTTGTTTGAACATACAGCGTGGTTTCTGCAAACATCTAGCTGCCCGCGAGCTATTTCTAACACAATCATCGTTAAACATGTTCGATGGTTTTTTATTCTCTGTTTAATACTTACTTTGGCTCCGTCGTGTTGTACAACGATAGTGTAGACGGCGCCATTTTTAGAAATGACGGAACTGTCAAATGTTGTACCATCCGTAGAATTCACATGAATGTGATAGCTGAAAAACACAACAATGTTTTACGTATATTACACACACACACACACACACACACACACACACACACACACACACACACACACACACACACACACACACACACACACACACACACACACACACACACACACACACACACACACACACACACTTGCATTATGCGAGTGTTTGTATACAAATGTGTGTGCTGTACACGGAGGTTGATGATATAGATCGAAGACAACTACTCACTCTGCATGCGCGAGGTGTTTCTTGCTGGAGTTTCCCTTGGGACTGATACTGATACCATTCAGTTTTACTGATAACTGTCCTCGTGGGTTCCTCAGATCGACGTCGATCTCCTGATTTAACGTGTTTATTACCCTGGTATTTGAAAACAATAAGCATTACTTCAAGTGACAGAACGCAACTTGAAGTGACAGAGAATGGCATGGTATATGATACATTTATAAAGCGAGTTTTCCAACATATTACGACAGTTTTAAGGATAATAATAAAAGAATAATAAAACTACGAAATTAGTGTGTTGCGTGCAGGAAATGTGAACTTGGTTATATGTAAATACCATGTTCGACACGTGCACAGTAACTGTTGGCTAATGTGTACATAGTAGCTGCTCTGGTATTTTAAATCAACCAGGCCATTTATAATTTGATGAGTCGATTTATATAGGCTCGAGTTTCTTACCAGGCTGTTGATTTGCCCTTTTCTGTCCTCTTTATCTGTTCTTGCTGGAACTATATAAACATAACAGCAGTGGTTGTAAAAATTAATACTAATAAATCAGTACGGCAATGTTTTATTAATAGAAAGAAGAAACTAATATGCCTATGTAGGTGTAAGTTAAACAATTTTAAATTTTAGCTGCTTATCATGGATGTGAAAAATTAAATATCCCAATACCGGATTAATGTGGTAATTACACACTCGGACTCTCTCTCTCTCTCTCTCTCTCTCTCTCTCTCTCTCTCTTTTCTACAGTAAGTATCGTCAATAAAATACAAAAACATAATATGATTTCGTCGCATCATCAGGCAAGACGGGATTCAAAGGGAAATATAGGAGGGAATGGACGACAGTAAGAGAGGCAAGAGGGGATTCAAAGGGAAATATAGGAGGGAATGGACGACGGTAAGAGAGGCAAGAGGGGATTCAAAGGGAAGTATAGGAGGGAATGGACGACGGTAAGAGAGGCAGAGGACGAGCAAGAGTCACACGAACACAACTGAAAGGCCTGGATGGGAATACGAAGTATGGTGATCTAGTTAGAACAGCACACGTCAGACATTGCTGTGTACACAACTTACCGCTTTAAGTTGTAAGTCATTACTATCTGGTTCAGCAAATACAAACTGATATCCGACTGAGTTGTTGAAGGATATCGGGAACGTCTTCGATTTGGTATTATTGTATTGAACCGTGACGTTATAGCTGCCGAACTTGATATCCGTGAAGCTAGACATCTGCAGAAGAAATGTATGTTGAAGTAGTTGATCGGTATTTAGACACTACATTACATAAGACGGAGGTTTGTAATGACAGAACAATACGTTAAAATATATGAAGATGGTAGTGATGGCGAAATAGTGCGGCTAAGTCATCATCATAAAGTGCGTGCAACCTGAGAACACGCTTAATTTATACCGATTATTTGGTAAGATGAGGTGTTTCCATATCTCTCAGTTTTATCTCCACAGAAAGAACGCTAACAATTTCATTTGAATTGTGGGGAACAACTTCCAATTTCAATTAAACAAAATGATATGAAATATTCTGAATATATCGGCGACACATTTGCTTTACCTGTTTGTTGGCTATAGCCTTGTGAAGACTTAAAATGTGGCCAAACCTGTTTCTGTTGTACGCTGAATTCGTTTCCTTGGAACTTGAGATTGAGGTCATACGGCGCAGCGTTGATGAAACGTATTCTGGACATGCCATTTTCTAGCTCCGTCGGCAAGCTTTTCTGTATTTGGGGAGAATCAAACCTACGTACACTAATCCCTTTACAATATTCGTTACATGTGTGAATGTGATAATACGCTCATGAACACAATGATATAGTCCTCCATTAAACAAAACTTACATTATTGGAATTGGAATTTATTCAACATATCAAACACTAGGATTCTATTTTATATAAGTAACGTATATAACACATTCATGTTTGCAAGATTTGTTGGCCAACCATTCGCCGTGGAAAAGCGTAAGAAACGTTATACCTGTACACGCCTTGTAGAAATATTGAGACATTCATTTGAAGGTGGTCACCGGAAGCCTCGGTAAAATCAAGAATTGCCCAAAACATTGGCATATAGTCTTGCTTGCATTTATTGACAGTTGCTCATAATATTGACGAAATCTAAATCAGATGTCACGTATGCCCTGTGTAGGCGCAGTGCTTTTACGTGGTTATTATTGTTACTGGCACAGTATTATCTTACCCATCCGGTGTAAGCTGGTGTTCATTTACTACTGTTAAAAGACACATATAGTAAATATTCACGCACACACACAGAGGCAAATAGTGCTTACGTCAACCATCACTTGTATTCCGGCCGCTACGATGAAGGCCGTGCCAGCTAAGAACATCCCAAAGCCGAGACGTTGTAAGGGACTGGAAGGAAATGGAGAAGGCAATGTATTTATAAATACTTATGAGCGAAAGGTATCTTCACAGTGGTACATTACATGTATTTGCACATATGCCCATTCTCCGCACGCGATAAACTGGTAGTTCGTGTTTACGAAATTACCGGATACATAACATTATCACAGAAATGTCCATCGATTCCTTTGTACTTGGTGCTGTCAGGCAATGTCTACGTAACACCGGCAGCTATAATAACAAGTTCAAGTTTTATTCTCTAATACCATACAGTGGTGTATGAGATAAATATACAATACCAAGAGTACTT
>OY759263.1:8118466-8128466 GCA_963662155.1 Lamellibrachia columna
GTAGGCATGCATAGTACTCGGAGCTATGTTGTTCTACAAGTTAGCGGTCATAATGCGTAATATGCTGAGCATGCATAATACTCTGAGCAATGTTATTCTATAAGTAGGCATGCATAATACTCTGAGCGATGTTGTTCTATAAGTAGGCATGCATAATACTCTTAGCGGTGTTGTTCTATTAGTAGGCATACATAATACTCTGAACGATGTTTTTCTACAAGAAGATGTGCATAATACTCTGGACTGAAAGTAGGCATGCATCATACTCTGAGCTATGCTGATCTACAAGTATGTATGCATAATACTCTGAGCGATGTTGTTCTATAGGTTGACATGCATAATACTCTGAGTTATGTTGTTCCACATGTAGGTATGCACAATACTCTGAGGAATGTTGTTCATCTAGTAGGCATGCACACTACTCTGAACTATGTTATTCAATGCTCTGGGCGATGTTGTTCAACTAGTAGATATACTTACTACTCTGAGCGATGATGTTTTAGAAATAGGCATGCATAATAATCTCAGCGATTTTGTTCTACTAGTAGGCATGTATAATACTCTGACAGATGATGTTCGATTAGTGGGCACGCATAATGTTCTGAGCGATGTTGTTCTACAGGTAGGCTTGCACAATACTCTGAGTTTTATGGTTCTAGAAGTAGACGTGCACTTTAAATGAACGTATCAGAGTCAAAGCCACACTCACCCCAATGCAACCAAACATCATGCCAATTATGTTTTCCTTTGTTTCCACCCTTTTGTACCAACGTGTGCCGGCAATGAACGAGACTGAAATAAAATAGGTTGGTCGTATTGTTAACGGTAACATATACGGGAAACGTGTTTACAAATAGTTTGTTTGTAATTTGCACTAAAATGTATGTACTATTGAAATACCGTAAACACGCGTTACGATTGGTCTATCACCAGTTCAATAGCTTTTGAATGTATATGTTATATGAGCATGTATGGGAAACATATTGATAAGTGGTTTGCATAACATTTGCACAAACGCAATAATATTAGGTTTTATTGGAGATATGACCGTTTTTTGAGCATGAAAAAAACAAATTATAGACGATAGTTTGTAATTTGCTTTCAAACTATGAGAAATAATGACTCACTTAGAGCGATGACCATGAGCGCTGCCGGGACACCGAACGCCAGTGTGTAGCAGTTGTCACCGAAACAAAACACTTCACCTGCAAATGTAACAAGATTTAATAATAATGTCATACAAAGCAGCAAGTTAAGATGGTAAGTCGACAAGGACGCCTTTAGCTTATCGAGAATCCAACAATGTTTACGTACGTGTAGGTCGCCCTTATCAGGTATGTCTTAATTTTATTCTAAACATACACACACTGTTAGCTTTAACACAATCATTAGATAAGTTGTTCCATTCTTATATCGTCCTCTGTGAAATTGCATACTTTCTCATATCCAATATATTGTGTTCCTTAGCTAATGGTCTGGTTCTACTGTCTTCTTCAAGTTTGAAGAATATTTCTATAAATATCGTCATAACCATTCAATATTTTGTAAAACTTGTATTTATTTCTTCTTAGACTTAGTCGTCTGGTCTTTGTTATTGCCAGCCTACATTATATTATGCGTCTTTCGTAACGCTTAACTTGTCTCCAACAAACAACCATAACTTGAGAGTCACGTTTGTTGAAGAAATAAATTTGCGCGTATCACAGATGGCTAGGCTTGGTTATCTTATATACAAGAGATTGCTGGTTTCTTTATCAATATTATACACTAATCCTTAAATAAAGCAAGATCGCATCGCGGGTTTGGGAACAATGAAATACACAATTCCACAAAACCACGCCTTCCTTTTTAAGCGAGTTATTCCTCACAACTTTTTCGATTTTTTTATGGAGGCGTCCCTTGAAGTACAAATGGTGTATGCTGTCATATCATAATTCGCAAGAAGTAGCAAGTACGATATGGTTCTACATAACCATATTGATCAGGTAGGTATGTTATAATATGTTATAATGGCATTGTTTTTTCCTGAGAGGTATTAATGTGATTGCTGCATGTGTGCTTTGCAATAGTGACATAACACTTACTTTTCAGTATCGGCGTGATGATAATAGACAGAAGGCTCCCTATGTTGATGGACATATAGAAGATGGAAAAGAATGCTTCCTTCTGTCGTACCTGCGATGACGGAGAAAGTAACGTATTCAAATAATGTAATTCTACTCTACAATATTAATATGTGAATATGTAAGTCTTCTTTGCCATTTATCTTGACGTGCGTGTGATATAGAGTATAACACTAACACCGTCGGTCAGTATTCCTCGAAAAATAAAGAGTGCATAACTGCAAGCAGGAATTTACAGATGGTCGTACCTACAGACTAATTGGTAAAAGGTGCCTTGAAAATCGTTACATTGATGAAGTGGATCATAATTAACGATATTGTGATCATCGAGGCCTAATTCGTTAAACTCGATAAATAACCTGATGTTCTTCAAACTGATCTCCGCCGAACGCTGACACGCACGGCTTTATCCCGCCGGTTCCAATGGCTATCAACATCAAACTGATGAATGGAGTCCACCTGAAGACACGCAGTGGAGCATATTTTTATAATATTAAAATTTGCTATCACAGCATTGATTTCAAAATATACACCAGTTCCCAAACTGTTAGCCTTGTTAATAACTCTAATGACCGGACATTTTTGTGCAGTAGAGTGTTTAAAAAGTCCTGATATTTTATGAGATAAATGTATTTGTACTCTGATATTATCCAAAACATATATTAGTTTGCGTAATGACTGTGGAAAGTATTGTAGATGTACGCATAATTACGTCGTGAATATGCATTGCGGTCATTATACTGCGTAGAGTATAATAGTATATAGTGTTATAGAGGTAATGCAACCAAACAGCATAAATAACGTGTACTCACTTGTTGTAATAACCTCCAAACGGTATTGCCGTTACTGACATGAACACATTGCCGATGCAGTACACAACGGACAATATCACGATTGTTCTGAAAAAGGTAAAATTAAAACTACTGTGACTGGAGTACATAGTGCATCCGTATAAGAGAAATTATGCAAGTCTTATGTCGGTGCGTGGCTCGACCGACCGACCGACCAACCGACCGAACGACCGAACGAACGATAGACCAAACGAACGAACGACCGAACGACTCACCCACCCACCCGCCGAACGACCGAACGACCGACCGACTCGTGCTTGTCTAGATTCCACATGTTCAACCACCACGTGTGGTATTCATGAGGTAACATGAGAAACTGAGCTTGCTCATACGTGTATGTGAACCTATTTCTGAACCCGAGCAAATCGTCTCACCAATGGTACGTATTGTAGCAGCTCAAGAATAAGGACATTTGTAACTCTTTTGCTAAATGCCTCGATTTTAACTCGCTAAGATAATATGTTGTTGTTCGTGAATAAAAATAGAAAGCGTTCCTTTGTGCTGCAATAGCAGACACCCATGTCCTTCTTATCAAATCAGATACCCATGTTCTTCTTATCAAATCAGATACCCATGTCCTTCTTATCAATTCAACCAAACCTACACGATGTTTACCCACAACCACGAAACATTAATTTATGTTTCTACGCAATGGCACAGAAATGCACCCTTCATATATACATAACAGCAAAACATTTTAGTGCAAGATAAATGTGCTTTGTCGCGCTATTGAACTTGTTTATTATGAACCTTGCCCCAGACATTACCGTGAACCAGTTAGCGACGGACTGACAATGCAACCTACTGCTGGTAAATGACATATGAAACTGATAAGAACCCAAGATGTACCAATATACACCTACTTGTATTTGCCAATCCAGCCGTCCGACAGCAGCGCTCCAAATAAAGGCAGAAAGTAGCACACGAAGTTAAAGACGTGGTAGATGGCAGTCGCCGAGTTGTCGTCGTATTCCAGGGCTCTGCTCAGGTACAACACAAGGATCGCTGAAAACACAAGCGTTCTTTATTTGTTTATTAGTGTTCGATGTGTACAAAGGTTATATGTGCATAACGAAAAACATAAAGTTGCATTACATTCTGATAAAATCAAAAATCCACTTGTGTCATACCTTTCATGCCATAGAAGGAAAATCGTTCGCAGAACTCGTTTCCCAGGATACAGATGATGCATTTTGGGAAGTCGCTGAAGAAATTCTGCAAAGATATGTCACGCTCTTTTAGCATCAGCATTAATATGTGACATTTGAGCTAATTAAATCATCAAGTATTATGATATTTTTGTTGGGAGTGAACGACAGAAATACTTATGAAGATTGTCTCAGGAAAATGCAGAAGTGCCACATCGCAGGGATTCTCCTTGTGCAATATAATTATTTTAGGGACTTGAGAACTCCATATCCCGTTTCAATACAAATTAGCTTAAAATGGAGAAATCGTGAAACAGTTCATATTTTCTTGTGTTCATCAAGCATGTATAAAATAGAAAGACAAACTTGTACCGGTCGAAGAGCAAGTATGCTATATTTCTCCTTTTTCTACTTTTTGATGTCATAGGCAGATTTACTTCGAAACTTAGCGGATAAAAAATTTTCAAGGTTTGTAAAGAATTTCATATCAAAAATAAATGTTTCAATCAAACAAATGTTTTAGGTCTTAACAATGTATACACCATAATCGACGTATCCGGTGCCGCGCTGTACCACCACCGGCACCACCACCAGAACCACCACTAGCACCACCACTAGCATCACCACCAGCACCACCACTAGCACCACCACCAGCACCACCACCCGCACCACCACCTGCACCACCACTAACACCACTACTAGCACCACCACCAACACCAACACTAGCACCACCACCAGCACCACCACTAGCACCACCACCAACACCACCACTAGCACCACCACTAGCACCACCACCACCGCTGATACATATACTACAACAACGATGTATATCTATACCAAGCAACACTACCACCAGATCCACCACCGCGGACAGAACAACAACATCAACAACGACAACAACAACAACAACAACAACAACCATGATGTGCACCAACACCAGGCAAAGCCAGGGAACGTAGCTTACTATTTTATATTGCAGGTAATTTATTAATTTTACATAGTAAACCTTTTTGGTATTTCCGTCTTGAGCGGAAATGTCATCATTCTTGTTCTGCCCCTGAAATGCCACAACAAGCAGACACGCAGCTAAGAGATCGCTTGCCAAATAACCTATCATGATCAGACAGGCGACTGTGTGCCTGCCATGCCAGAAACATATATTTCTGCGCAGGAAACATATATTCATTGTTATAGTATTTGAAAGGATATTAATTATGACTGGACTATGAATCGTGTTGCCCTTTGTATTTATTTGTAATTTACCTTTATTTAATTTAAGGCAATTCCACGTAGTCGTTTTCAGCAAGCTGTTGAAATATACGAACATGTTTCGACATAACTGCAGAGATAAGTAAGCAGATTTTAAGACCAAGAACACACACAGTTGTGTTCTCATCGACGTTTGTTTGTGTATGAACAACAAAGGTATTAAAGTGGTGGATGTCCTCTTTTTAAATTTTCGCCTTCACGACACAGGCCCACTTGAGGATAATAAACTTGAGGAGTGTCACATCGACCATAGTGCCTCGGGAAGGTTTCAATAAGGGACCATTAGGAACGTTGCATTTAAAATGCGAATTTTAAGATAACTGTTGATATCATGCACGTGCAGATGTTGTTCTAGGTGAGCGGGTCAAGGCACGAAGTCCAGTATGCGGTACGTGAGACTGTCCACTACACGGATACATATACTCGTGGATTTACAGTAGCTCTGGAGATGACCAAGAGTGCACTTCGCAACACGCTAGTGGTAACTCGTATAGAGCACTCTAGTGGTAACTCGTATAGAGCATTCTAATTGTAACACATTTCTGGAGTCTGAAGCGTTATGTTTGCAAAGATGACTTAGCAATCCAACAAATAGCTGCAACTCACTACACAATATCTTATGAAATTGGTTAAAGACCGGTCACGATTATCATAATGATTTATGCAACAAACATATTTTGTAGATTTTCATAATTGCCTGAACTACCTCGATTCGGAGCTTTGAGAACGTTTATAGCCTATGTGTAAAAGGCGAGACAAGTTAAGCAAGTACTGACGCATTGCCGAGTACATAATATGAGCATATTATGCTCAATTTGGAATGTAGTAACATAGTAAACCTTTGTCAAGTAATACATATCTGACTACGTGATATGGCTTATGTAATCTGTAGCGCCAGCACCGAACGCACATGTCGTCCATTGTCCTATGGAACAGCGTGTCCGGGCGTGACCCAGCTCAACCTGTTTGTTTATCCCAGTCAGGGAAGGTCCCCAGGCGGTGCTTCCTCTGTGGGTTTTACAGTGTCGCGTAGCCGAATGACATTAATGGCTAGTTCCGTCTGCCCTCGAGATTCACATCACTATCAACTTCACCAGCTTAAAACCGCTGCAGTAGACAAATGCTAAACAATTCGAATTTATGCATGTGTTCGACAATGTGCAACTAAAGTCCTCCGCAGACTAAAAAAGTAGTTGCAGCTGTCGGTGGAGAAACTACACATAACGACTACATTTGAGTTGCCAACTGAAGCAGTAGTCGCCCACATGTTGCCAACTGAAGCAGTAGTCGCCCACATGTTGGCAACTGAAGCAGTAGTCGCCCACATGTTGGCAACTGAAGCAGTAGTCGCCCACATGTTGCCAACTGGAGCAGTAGTCGCCCACATGTTGGCAACTGAAGCAGTAGTCGCCCACATGTTGGCAACTGAAGCAGTAGTCGCCCACATGTTGCCAACTGAAGCAGTAGTCGCCCACATGTTGGCAACTGAAGCAGTAGTCGCCCACATGTTGCCAACTGAAAAACCGGTATGTGAGCGGCGGGCTTAAGATTACCGACTTTATGGTAATTAATTAAATATATAATTCCTGGAGCACGACATTCATTTGGTGGACAACAAAGGGAAGATTCACTCTATGTACCAGATAGTTACACACGGTAGGTCGAATGAAAACGTATAACATAAGGACATCAAAAATTACAGTAGTGTTTATTGTCTTGAGCAATATAATCAGTGACGTATCTATGATCTTCCTGAGGGGGAGGCCAGGGAGGCCGGGGAGGCCGGGGAGGCCGGGGGGGTCAAGCTTAGTCAACCATTAGCTTACCATGCTACCAGGTAGCTTACCATGCTACCAGGTAGCTCACCATGCTACCAAGTAGCTTACCATGCTACCAGGGAGCTTACCATGCTACCAGGGAGCTTACCATGCTACCAGGTAGCTTACCATGCTACCAGGTAGCTTACCATGCTACCAGGTAGGGGCGCAACAGGAAAATACAAAAAAACTAGTTATTGTTATGAAATTATTTTATTCGGATTGATGTGATTTTTCACAAAGTGTATGTAACGCAGTTTTACCCGGCAGTCAATTGTTCACCCCTTTGAACTGAATCTACATTAAACATTAGGCCCCTATGTTTAAAAACATATTGTACACACGTGCTACACTTGTGTCATGTATGAAAATACTTGAAGTTGGGCAGTTGTAAAGCTATTTGTATGCTAACTTGCCTCAGAGAAACGTGTACTGATTACTAAGGGATGAACTACAAGTATACGTTACCATGTTGATGGGTTCCGTTGTGGAAGAAACACAACTTTTTGACGGTTCTGGTCGTGTCTCGTGATCACTGCAGTCTTTGAGCTCTCGGTCGCATGGAACACTACTGACGTGTCGCCAGTATCCTTCGAGTATTTCCCCCCGCAATTGCAGCTATGGCACAGACGTATGACCAGTCGTCTGACACAGACACTTCTGACACCGTGAGCAGACGGCACAGGGCGACCTTACCTGAACGCCACCAAAAGCCAGAAGTACCGAACGAAGTCCATCACGTGACGACGCCACTGACCGGAGCAGGTCGACGTCACTGACTTCACTTTATCAAATGTAAAGATATGTTGCTAAGAGCAGATACCGCGTTCCAAATCAAACACTTCGCTTTTGCAGTATCGTTCAAACAGAAGTTTGCTGTTCGCATTGTCGTTTTGGTGGTGACATTCTCTAAACACCTTAGATGTATTACTTACAGTGTAGATGTATTACTTACAGTGTAGATGTATTACTTGCAGTGTAGATGTATTACTTACAGTGTAGATGTATTACTTGCAGTGTAGATGTATTACTTACAGTGTAGATGTATTACTTACAGTGTAGATGTATTACTTACAGTGTAGATGTATTACTTACAGTGTAGATGTATTACTTACAGTGTAGATGTATTACTTGCAGTGTAGATGTATTACTTGCAGTGTAGATGTATTACTTGCAGTGTAGATGTATTACTTGCAGTGTAGATGTATTACTTGCAGTGTATATGTATTACTTGCAGTGTAGATGTATTACTTACAGTGTAGATGTATTACTGACAGTGTAGGTGTATTACTTACAGTGTAGATATATTACTATTTTGCGATTTTTTTTTATTTTGAGGGTAAGTGCATTTGTGACACGATTAACAGTGATTTTAACCCAACTGTTCAACACATTGGTAACATATTGCCAGTGGATGTCATGACGTTTTATATTTATTTTTTATGTTCTTACACTCATGCAAAACGTTAACATGACCATCGATGGGGAAACTAACAGTGGTCTGCGCCCATCCGTCGTCTGTAGAAAGTTTCACTACGCTCTGTACATACACCGTGCTGAGTGAACGCAGGTGAGGTGTAGGCTAGATATCAACGTCCTCCTGATTTTATACATTATAGTTATCCCGACCAGTGTACCTGTAAATGGATCATCAGCTACATCCCTACCCTCATTCAGGTCTTCACTGAAGTGATGGATGGGGCACCACATATAATCACTAAAATAGATCATTGACATTGTCTTTTATCGAGTATTAACGTTTTATTTTTTTATTTTTGTTTTTAGCTTTTAGCGTAACTGTTATACCGCTGCCTTTTAAATCACTGGAAAATTGCTCGCTCCGCACAATATCCCCCATGCAGACCTGGGGCAGATACATCACCAATGTATTTAGATAAGATACAGATACATTGGAAATGTCACATATACATATACATGAATTATAAATGTACCTAGATACAGATACATTCAAATGTACCTAGATACAGATACATTCAAATGTACCTAGATACAGATACATTCAAATGTACCTAGATACAGATACAGATACATTCAAATGTACCTAGATACTGATACAGATACATTTTAGTGTTGAAGTTCCCTGTAGAATCCATATGGCCAGATATCGACTGGGGACAGTGTCTACACTTGACTTTAAAGTTGCCATCAGTGTTCGCTGGGAGGACATAATGGTCCAGGATACCCATGGTTAAATAAATTTATCATGTCAATATCAGAGAGATGGATTGATCAGTGTCAACTAGTAATACTGACACTGACATGAACAGCTCGTATTATTCCCGTCAGCATCACTTGTCGCCCATACGCTATTTCTGTATGTGATTTGTCTTCTTAAATTGCTTTTGTCTTCTTAAATTGCATCAGTTTCTTTGTACAAATCCCAACACGCACACAATATTAGATCCCGCCAGTATGTAAATGTGTTCTTTCATCTATGTCAATGTTGGTTTATTAGTGATGGCTGATGTATGGCTGCTTAAACGCAAACATTAAACCGACCAATTGTGCACAGCTAAAATAATCTCATCAACAAGACGCATTTTCTGAGATGAAACAGCATTATTGTTAGCTGTCAGACAGAACGCTTATGGTTGAATCTTTCATTGTTGTATGGTGGACAGCTACAACATTTCTTTATTAAATTGTAGCAGTGCTTAGTTTTTGCATTTATTTTAGAACGACGAGCTAGCTTAGCTTCGGTACGTTCAAGTTGATCCCTTGACAGGGATAAAAACTGCGCTATTCTAAATAAAAAACCGGTAATATGATCA
>OY759263.1:8130966-8320966 GCA_963662155.1 Lamellibrachia columna
CTCTCTCTCTCTCTCTCTCTCCATTTTTCTCTCTCTCTCTATCTCTCTCTCTCCATTTTTCTCCTCCTCTCTCTGTCTTTCTTTCCACTTTTCTCTCTCTCTCTCTCTCTCTCTCTCTCTCCATCGCTAATTCTCTCCCCCCCCCTCTCTCTCTCTCTCCATTTTTCTCCTCCTCTCTCTGTCTTTCTTTCCACTTTTCTCTCTCTCTTTCCCTCTGGCTTTTTTCTCTCTCCCTCCCCCCTCTCTCATTCTCTCTCTCCCTCTCTGTCTCTCCCTCTCTTTTTCTCTCTCCCTCTCGTTCTCTCTCCATCTCTCCCACTCTTTCTCGCTCCCTCACCCTTTCCCTCTCCATCTCCTTCCCCATCTCTGATCTCTCTATGATTGCGTTTTGAGTTTCTACCTTATTTAAATGTGTTTATTTTAACACGTTTAATGTGATTTAAAGTTTCGTAACGTAAATTCAGCTACACCAAAGTATGTAACTGAAAACTAACAATTATATTCCCCCAAGGCGGCGTGGAACACCGCGCTAAATTGCAGTAATAGGAATTGTCCTGAGTAACAGGAGGTTAATATGACATAAAAGTTGCTGTAACACGTATTGATCTGACAGGCAGACAGCTCCACATACAATGCAGTAATTGACATACGGTTTTCAAAGGAATGATTGAGCTTATCCGCGTGACTGTTCAAACTATCGAAACAATGAAGTTAGTAATAACAGCCCCTGTATTAATAACCACAGTCAAGTGTGTATTATTGAATGTTGCATGAGGGGCGGCCGCTGTGAGTGGTCAGCTGTTTGTGGTTAACTGTTTGTTGAAGGTTGTCTGTCCTAAGCTGGAAACACCAATCACGTTGTAAGATATATGCCTCCCCTTCTTATCTTCTTTGGGACCGCACGCACTGGTCCGGGAGGCATTTCTCACAGATGTAGATGTGTTTTAATTGTCCGTCTTCTTTGAAATATTAATTCTAAAGCATGTATGGTCCGCCAGTTTGATGCCTAAAATTCGGCATGACTACACATCTTAGTGTGAATTTAAAATAGTCTTGTCTTTGGAAACGTTCCTCCAGGGTATTTATACTCTCAATCTCCTAAATTCAAACGCCGTCACTAGATGCGCTGTGATTGCTTAAATTCCCAATACGCTTTACTATTGGACAACTTGTTAAACCCCGCGCCGTCTCAACCGCCGTCTCAACCGCCGTCTCAACCGCTGCACGGTGGCGTCTTCCTTACGTATCCTTCTCAAGTTTGCTTTTAGAGCTGTGCTAATCCAGGGTTCCCAGGGCTCTTACAGTTCCCTAATTACGTTGACCACCGAGGTCAGATCGATTTAGCAAATGGCAGGATTAAAGGGCAGCACCCGTCTTCCATTAAGGGAGGCCTGAAGGGTCTAAACATTATCATCAATCTTTGGCACCAAATTGATTTTCTCAATATCCACGTGGGTGTTTTAACTACAAGCTTTTCGAAACCTGCTTTTCTGTTGCTAACGTAGGCTTAATACACCGATTAAACACCTCCTAATGATTTAATAACATTAATTATTAAAAAAACTAATTAAACCAAACCTGCATATACTTTACAACGTGAACACTTGCTTGATCACGGGACGTACCACACCCATGGTCTAGTAACATATAAGCGGATATTTGACGGATGCACCGTCCTACGTGTTATTCGTCCTCACGTTGTCTGTTCCGGTGGCTTGGAATGGGACCGAGAGGGAATTAGATGCGAGAATGCAGGATGAACTTCAATCAACGACAAGCACTGTCGAGTGGACGGCGTATGTAATCAACAATACAGGGGAAAATAATACAGCTTATATATGTTAATACAAAGCCTTATATTAGGTAAGCAAAACACAATGGCGATGCCGAATTGTTGTTAACTGCAATGGATTGATAGTATACGTAAACTGACATAACACCTCCATAATAAGGAAGATAAATAAACAGAGATGTAACCACATTCAAGTATCAAATACATACTTCAGTACAGTATCCGAATATCGAGTACTTTGGAGAGAACGCACTTGAGACACGATGTGAAACCGTGTTATATACACGGCCCTCGACCTTTGCTTCTGGATGGACCTTTATGATCCACATATTTGCTTGTGTGTGCACACGTCATACTTACAGGTGATGGATCACTTGATACCCAACAACCCCTTAGAACCAGTTAGTGTCAATTATTAGTGGAACGCAACTACGTCTCTATGGCTGTTTGACCTGGTCAACTTACGTCTGTTAAGATCCATCGTCAACACAGTTGCATTCTATGTCATAAGTATAGCATATAAAGCAATGCCAAGTATTTAGAGGTACCCCCCCCCACCCACCCCCATTGTGGCAGTTGTGTACTGGGCAGGCAGGATCTGCGCATTCGTGACCCTATGTGACTTTCATTTGCACATCCACCCCCAATGAAAGTCCTGAATACACCCGTGGCAATTCATATTGTAGGTCTTGTCTCCCTCTCCCTCCCTCCCTCCCTCCCTCCCTCCCTCCCTCCCTCCCTCCCTCCCTCCCTCTCTCTCTCTCTCTCTCTCTCTCTATCTCTCTCTGTACTCTCTCTGTACTCTCTCTCTCTCTCTCTCTCTCTCTCTCTCTCACTCTCTCTCTCTCTCTCTCTCTCTCCTCTCCTCTCTCTCTCTCTCTCTCTCTCTCTCTTTCTCTATTTCCCCACAAGGTTGGCGTCAACGGAACTCCATCATTCCTGTTCTTTCTCTCCACAAAATTGGCTTCAATCATTCCCGTTATTTCTGTGCACAATGTTAGCGTCAATGGCACTCCACCATTCTGTTCTTTCTCCCCACAAGGTTTGCGTCAATGGAGCACCACGATTCCTGGTATGTCTGTCCGCAATACTGGTGTCAATGGAACTCCACCATTCTGTTCTTTCTCTCCACAGGGTTGGCGTCAATGGAGCACCACAATTCCTGGTATGTATGTCCACAATAATGGCGTCAAAGGAACTTCACCATTCCTGTTCTCTTTCTCCACAAAGTTGGCGTCAACGGAACGCCATCATTTCTGTTTTTCTGTCCACAAGGTTGGAAACAATGGAACTCTACTATAACATGTCATATTCATTAATTTTCTATTATGGCAAATGTATGTCAAAAATCTTCCACACAGTCCCTGTCATTTTTATGCATGTGATATGGAAAAAATAGGAAATAAAGACTAAAACCATTTGTCGACCAATTTTGGTCCGTACTTTATGCACTGGACCTTTCCAATCATAGATATATGTTATATGCAATGCAAGTAATGTTATTTAAACTAAACAACCATTTGCTTCACACCATAGAAAAATTATAGATAGTCGCCCGTTCGGATTGGGGTAGTGAGTCGCGTTCAGGAAATAACTAAATAACTTACAAACGCAGTGCTGTTTTTGCATAAGAAATACACAAATAATTAAATTCTAGGCCATTGTAGCTACCTAGCATGAATAGCATGTGTGTATGTGTGTGTGTGTGTGTGTGTGTGTGTGTGTGTGTGTGTGTGTGTGTGTGTGTGTGTGTGTGTGTGTGTGTGTGTGTGTGTGTGTGTGTGTGTGTGTGTGTGTGTGTGTGTGTGTGTGTGTGTGTGTGTGTGTGTGTGTGTGTGTGTGTGTGTGTGTGTGTGTGTGTGTGTGTGTGTGTGTGTGTGTGTGTGTGTGTGTGTGTGTGTGTGTGTGTGTGTGTGTGTGTGTGTGTGTGTGTGTGTGTGTGTGTGTGTGTGTGTGTGTGTGTGTGTGTGTGTGTGTGTGTGTGTGTGTGTGTGTGTGTGTGTGTGTGTGTGTGGTTGTTAGCATGCAAATTCCTAACTTGTTAATTATTAAAATGAAACATACTAATTGATTGATTGTTTAAACATTCTCTTAAAACACGCAAGTTTAAAGCAGAATGCCGCTGACATTTCACTGACATTTTATTTTATTTTGATATTTTACTGCGCAATTCATACTTTATGTATATACGCATGATTGTACGTATGTTAATAGTGTAATAATAATAAAAAAATACATTTCTTTAATTAATAGTTTAATATTTACGTTATTTAACGCTATATTTTGCACATATTTATGCTATTTTTAACGTTTTGATATGTAATTAGATTATATGCAATTAGTTTTCATATGTAATTTGATTATATCACTTTGTATATGCAATTATATTCCTGTACAGCGCTTTGAGCATTTTTTTAATTGCGCTTGATAAAAATAAGTATTATTATTATTATTAGGTAATAGACATCATTCGTTGACAGCGCCAGTGCAAGACTATGTCAACGCATCTGACCAAGATAAGGTGTTAGCCCAAGTGATTAGACAATTGAAAAAATAAGGAAAATGTTGACCAGGTACAAACTGCGCATGTGTAAACAAAGTCAAAGTGAGCCGCTTGGTGCATTTCTAAGAAGATTAGGAAATCTCATGAAAGACTGCGAATACGGGGAACAAAGCAATAAAGAGCTTCGCTGTGTTTGGTTGTAAAGATGATGTTCACAGAAAGAAATTCGTTAGAGAAGAATATCTTACTCTGGAACGTATGATCAAGATGTGTGAGGCCCACCGAGCATATAAAAACAAATGTCTGTTTCGTGAAGAAACATGATAGGACATGTACAGAGCAAGGGTAAATGAAGTCAAAAGGCCTACGGTAGCACGTCATATTGACGGTTTTCCCCGGAAAACAATAGTATGTAAATAAAAACACTAGTTTCTTTGTTTATGCAAGGATTAAACAGGAAATTTCGCAATGAGATCAGACCACAGAGAAGAAAGATAATAACAGATTTCTAATGGAAGAAGGCGTGAATGGGTATTTCATTTCAGTGTTTACCTGAGAGTATATTAATTCAGTATCATATACACAGTATGAACTATGAAACATCCACAAAACGTAGCTATGAAAATAAAGATGATGGATGATAATAAATCACCTGCAGGAGACGGTATTCCACCAAAACAATTAAGTAAATGGAGAAGACAGGGGAATGGATGGAGACGAAGGAGAAGTAATGACAGAAAGGGAGAGGGCAGGAAGCAAAACAAATTGGGTGGTGAAGAGACCGATGTACCGAAACAGAGGGGAAATTATATAACTAGGTTCTCAAATAGCCTCGATTACACACGCTCCGCGCTGTGGCGTGTAACGAATGTTAAGTCATACTTATCCGCTAGGGTGCAGCTCTGGATATATTATGTTTACCACCGGACAGTGTGGGACTGGCACGAGACGAGCCCGGCAATTAAACGTGTTGTTAAACTCAGTCATTGTTTGTGTCACATAACAAGACAAACATTTACAGGCGTCACCGATTGTCGCACACATCTTCGCCTGGATGCTGAGTGGGGTTTTCATTGTGACGGAAATTATGTATGCACCCAGATTCATAAAATAAGAGTTAACTTCTTTCAGTTGATACGATGCAATTCGAATTAACTTTAAACTGTTATTATATTGACTGAACTCCGACTGAAAAGTTAAAGCAGACAAAACATGTTTAGTGAAGTATCTCGATAATGACGCTGATTGGCTGCTGGCGTTTCACGGGTACGTTTCAGGGGTACGTTTCACGGGTACGCCTACACAGAATGGAATGGTGACCGTGGATAACAACGAGAACACGCCTCTGCTGCCAGACTCTCTTCTCGGCGGATTCACGAAGGCCGAACGAGAGTCGGATAAGCGAGACTAGTTCCCAAATAGCATCGCGAATCCGGCGATAAAACGGTGGTACCCCTAGCGGAATCTTTGGTACTTTCGTCAAGCTTGATTATCCAGGATCCGTGCTGTGGCACCACCGCTTGTCACCTTTGCTATTAATTGGAACAGAATGGCGATCCCACTGTTACGATAATCAAGGATGTCTGCCCTGAATGTGTAATAAAATCAATTAAATTGATCATCGGACCCACAATGCTGAAAAACTCAAAAACCCTAGACCAAAAAGGGCGACTACCGAAACTTTAAATCTTGTTAAATATTGCTGAATGTCACTTTTTTATTAACGAACACATTCGCTTATTTTCCACTGCATAATGCATTAAATAATGCGTGAGTTTTGACATCCGATGTTCACTTCACCAGTCTAGTCAATGCATTCAGCTTTATTCCCTAGATGTCGCCACGCTCGCGTCTAGTCCCCACACTGCCCCACCTGGGCCGAGCCTTCACATCGACGCCGGATCGGACGGTGGATGCGACTACGACACGTAGGTTGTGCCATATATACTCGCGAATAGTGAAGAAGCACGTTGAAGTCGGGTTTCTGGGGCGCGTGGTTTGCCGGGGAGTGCCGGCATTCGGTACACGTGCCATGGGGAGCAAGACGTCGAGGGAACTGGCGGTCGCTAGAAGGTAGGCTTCGGGGAGTCGACGAGGCTGACGGACGGACTGAACGCAACGACGAGAACGCTGACAATGACTAAGATGACTGTGATGATGGGTTGATACGATAATAGTTATGATTATCATTATGATCAGTGACGGTAATGACGATGGTATTGAAGATAAAGATGACCACGCGTGCGTGCGTGCGTGCGTGCGTGCGTGCGTGCGTGCGTGCATGCGTGCGTGCGTAACGGGGCAATCCGTGGTAACTATGACAAGCAACGATAATAAGAAACGTCAAGAACATGGTCACGACAGTGAAAACTATATGGAAACCGAAAATTGCATTATTGCATATTTTATTAGAATTATCCTTAGGCGAACACATTATGGATAAATATATTGCTCAACGGAAGTATCCGCGACATAAGATGCCAAGTGCATATGTTAAATATTTGTTGCACGGAAAGAGCCTACTTCACAGTTGATGTGTTGATGCGAAGACCAAGCAGCAGAGGCTTTCGTAGTCAACGTTCGTATAGCAGAATATTTCATAGGTTATTTTGTGCATCTACAAGACAAACACGATGTGAACTGAAGTGAAATGACAGAATTTGTGTAAATATGTCTTTCGTGGTGTGAGTGAGTGCACAAATCGCTCGCGGGAACTCCATTCAGCTGTGGGCGGTCTAGCCGGTGTTTTCGTTCTTAAAATAGTCGTCCAGTGAACCGTTCTGCGGCACACCATTACCTAGACTCCTAATGTACGCGCGCAACGCTGTAATTAGACACTCCTGCCGCTCATGGGGACTTATGCGTCAAGGTGATGATGTTGTTGACCCTGTCTGACTCCTCAGTAAATTCCGCGAACTATTTCGCTTTAATCTACGTCAGGCGACTGGGATGATGTTTGAAGCATACGATGCGAACGCTGGACAGGCAATAATGTCGTTTCACGATGGTTATTTCGATACTTTGCACAACAGATAATGATTAACGGATGATTCTCCGCAGAAGAAAACTATTTCACTCTGTTGCTAGTTTGTATAGCCTTGAGGGCTTTGGTACTTGGGTACGCTAAGGCGTCTGACTGTCTCAGGAATGAAGATCACACCTACTGGTTATTGTTGGGTAGGGTGGCGCAAGGGGCCCACTTAAGGGAAAATGGCTATTATTTATTCATAGACATATTATTTTGAGGTACCTATGCCGTCAACCAGTGGTTTGTGGTTATAGTATGTAATACGAAAAGATTAGTGATGATTGCCAACACTAACCGTATGTGCTCGTTAATTAAATATATTGTCCAGAGGGGACGTCTTACCCAGGTCTGGGGACGTCTTACCCACGCCTGGGGCACAACACAAAACAGGTGCACTAAGTTAAGCATCATCATGTGTTTCAGTAAAACATTGCACGTGTACAACAACAAAAACTTAAAAAGCAGATTGTTTCCTAACCGTTTGTTTCGTCTTCACGGGGCTGTTGGGCAGTACACGCACAAGGTAGCCGCACTGCATTCATCAACCAGAGGCATATAGCAAGCGCGTGCGCGAGGAAATACGAGGGGCGTCTTACCCCACAGGGCTCCTTGTCCCACCCTACCCTACACACCGACCGTTCCAGAAAGCGCTAGTTTATGTTGGAGGTTGTTTCCCAAAGCGTAAGTTACCAATGAAAATAACGCTTGACGCATTCGTCGTGTAGACTTACAACAATGTTTACTCTTCGCCTGTCGCACTGAAGTTACGTTGGAAGTGTTGTGCATGCGTACAAGTGTGTGCGTGTGTTGGTAAATTGCGTGTGCATGTGATGTCAGTATGTGTATGTTTATACGGATGGCTTGGCGTGCGTCCGTGCGTTCGTGCGTGTGTTTCTTCCCTTCCCAAAGACGACGGAATAAGCTGATGTTAACAGGACTGGGACACAACCTGTTGTTTGCTTGTGTTAAAACAACGGAGGTCGGACGCCGGGTGATGGAAGCGGACAGGTTTGTTCGCCGCTCTGTGGGTTGAAACCCTTCTCAAGACAACAAGTTGATCATTACGTGTGCATACGAAGAAGAATTTGAGTCGTATTTGACGTATTTAAGGAGAAATTCGTTTGTGAATATGACAGCCTGTGCATATGACACACGTGCGCAAACATATCTGGTTGGTACGTGTTTACAGGCGGCCAACTGGATGCACAGGCTGCCTACCAACTAGCCATGTGAATACACAGGCTATCTACCAACCGGCCAAGGACGATATCAACAGCTTTACACTCTAGGTTATTGCTGCAGTAATCAGTGACGATAGCAGTTCACACTTGTACTAGTGCAGTCGGTCCCAAGTCAACAGATCCGCTTTGTGAAATCATTTGCCAAAAGAGTTATCGCAGGATGCCTGCTGCGTGAACGTGCGTCGACCAGTGGACGGAACAACTCTCTCATGCTATATAGATGCTCCAACGCAATTTCTGCATCATTACCTTAGACGCATTTATTCAAATAATCCAGATAAACACCACGAAACAACAGAAGAAATGCATCCCACTTCACTACAGAGTGTTTAAGACACTTATGTTTCCAAACAATATAGTATTAAATTATATACGTTACGCCTATCGGCAATATGGCTACCTGTCAGTATACAGGACTGTCTGACGTCATTTACAGGTCAAGCATTATATCGTACGAGATTCGTAAATCAAAGAACTACGGCGATTACATTGTGTCATGGTTTGTGCCCTAGGTCTACTGCAGTTCTTACTGACGCTTAGCACGGATATACCTATCACACGAATCATATTTGCCTTTACCAATACCCCTCTCATTAGTAAACTAACAATCTGAACTTTCCTTCCTTACTGTCATTAAAACACCCAACATGTTATGCTGCTATGATAGTGTTGCACATTGTTACATTTTAAATATACTCATTTTAATAATAGTTTTCTAATATATAAATCAAAGTGTCTGTTTGTCCGTCTGGTGTGTCTTGTGCACGGCCGCATTTGTGGGCCGATCCGGACGAAACTTTGTAAGGTGGCCCAGGGGCCCTTCTGACGGACATGGGGGTCGGGTGTGGAACTATCCCCACGGTGCCCCGGGGGTGGGTATCACAATTTTAAAAAGCCTGCAGCAGAAGTCGCAACTGTGGGATTATTTTGTTTTCTGTGTCATCGTAAAGATAGTAATTATGCCTACACATTTTCCGCTACAGTAACATTGCAGCTGACGTGGCTTCAACTAGAAAAGACCAAGGCACTTACAGGGCTGGGTCCAATTACAAAAAATCAAATCAATTACAATTACTTATCAGTTCGATTACAATTACACTTTTAAAATGTTCAAATCAATTACAATTATAATTACACCATTTCAATTTCAGTTACAATTACATTTGTATTATGCAGAACCATTTGTTAATTATGTAGCATGTGTTGCTGATTGTGTGTAAGAATAATACGAATGATAAACAATTATAATGGACTTGGTGATGTTTGTACATTTTGTTGAACCATGACTTCATGATTTCATATACAATTAGCTAGATCAATATTATTGTTCCTTATAAATATAATGTAATGTTTGCTTGGTTCATTAATTAATGTTTAATTACACAGAGTACAGTACAACTATAAACAAAGGCCACAACCATTTGAAATCCTAATGAGTCTCTCCAATCTACTAAGCCATTTCAAAGCAATTCCACTCATAAAATGTAACCACAAATAATTCATACCAGTACATTCGCAATGTTCACATCAAGATACGTCCCGAAGGGTTTTGTCTACACCCCTTGGTGTACACCCATTCTGTCTACTTTGTTACACCCAAATTGGTTTACTTGGCAGTTGTGTTTTGAGGTTGTGCCCTAGTTTGCCTACCAAGAGTCTCTTGGCTTCAAGCCCAGTCAGTATTCTTTCCTAATAAACCTGTGGGCTGTAGATCACTCTCAATTGAGCTTATTTGCTGACTTGGGCAGTGTTAATTACATGATCTAAGAACTGTATCAACAGAAATCACCACCTGGCTCTTCATTGTGTACACTGATAGAAGATTACATAATCACAGAAAAGACAGACCAATGACCAATTGGGTATACCTTGAAAACAGCTAATGGTGATGCCTTTTGGCATATTTGGAGACCCTTTGGAAGCCAGGTGTGAAATGTCTCAATTACAGCAAAATTTCAAAACCAAAGTCAATTACAATTACAGCATTTTGTTGTAATCAATTACAGTTACATAATTGGACCCAGTCGTAGACACTTACCCATATACTAATGCAGATCAATGCAAAATACATGTGGCTGCCTTTTCTCCCCGTGCAACGCAACGTAACTATAATAGTATATACTTACATCTTTGTTGTTGATCTCTTGTTTACCCGTTCAGGCCGGGGTGAGGCTGACGGCGATACCGGTCTTCACTTTTTGTTTTCCCTTCTTCTCCATCACTGATGCTCTCCCCATCCCCTCTATCCCTATCGCTCCCATTCTCCACTCCTCTCCCTCTCCCGCCAAATCTTTCTTCCAGTCTCTGTCTCCTTCTACTCCTTCTACCCCCACTCCGATTGCATCCGCTCTCTTTGTCAACCGTTCCCCTTCCATTTCCCACGTATCCAGCCCACTTTAACTTCACCAGTTTCTTCCTAATTTTGCATTATTTAAAATTTATGGATAATTATGTGTGCGTGCGTGCGTGCGTGCGTGCGTGCGTGTGTGCGTGCGTGCGTGCGTCTGGCTGTTCCGAGATGTGTGACGGTCTACAAATTGCATAATAATGCCAATGTGTACGTGAGTTCGTGTAAGCTGGCTTTGTGAGAAAGGCCCGCAGAGGAAAAAGATGAAGTGAGATTTGCAGAGCTATGTAGACATGTCTGACAATTTACTCTGATCTGGAGCTAAACCTACGTGGGGATGGCATGTTGTATTTAGCCGACCAAGATGAGGATAGCAACGGAGAATATGAGTCCTCGTGGTGCAATGTGACCAGTTATCCCAGGCTGCCTGGACGTCGACTCTGCTCACATGTAGCATTACTATTCCAGTTAAACGCTAAGTCCTGTGAATGTGGCTGTTTTTTACAATGTGAATAGTTCCAACACTACAATGTATTCTTAATATGGCGCCTCTTGCCTTGGCGACAGATACTGCTTTACTTTGTTGACTTTATCATCAACAAACGATATTTGAACTATACGCATATCATATTGTCATCTGTCTTAATCATGTTGTAACCACGACTTTCAAGTATACGTGGCTTTCCTTCTTTTTCAACCGAGACACATATTTATAGCACATTTGAATGAAATACGTCGACAGTATTTCGTTCAACATCCGTGAAATTGCAGCGACGGAGGAAAACACAAAACTGTCGATAATACTTTGCAATGGTCGCAGGTACGTTTGAACTGAGACCAGTGCAATGTGCCGCTCGATCGCCGCAAATAGCATCCGCCTTGCGAAACACTGATCTTGTGAAAAACAGTAGATTCCTGGAAGGACTGGAAAAAACATCCACACATGTTTATGAGGGCTGTGACAGATGTTCTGGCAACTTACATGTATTTTGCATTACCGACATTACAGGCGCGGTTTTTTAACATCAATCAAGCTTTGTGTTCAAACTCAGTGATTCGTAACTTCGCCTGTAAACATGAAAACTCTATTTTGTGTCGATAAATGGGATTGCTAATTTGGCGGCAATTAGTTAACAACGCAGCTTGTTTAACTGTTACTTAATACTTGTTAATTAATAATTTAATAATCTCTGACCCAGTGGATCATCCGTGCTCATCTCTGACCAAGTGGATCCGCCGTGCTCATCTCTGGCCCAGTGGATCATCCATGCTCATCTCTGGCCCAGTGGATCCTCCGTGCTCATCTCTGGCCCAGTGAATCCGCCGTGCTCATCTCTGGCCCAGTGGATCATCCGTGCTCATCTCTGGCCCAGTGGATCATCCGTGCTCATCTCTGACCAAGTGGATCCGCCGTGCTCATCTCTGGCCCAGTGGATCCTCCGTGCTCATCTCTGGCCCAATGAATCCGCCGTGCTCATCTCTGGCACAGTGGATCCTCCGTGCTCATCTCTGGCCCAGTGAATCCGCCGTGCTCATCTCTGGCCCAGTGGATCCTCCGTGATCATCTCTGACCAAGTGGATCCGCCGTGCTCATCTCTGGCCCAGTGGATCCTCCGTGCTCATCTCTGGCACAGTGGATCCTCCGTGCTCATCTCTGACCAAGTGGATCCGCCATGCTCATCTCTGGCCCAGTGGATCCTCCGTGCTCATCTCTGACCAAGTGGATCCGCCGTGCTCATCTCTGGCCCAGTGGATCCTCCGTGCTCATCTCTGACCAAGTGGATCCGCCGTGCTCATCTCTGGCCCAGTGGATCCTCCATGCTCATCTCTGACCAAGTGGATCCGCCGTGCTCATCTCTGGCCCAGTGGATCCTCCGTGCTCATCTCTGACCAAGTGGATCCGCCGTGCTCATCTCTGGCCCAGTGGATCCTCCGTGCTCATCTCTGGCCCAGTGAATCCGCCGTGCTCATCTCTGGCACAGTGGATCCTCCGTGCTCATCTCTGGCTCAGTGGATCCGCTGTCCTAATCTCTAGTCATCGCTTTCACCTGCGATGATTGACCCTGACGTGGCTTACAGGTTAAATTTCACTGTCAAAGTTATGACAGTTGCCAACGGTGGCTTATGCGTCGTATAATTGCGGTAATTGACAGCGACTGCGGTCTGGATGTTTACTCAGACTCGAGTGGTTTGTGCTATTGTTATGGGGGTGGGTGGGTCAAGGGTGGGCGGTGTATTGCGTTGATCTGCCCTTTGTCACGAGGTATACATAAACGGAAGATACATCCACCAAAATATTGTTTACTATGACCCAGTGACATTTAGCGCTGATGTGTACATTAACGCCCACGAGCGTAGACAAACGACCGCTTCCCTGTCCCTGCTGATTCATCAAGCAAAGTTCTCTTTTTGCAGTGAGCCCAACTTGCGTCTAGAAATTGATCACCATGGTTACACGTGCGCGTCGCTAAACAAGGGTAACAAGAAGCGACGCAAGAAGAGTCGGCGCATGGTCAGGTTAGTGATGCAAGCAATTAACGTCAGGTTTAATTAATTGGGAAAATATTCACATGTTGCATTTTGCTGTAACTTTACCATTTCGAAGATTTGTTCATTCGAAAACCAGCTTCGTTTCTCTGAGATTTATTCCGGCCATTGTAGAAACGTTACTCGTTAACCTAGTGTCAGTGTTGTCTATGGTCAAGAAGCACTGTGAACTTTGTCGTGAGCTGGAGATGTAACCTAGAATGGATTAAAGAAAACATTGATGGAAGTTCTGAATTATCCATGTGTAGCGTTATGGATAATATGCGAGATTTTAGTGTCATAGCGATTGATTGTGGGCAACCTGCTGGTATGTGCATGATTCATTATGTGGAATAAACGTTGTGTCAACGTGGTTCACTGTGAGTAATCTGCGTTCATAGTATGCATGACACAATGTAGGTAATACAGTTGTCTCCATTGTGTCATCATGATAGATTATGGGGAAAAAGGACTGTCTCCCGTATCTGCGAATATGTGGACAATGTTTTGTTATGTCAATTTGGACCATACTAGTCTTATTTATGTGTTGACGGTGTTGCTTTGAATGATAATGGCTCAAATAGGATAGCTGACAGCTTCCACCGCTGTTACATGTTAAAACATTGCAACCCACAGGTCGATGTCAACATCCCCGGCCGAGACGCCCCGATACGACACCCCGGACGTCGAGACGTTGGCACTGCCGTTCCACGTGTGTGCCAGCATCTTTGTTCATCTATCTCTGCCCGACATCGCCAGTAGCATGCTCGTGTGCAAGGAGTGGCGAAGTCTCATCGACACGTGCTGGTTCCTGCGTTTTTATTTGCGAAGTCACTTCGATCTGGACCCGGTCACCGGATCTGACGTCGGTCCTGTGCTGAGTCGATGGAAGGTCACATCCGGGTTGGGAACTGCGCAGAACAATGGCGCCAATGTCGGTTGTGTTTTCGCGCACTTTCCCGTCCAGTGGAAATGCGGGATCGTGCTTCCACACGACGCCCCACACCCTGAAGGAAACATCGACGTGTACCACGCGTTTCTACAGGCTGTCGCGTGGCTTGGCAGAGTTCGCGAGAAAATACGAGAATCGCACTTGTCCAATCGCGTTGAAGTGTGCATGTTGAACTGGACACGCAACCGCCTTCCGGAGCCGAAGGAAGTTCTTGGAATGTTCCATGCGAACTCGGCCAATGTTCACACTCAGAGCGCGTCCAAAGAACTGACCAAGCAAGAGTTGTTCTGCTATTACGGCATCTTGACAAAACGTCACAACGGCTGCACCTTGGACAGCGCCTTGTATCATTGGTTAATCGGTATCACGAGTGGAAAGTCGATTGTATTCGACTGTAGCTGCAAAACTTGGGCTTGTCCCACAATGGGATTCTTTCTCACTAAGCTCTCGGCCGACTGGATAGGCGGGATGATTTATTCCATTTAATGTATGTCTACGAGAGAGAGAGAGAGAGAGAGGGGGGGGGAGCAAGAAAGAACGAGAGGGAGAAAGGGTTTATTGTGGAATTGTACATAAACAACAAGTGGAACAATTGGGACTCATGCACCACACACGAGGATTGTTATGTTACGTACTACACCAGATTAGGGAACATTTCATTTAGTTTGTATACATGTCACACAATTTATCTTACGAAAGAATGTGGGTTGTTATTCGTAGACCAAATGTAGACTTAACATCGGATGTGTAATTTGTTAAACGGGATCATATTACATCATGCATGTGTTGATGGCGACACGAACTCAGACTGCTGGGTTTTTAATGTTCACGCAAATCGATTGTGTATCAAATCAAACAGTAAAAACACGTTATGACACTATGACATTGTCAATGTGCATTCACTGACAATTACATTACAGCCATATATGCTTCTCTGTGATACAATAACGTCTCAATTCCACCTTCAAAGAAGCGCGGCTGTTTCGTGAATATCCCATTAACATCCCCGCTGTATCTTCCACCGGGTGGTCCAGGGAAATGAACATACTAAAATGATGATTGTGGGGTACTCATCCCTTTCCCCAGCAAACGCTGACACCGGTTTACGCTACATGGTGTTGAATAATGTCACAGAGGAATCACGAGACACGATTTGCACAGTGCAACGGTCAGGACAACATACATGCTTGCGTACGTGCGTGCGTGCTGGCGTGCGTGCGTACGTGCTTGTTTCTTTTGCGCGCAATTGCATGCTTGTGAGTGTTGCATATGTGGATAACAACCCATGGTGGGCCGACAAATTGGTGTATTTCTGCTGGCCATATATAGCACTGTATCATGATATCGGTGTAGGTCGGACAGTGAAACTGTCCGAATTACTTGACTAGAATAATCATGGAACGGAGCCATATACGTGTACTGAAACCAACACACGGCTGTTGATCATGTTTTTATACGTGAGCCAAAATAATGTTTTAGAGATAGTTTGAGTAATAATATGTGTTATTTTGAATTAAATTAATTTACACACTTTGACAGTAGTAAGAACCGAATCAAACGTTAAATATCTTCTTTCCCCTGAGTATTGTGAATATTATGTAAACAAAATATGAAAATAAGATAATCATGGTATATTGATGTTCCTAAGCAAGATTATTTTGAAGAAAATGTGTTTTTCAAACAAAACTGCAGGCGACGCCTTTCAGACCCAAAGCGGTCAATCACGTCCTTAGTGATGGAATCCTTTCTGTCCATCACCTTCTGTCGACGCACGCTAAACATGCACAAGCCAGACAAGCGTTCAGTAGACATCGTTGAACGAAACCAGGTCCTAACTCGCCTCAAGGTGCTGAAAGATCGTTCAACTTGACAAATAGACGCTGGAAGCGTCAACGCAATAAGTGCGGCTTTACGAACAGCCGTGAACAAATGACAGTAGTTCCACAGTTCCATCAATGTTGCATTGGTTGCAGTGTTCATGTGTGTGCCTCGTGTCCACGGCTCAAACCAGGCCAGCAATTCTTCAGCGAAGTTGTCAATGCTGTATATATCGTTGACTTGAAAACAGAAGAACTCATCACATTTTCATAAAGAAATAAAAAATCACGTTGTCCCAAGACATACACTGAAACAATTGTAAGCCAAACAAATCAACGGCGCCATCGTACTAGGATAGAGGAAACAGTTGAACAAACGTTCAAAAACAAATTAAAAATCAGGACAATACAATTTCATTAGATTACAATATGTCAATATATTTATATATGTACAATTCAGGTCAATATAATTTCAATAAATTACAATAGCATTATATCAAAACAAAGTGCAGTATAATTGTATGTACTAAACTGTTGCCTGGACCGGGCGATCTCGGAAACTGTGACGATCCAGCTGAGTCATCAGTACAGGATGGAGAGAAAACAGACCAAAGTGATTCTTGTTGTCGGGAGCGGTCCGAGTTCCTAGTGACTTAATTATGGAGTCTATGTATGGGATGAAGATTGCGACACGATAATACTCCTCCACCGTCTTGCTCTGGTAGTTTGGCCGTGGAGTTAGACGCCCACTGGCGAGGCATACGTAACTCAATTCCAACCGCCTTTGCAATATTGCACCATTATATCCTCCTTAAAGCCTACTTCAGCTTCTCTTCTGTGTGTTTCAAATATGACCAACAGCTGCTGGATGTGGTCGTGAACCTTGAGGACATCAAGTTGAACAGCTTGCAAAGCTTGTGTCACTGGCTCCAACATCGCTGAATTGTTTGCCATGATAACCAGGCACCACAAAAATATCGACGTTCCAGACGCCCATTGCAACTGGTGTTCATCTTGGCTGGTTTTGCCACAAGCTGAAGCAATAGTTGTTTGTGGATATCTTCGAAGTGGTTGGTGAAGATTCTGATGCGTCCATCGTATTTCGCATAGCATGGGGACATTTGGTACATGGCTGCGTCATTTTGGGGCTCTCTTGGAAAAACTTGATTGACTGTACCAATCACACTGCGGCCCTCTGCAACGGAATTGAGATCGCTCATCACCAGGTTAAGTCTGTGGCATGCGCAGTGAACGAAAGCAGCTTTTGGGTACTTCTCAGCTTGTACTCCGCCAACTTTACCAACCATGGTTGAGCATCCATCGTATCCTTGCCCATGTAGCCTTGTGAGATTTAGTCCGAACTTTGTACACTGGGCGATCAACGTGTTTGCAATAGTTTCAGCATCCATCTGTGCTGGTGAAGTAAACCCAAGGTACTCATCACGGATTGCAGGTTCTTTGTTAGTTGTATCGACAAAACGAACACCAAGAGAAAGCTGCTCTTCCCCCGATATAATATAATAGGGGCCTATAAAATATAACAAATATAGGACTTATACTCAGTTTGGGTGTAAGATGTAAAGTTAACATACACTTTGAGCTCACGAATATACGTCCGAAATAATTCCAGATCCCGGGGAGGCAAGTACCCCCCTTACCTCCCCACCCGCGGACGCCCATGCTTGAAAATATTAAACCAAATAATTTCTGTCAACTCAGATCCGCTCCTAAAAACTATCTAGAATCCACATTTCATTATTCATTAACTTTGGTCCAGAGTATTAATGATTGTCCCATTGAAACATAAATTGGCTAAGAGTCAGTCAGGCAGTTCCACATTGTTTCCACAATTACGAATCGCTTTATATATATATATATATATATATATATATATATATATATATATACTTAATATATATATATATATATATATATATATATATATATATATATATATATATATATATATATATATATATATATATATATATATATATATATATATATATATATATATATATATATGACCTATATATATATAAATATTTAAATATATATATATATATATATATATATATTTGCTTAACAATTTCATTATTGTATTGTCAATTTCATTATTGTATTGTCAATGACGTGCAGAAGCATTTTCATGAAATCCTGCCGTTATTTGATGTAGCTAAGATGTTCCCCTGTCATTTGTCGTCCAAACTAAACGGATTGTCTTCGTACACGGGAGTCCTTCCGTTACTGACACGTGCATGTGCTGTCAACCAGCAACAATAGAAATGCCTGTGCACATCACAAATGTCGTAATCCACAAATGGACCTTTTTCCCTGTTCACAGCTATTTTTCAGGGTGGAAGAAATCCTTCTACCATCAACCCGGAAGAAAAATAATGATCTTTTTCTAGGGCGACACACTCGCAGTTTGGTAGTGGCGGTGTCTAACGGACAAAGTTGCTACACTACCATAGCAACGAGAGATACATCAAGATGGCGACCGAAGCGGAGAACGAGAAATATTATTTGGAGCGTATCCTTTTCATTGATTGCTTGTATGCTGTGAAATGCAATTAAGACGTCATTAATAGTGTGTGTTCATGTTGTTTCGTTGTTCGTGGCATACTATTAATGGATTAAGTAAATGTCGAGATTAACGGCGGATTCATCTGTTAAACACTGACATGACAACAACACAACTGTCACAAGTCGACTCCGGTCGCAACAAGATGATTTTAGACCACTTCTTTAAGCGTTACTTTAAAGGTGTTCTAATTACGCGGTACATGTTGCCTATGCACATGGTTGGAAATAAAGATTTTGGTAATTTGAAATACGTGCTACGTAGAGACTAGCATACTTAATTAATTGTTTCTATCTTAAAATTACACTGACACTATTAATTGACTCTGACTCGTGGTGTTTGATTCAAATGGGGGCCCAATAAAATATAGAGTAAAGTTGCATTATATAATCATACCATTATCTGTATACACATGCCAGTAATACCATCATATGGAGCACACACTGAATGCTATTCATCATAAGCTTTCTGAAAATCCAAATAGATAAATCCACTGCTGACCCATCATCTACAAACATTGTAATTTCTTCCAGAAAACATAAAAGATTGGTTAGACATGACCTTGCTTTTAAGAACCCATGTTGAGATGTATTTATTAATTTATGTTTTACAAGGAATTCCATCATGCAGTCTCTAATTAACGTTTCTAATAATTTGCATACAACTGATGTTAAACTCGCTGGACTGTAATTTTCTGACTTGTTCTTTGACCCCTTCTTAAATAACGGCGTAATGTTTGTTTCTTTCCATTCTGAAGGAACTATTCCCTCTTCTAATGACAAATTAATCACTTTTGCAAGTGGTGTACTAATTTGCTCTACAATTTCCTTAAACAGTTTTGGTGTATCCCAAATGATCTGATTGATCGCCCTCAAATTTAGTCAATGGAACTGGAAGTGAGCTGATATCTTCTGTGGTAACAACTGAGCTGAAATACTTATCCAGGACCTCTGTCACTTGAAACCCGTCTTAAATTGTTGCCACTGTTGTTTTCCAGTGGTCCAAACTTATCTCAAACTTTCTGTTTACTCCTTACATATGCATAGAAACTCTTGCTGTAATGTTTCATATTACCTACCAATTTTTTTCAAGGGTTCTTTTGGATTTTTAAAATTCAGTTGTAGCTAGGTTAAGTGCCTCTCTGTAGTTTGTGTAGTCTTCTACATTTCCAGTGTGTTTATATATCAGTGAGTAATATTGATGCCAGGCACAAGAAAGTATATTGTCATGATTCATGTTTTTTCTGCTAAAATATTCAGTCAACTTCGAATAGCATAATGTATTTGAGTAAACTTGCCATGATCTGGCTAAGTTTCCATGTTTAAAGATTTTATAATCACCCCTACATGGTGGATCCCAATCATCATTTTGAAGCCATGGCATGCACCTCAACAAACCATGCGTAGTTTATTAATAAGTCCATCCATTAATATACATGCTCTTCCTTTTTGGTTTTCTTTCATCACTCATCACGGCTCATCTATGAGCCTCCAGACCCAATGAGGATAGATGAACGGAAAAATCTGTTAATTCCAACATTAACTCGACTTCTCTGGAAGCATTCAGGCATGCTACAATTACTGCATGAACAGTATTCATTCACATAATATCTGCACTGTCTATGGCCAGGTACTCATCTATGCAGATGATTGAACTGAGGCAGTGTGGTGTTAACACACATTTTTTTATAATTAAAGTAAATGTCTTGAAGTGGCCTTGACTTGCAATATACAGGGGAGCAGATACCTGCCGATGAAGATTCTGAATATCAGTATGATATAGTGACAATCGAAGATGACTTCATCAGTGAAGGTAAGCTACAATCAGTTGTGAGACATAGTAATAAATGGTTTCACCTTTAGGCAATGTACATATTGTCCAGATTCGGTTCCTGTTTTTTTAACACTGCTAACTGCTAGCATTATATTACAAATCTCTGATTTGTACATCTGATCTTGTAAAAAGAGACGTACTCTTTCTTTATGGTATATGAATATTCCAACCAACATTTTTATCATGCATTAATTGTGGGACAGAAAGTCTTTAGAATATTCATTCATATGGATATCAGGTTATTAAAGGGAATGTTTGAGCAGCATAAAACTTATAATTCTTATCCCATGAGCAAATTTCATCAGCATCGTCTTCACAATATATGTCTTTCTAAATGTGTTACTTACATATGGCTATGTGCTTCATTCAGTACTACAGCAATATTAGCTATTTCATCAGCAAACGTAGCTAATATATTACACTCACCTAACACAAACAGGGAGTGAATTCCAAAGAGAACTCTGGGAGCAAAACATAGGTGAGTACACTGAATAAGTTTCTGGCTAGAACAGCATGGTCACTAGTCATGTGTCTTTACCACTTTGTCAAAAGACAGTTTTGTGTATCACATTAGTTGATTAGAACCTGTTTGCTTTGTTGCAGACATCGAGGAGAGTTTGGATAGTGTTGTGAGAACCATCCGGAAGTCGACTGAAGATGCAGCAGCTTCTGTATGTATTTATATGTCCTTAGCATTGTTCATTGTTCAGTCCTGTTTTAAAAGAGTCGGCATTGGATATAATATTATGTTTATAATTTAAAACCCTTCAGTAATATGACACTTCAGTAAAAAATAAATTGGTATCTTTGATGATTAAGTTAGCCATATATTGTTTATGTGTCACATTGTATAATATAACCTTTCTGCATTGATCTTCAGGCTGTAGCACATGCACTTTGTTGGTTATTTCAAATTGGCAGGCTTGTTGGTTGACAATGTGTCTGTCCGTTCTCACTCTGCCTAGCAGTTATCATTAATTATTGTTATCATTACTAATGAAATCAGATAAAGACAACTGTATCTGCTGTTACTTGTAGATCAAACGAGAGAGTCCACTCAAAGCCAATGTGACAACTCGACCAGAAGTTGTTGATGACTTTGTTCGCAACTTCCTTGTCAAGATGGGAATGAGCAAAAGCCTGGACACATTCCAAACTGAATGGTACTGCTCTGTGAATATGTGGTGTCTTCAATTGTGTTTTTGGTGTGGCAACAGCACAGGGAATTATATTTCAGTGCTTTTCTGAAGGCACTTGTGTACTGTTTCACAATTGGTTTTCAATGTCTTTGTGTTAAAGCTGCCTCCTCAAATGGTTCAGCCCCTCATGAATCCAGTTCATTTATGTCCAAATTTGTAGTGTGTGCCTAGTTTAAATAATGTGCACATTTTTTTAATAAAAAATGCAATTTTTTAAAATCATCGAAAAAATTGCCTTTAGTCGTTAGATCTCGTAAGGATCAACATAGTGGATATCCAAAATGGTAAACATTGTGTGAGGCAATGCCGATCATGGGCATGCCTTCCATCCTCTGGCTGATCACAAAGTTAAAAAATTTCACCATGGATAAAAATCGTGATTTTTTGGCATTTCGATTTTCACTTCACTTAATGCTTGAACAAGCGTTAAGTAATTTAACAGTTTGTCTGATAATTTCACAAAAAGTAGCAAAAATTGTTTACGTGCGTGTGTACATCCACAATGGCAGGCAGAAGCTCAGTCTGAAATAAACTGAAGTAAAACAGAGCATTTTATGGTTATCTGGATACTGATATGCTTATCTAGCAGTTGTTTTGTTGTATATATGAATGCATGATTGCACAAGCAAGTACTAGATGCTCTACGTCATGTTATGTGCCAGGTATGAGATGCAGCAGCGTGGCCTGCTGCCCGAAGAACAAGTGGGCATCGTGCCAGACATCTACACCAAGAACTACCAGATGGCTCACGAACTGAAGAACATCCGCAGGGAGATGAACAAGTACAAGGAAGCCGCTCTGTAAGTAACACACACTTCAATAGGTAGTGGGGGGGGGCAGGGGGCAACAGTGGTGTTTTGTTGCAGTTATGTCCAGGTATACTAGTGTATTGGGACATCGTGTTATTAGGGGTTGTGATTGTTGTATCTGCTAAACTGGTGTATTGGGACATCGTGTTTTTGGGGGTTGTGATTGTATGTGCTACAGTGGTGTATTGGGACATCGTGTTATTGGGGGTTGTGATTGTTGTATCTGCTAAACTGGTGTATTGGGACATCGTGTTTTTGGGTTTGTGATTGTATGTGCTACAGTGGTGTATTGGGACATCGTGTTATTGGGGGTTGTGATTGTATCTGCTACAGTGGTGTATTGGGACATCGTGTTATTGGGTTTGTGATTGTATGTGCTACAGTGGTGTATTGGGACATCGTGTTATTGGGGGTTGTGATTGTATCTGCTACAGTGGTGTATTGGGACATCGTGATATTGGGGGTTGTGATTGTATCTGCTACAGTGATGTATTGGGACATCGTGTTATTGGGTTTGTGATTGTATGTGCTACAGTGGTGTATTGGGACATCGTGATATTGGGTTTGTGATTGTATGTGCTACAGTGGTGTATTGGGACATCGTGTTATTGGGGGTTGTGATTGTATCTGCTACAGTGGTGTATTGGGACATCGTGTTATTGGGTTTGTGATTGTATGTGCTACAGTGGTGTATTGGGACATCGTGTTATTGGGGGTTGTGATTGTATCTGCTACAGTGGTGTATTGGGACATCGTGATATTGGGGGTTGTGATTGTATCTGCTACAGTGGTGTATTGGGACATCGTTTTATTGGGGGTTGTGATTGTATCTGCTACAGTGGTGTATTGGGACATCGTGTTATTGGGGGTTGTGATTGTATCTGCTACAGTGATGTATTGGGACATCGTGTTATTGGGTTTGTGATTGTATGTGCTACAGTGGTGTATTGGGACATCGTGTTATTGGGGGTTGTGATTGTATCTGCTACAGTGGTGTATTGGGACATCGTGATATTGGGGGTTGTGATTGTATCTGCTACAGTGGTGTATTGGGACATCGTTTTATTGGGGATTGTGATTGTATCTGCTACAGTGGTGTATTGGGACATCGTGTTATTGGGGGTTGTGATTGTATCTGCTACAGTGGTGTATTGGGACATCGTGATATTGGGGGTTGTGATTGTATCTGCTACAGTGGTGTATTGGGACATCGTGTTATTAGGGGTTGTGATTGTATCTGCTATAGTGGTGTCTGCATTCATGGCTGTGTCTAGAGTAATGATGGATTCTGGGCCTGTAGTGATTTCTTATAAAATATAATGCCTATATTATGTTGAATGCTTTGTGATAGAAAAAAATTATATTTATTTACATGATTTTATAAATAATGATATTTATAATACTTTTACATCTAAAGATACCATTGAATAATCTTCAGTACTTTTACTTCGAAATAAAGGCATTAGTAATAAAATACACTACTGCCTGTGTTATAGGAAAGCCAAGGAGGCATACATGAAGCTTCGGAAGGATCGTGACTATCATCGCATGCATCACAAGCGTGTGGTGCAAGAGAAAGAACGTCTCATCGCAGAACTCAAAAAGTAAGCACAAGATCTGCACTTTATGGTCTTGTCACTGACTTTCTGTAGCATTTTCATAAATTTCCTACAATTTTGTTTTCGGGAAAATCAACATGGAAGATGGCATCTAGCATCTAGCATTTGTTGCCAAGACAAACCAGATACCGTCTTACCGTCTTCATACATGGGGGTCCTTTCACTGCTGGCACATGTTTATGCTACCAACCAGCAACTAGAAATTTGAACCTGTCATTGTCTCACAGCCCACAAACATGACCTTTTCCCTCTTCACGGAAAAAAATTTAAAGCCCCATATAAAAATCACAGGCACTTTATTCGTATGACATGAATCCGGAAGTAAATTGATAATCTGTCCCCTGGTGACAGATTGAAGGACCACTATGCGGACTATGAGCCGACCCTGCAGCAGTTGAAGCAGCGCTATGAGACCGCGATGAAAGAGAAGATGTTGACTCGACTGGAGCGTGATCGAGCCGTCGGACAAGTCCATGGTCTCAAAAGCACATTGAGGAACCTTGACAAGAATGGAGGGCAGTTCTATGTGCCAGGTAGGCTCTTGCGTGAAGGGCCAACTAGTTGCATTGAAATGTTCTCTCTTAAATCTCAACAGTAATATTTCCGTTTATTTAATGTCTTACCATTTTACATGTATAATGGATTGTTTTTTGTATCAATATCTATAGTCAAAAACCTTGTGGATTTTAGAGGAAAACCTGTAATTTCGCAATGCAATGCATGGTTTTCCATGTGTCTGATTCAACTACATTTTAACACAACTAGAATAAGAAACGATTATGTCCCACCCATCTTGATTCTGTTAAATGGCTGGTTCTGTTATCCACGATTCTGTTTAAATGGAGTCCGCTGTGTATCATAATGGTGGGGATGGTTGCCTAGTTTTATTAACTTTAATAGCATAATCCACTTGAAAGCTGAATCTATCTACATTTCTGTCTTAATTGTTGCATTCTTAAAATTAAGTAACATTTTCAGTGAATGATCGAAGTTACATGATTACTCATCTTTTGGAGACATATGCAATTTTACGAAATTGCTTAAGTGTATGACCAAGTAAATGTATTATGTGTACAAACAACAAAGCAGTTTTCTGTCAGTGTGCAGAAATTAGTTGACTCTGTTTTGTTTTTGATTGCTTTGTGATTCCATGGAGACATTACCTCTGAAAATGGTGAGTGTTGTCATGGTAACAGCGAATTTCTTCAGTTTGCATATCCTGTTGAGGATATCGGTGCCCAAATCTTTTTTGGGGAAATTTATGTCTTTCTCCAGCTGTTCTATCAGCTGCTATCACCACTCTGTGATGTCTTCCTGCTATCTTTATCATGACGTGGCCTCTGCTTCTTTACCCTGCCAATATTCCCTTCAATATCATCTTTTCCACGGTCAGTATTGCATGTTATTCAGTGCCTGCATTGCTTTTGCCAACCTTTGGCGCATGTTCAATGTTAAATTGCTAGTTGATAGAGACAATGGCAATTTAACATTGAATGTTAAATTGCCAGTTGATATAGCTTGCAATATAACATTAAACATGTCTATTAGACATTGCTCCCAGATACAGAAAATTATTTACCCTTTCAATCTGTTTCAACGGTTGTGTTTTCTTGCCATTTGTCCAGCTCCATGATCTTTGTCTTAGACGTGTTCATTGTAAGGCTATGCTTTGTACTGTGCACACTTATGACTTGTTGCCTATTTGCCTACATGCACACACACCCACGCACACCCACACACACACCCACCCACCCACCCACACACACACACACACACACACACACACACACACACACACACACACACACACACACACACACACACACACACACACACAAACACACCACACACACACACACACACACACACACACACACACACACACACACACACACACACACACACAAACATTCACTTATCATGTGCCATATATTTAATATTACATCATTACAGGTTGCTCCACTGTGGTTACACCTGTTTATATATTGTCTCTGGTTCCTCTTCTCTGCAGAAATGCCTCTGCATGCTTGCCATACAGGAAGCACTGTGCCTGTGGATAAGTTTGGACGTGGGCCAACCCAACGAAGGATGGCTAAAGCGAGGGAGATTTGGGAAGGGAAGGACATGTCGGAGGAAGAGGGAGCACGTTACCCCAATGTACGTTGCCTCAGTTGGGCATATTGTTATTTTAAGGGAAAAAGATATTCCACATAATAACAGGGGACACCATTGGTCTGAGTTTTGTGTCCATAATTGTTCATGTGATTTACATTATTAAGATAATAGGGGACTAAACAGAAACAAAACCGACTGAGAGGTTTTAAAAGAAGGTGCCTCAGACGAATCCTCAGATTACCTATGAGAGCAGCGAGTGACCAACAAGGACATCTCCAAATGCACCAACATCAGCACCATCAATGAGGGGAAGCAGAGAAGGTGGACATGGCTTGGCCATGTTCTTCATGTGGACAGAAATAGTCTTCCACACACAGGGAGGGAGGGAGGGAGGGGGAGGGAGGGAGGGAGGTGCACACAAAGGACTACTTGAACATCAAACAGACCTGTGACTGATTTTCTGCAAGTGTGGTTAGAATACAACCTCATATTAATATTATTATGCCACTTCTGACCACATTGCACATCAATAACCCTACTACCTTTTGTAGGATTCTATCTTCCCAGTTGACACGGGAGTGAACCCGTTCCTTTCCCAGTCCCGACTGCCTTCTGGTCACCTCACAAGGACTGGAGGCTTCCACTTAGCCTTCACTTACCAGGCTCACTCCCACGCGGTCAGCAGGTACGGCTTACACCTCATAACGATGTTGAGGATTTATCTTGCATTGTCATGCATCTTGGTCTCACATGTGATAACCATGGTTTCATTTGAGATTTTGTATATTGTACAAAATGTGCTTTGAAGAAAAAAAAACATTTCTTACATCCTTAAACACTCTTTTGATTCAAAGCACTTTGTCAAAGTGCTTTCTTTTGTACCCCATTTATGTATGGGGCTAATGGAACACGATCGTGATAGCAATATGCCGATCATGATGCAAAGTTGTGTTTACATAGATTATGATTGTGACGGCAATCCAACATGGGCACTGTGTCAGAGCTACATCATTCAGTACAACTGTCAACAATGGTTTGTGATCGCTATCATGATTACATGGCACACTTCGATCATGATAGTCGATCGCAAGTGCTGTACACCTCCGAAGCAGGATTAAATTTATTGTGATTATTTTAATTCCGAAGTGTTTACATGGAAACATTATTGGGATTATGACAATGATCCGATTCGATCGAGATAATTTAGTACCATGTGAACAGGGTATTACTACCATACTTTGCCATGACAACATCTCAAAACTCAAATCAGAATCCCAGCTATATAAAACAAACTAGATAATACCAGAGTTTTATATCTTGATGAGTTTCTCATTAAGCTGTTTTCAAAATATTTTAATTTATTATCTTTGTCTGTAATGTTTTCATATCTCTTCTGTTCAACCACATTTTCAGAAGATTCCAATTCATTAACTTATTTCATGATCCAGTGTATTTTTGTTTCACTTTGTACAATAAACTTGACTGTATTATTTAACATTTAATTATACTCGTTTGTTCAGATACTGATTATGCCCTAAGAACATTTATTGTGTGTCTTGTTTTAAAGGTTATTTGTGCCCTCTCAATAATGCTTCAAGAAATTAAACTTTTTAAACTGTTTTTTTTTAAATATGTTTTTATCAGTTGCAGTTTTCATGCAAATTATTGCAGTGTATTTTATCCAGTCATACTGCTTGTTTGCATTCAGTGTGGCACTACACCCACGGAAGCAGATCCTATCCAGCACTAGTGATGACTGCACTTGGAAGATGTGGGCTGTTCCCTCTGGCGAGATCATCATGACAGGAGAGGGACACACGGACTGGGTGTGTGACAGTGACTTCCATCCCTCGTAAGTGTCATTCCTGTTGTGTACAACAAGTTTCCTTGGTTAACTGAACAACTGTTTTATGGGACGTTGAGACATTGAATGTATTAGTATTTATAAATTTATGTTTAAAGAAATATCCATACAAAATGTGTTACCGTCATGATATTTCTAGTCTTATTATTTTAGATTACACTCGATTTGACATTGAAATCAAATACACTAGTTTTACAGATCACATAGAGAATAAAAGAGATAGCAACTTTGAAAGTGAAATATAACTTTTTCACCAAATGCTTGAGTGGTCGTCAAACTCACATTTTATACATTATATGATGGTAAATATATTACTGCAATAAATATACTACTGCAATAAATATACTACTGCAATAAAGATTAAAACATTAATTTAGATGTACTTTAAGATCAACAAATAAAAAACATTTTGGTATTTTAATTATGAAATCCCCAAATTGTTGCATATTATTTAACCAATGAAATGATTGTACATCCTCTTTAAGTGCTTTGTTTTCCCCTATAATTACAATCTGTGTTTGCCATCATGGATAACTATGGGTTTATCTGATTGTGTTATGTTAGTTAACAAGGACATTCATTGTGTTATTTCATGTGTTTATATCTTAACGCGTTTTATTAAAAAAAATTGTACAGTCGTTTCTTCTATACAAATGGCCAGTTTAAAAAAATAAGTTATATAGCATTGTAGTTTTGCTTATTTTATTATTTTGGATAGAATATATTTTTTTAAAGTATGCTTACTTTGTAAGCCTGATTATTGTGTATGCATGTGTATATTTATGTATGTATGTGTTTTATTGTATTGGTTATATTTTACCAATGCTGTATTCATGTACCTCTGAACAGACATTTTATTCCAGATATACAACACTTCATAAATAAAAGTTATTATGACTATTATTTAAAATGAAAGTTGTGTAATGTGATCTAATTTAATAAATATATTAAAGAACATATCCTGGGAATAAATGTGCAATGTTCTTTAATGACAAATGATTGATGCACTTACAAATGATTGTATTGCTAAATATGTTACATAGATAATAAGAGCATACAACATAAAAAGACACCACATGTGAAACACAGCTGCCGGCCTGGAGCACGTGGTTGGCTTGACTGTGATTGACAGCTGTGTGACATCACATGTAGAACACATGGGCCGGCCTGTCACGAAGTTTGTTGCACAATAATTTTGTTCTGTCTTGTTATGATATATCTCCAGAATATTTTTAAACCACCTTTAAAAATTGATACCGGAATTCTTAGAGTATTAATAGATGATGGTGAAAATCTGAACAATGAGGAGTCACAAGAATCCCGAGATCAGAACCATCTTAAGGTATCTTAAGGTAATATCATAGAAATTATTATTGTTTTTTTTTCAAACCTGCTATGTACCACCCACAGCGCATGCGCACAGTCCACCACAAACTCCTGCGTTAGCCCAAGTTTGGGCTGTTTGGAGTATAACCACTTGAGACTTGAGACTGATCATCTCCTTTTCCAGTGGCACGAAATTGGCAACCACAAGTGGCGACACCACTGTGAAGATATGGGACTTCGCAAAGGCTGAATGTGTGCACACATTCACTGAACACACGCTCGCAGGTATGCTAATTGCAAAATCATGCACACACACACACACACACACACACACACACACACACACACACACACACACACACACACACACACACACACACACACACACACACACACACACACACACACACACACATACACATACACACACTCATGTGCACACATTCAGACACGTGTGCATGCATACGTGCATACACAATAACTCATGCATGCACACATATACACACATCATGTTAATGTAAATATACATGCATTTTTACTCTCTCTTTAAGTGGAACCATGAAGTCAATGCAAACATAGTTTCTAAGAATAATGATGTAAAATTGAATTTTGTTTCCATTACATTTAATGTATAATTTTACCACTGGTAGGAAGTATTTTGCATTCTAAAATAGATAACCTGGTAAATAAAAATATTCAAAGGTCATCTTGATAGTTTAGTTATAGTTTAGTTATCATAAAACAGCCTTTTAGGGGGGGTGCCATTGTGGTTAGAACGTTGGACTATCAATCAAGATAATCCAGGTTCGAATCCTTTTGCTGCCATTTCGAAACTTGGACAATTTCGTTCACTGCAATTGCTCCAATTCACTCAACTGTATAAATGAGTGCCAGGGGGTGAAGTGTAAGGCCCTCTGAACAGTCCAAAGGAGTAGATACCTCGCTATATAAGAACATATATTTTACCTGTTGCAGTGTGGGCGTGCAGCTGGCACTCATGTGGAGACTTCCTTGCAACCTGCTCCATGGACAATACCGCCAAGATCTGGGATCTCAACAGGTGAGATACACTGGCCAAAATAACACTTCTGACCAAATAGTAATCAATATAAAGAACCTAAATTTGTTTAACAGGTGTATCTAGCTTAACATGAATTTGTGATTTCCAGTTGCTTTTGTGTAATATTGAACTGTCTAGGTAATATGTTGTTGTAGCCCAAATTTAAAAACTAAAACAATTGACAAATTCATTTGTGTTTCCACTTGCATTATGGCTGTGACTCGCCAATATTCCTGTGAAAAACTAAATTAGAGGACAGGAAATTTAAATGTTGGTGGTGAGTGGTGTTGGTTGTGAGTAGGTTTTTGTAATGTTTCTTCCCAAATGGTTGTTAATTTATTTTCTTTCCCTGCTTGTTCATAAAAAATGGTCTTCCTGTTATAAAAGAAGCCGTTTTCACTTCAAAATATACGTAGTTATTGTAGTTACAAAATATGTTTCTCTTGTTCTAACTCTAAAAATAAAAATTAGCATCACCCATCACAGAAATTAAATGTCTCATCCATTATGTCATGTCTATCTGTGTCTAGCCAAAGATGTCGCTTCACGTTGCGAGGCCACACGGACTCGGTGAATGCCGTCAACTTCATCCCCTACTCCAACACTGTCATCACATGTTCAGCCGACAAGACCGTGTCACTGTGGGACGTGCGCACGGTCAGTTCATCCCGATTCATATTATCATATTCACTGCAAACATTATCAACAGGGTCCCAGCATTCACAATGAATTGTCAAAATCTTGAATTTTATGTTGTTTTCACCTTCAACATAATTCCTCTCATTTCTGCCGAATTTTTTTAACACATTTGCGTCTTTACCAATAATATTCATAGATTATTGTGTCTCACGAACAGTGCATTGATCCACGGTTTGAAAAAATGGTATATGGTAAGAATCCATTATATATTACTGTAAGTAGCTGTTCATAATGCAGTGTACTACACTTGAGCTTGGGAAGATGTTTCAACTTTGATTGAAAAGAAATAATGCTAAATAGTTGCCAATGAGACAAAGTGTTTCTAAACTTATAAATGTCATGAAATGTTCAACAAAATAAGATCATCCCAGGTATACACGAACAGTTAATGCTATGTATATAATTATATATCAGTTTAATTAGCCCATTATTTATGCACAAACACAAATTATGATGTGCATTTACAAAGCATTCTATTCATCCAGGGTCAGTGTGGTCAAACCTTCTACGGACACATGCACTCCGTTAACGACGTCACCCTCAATCTACGTGTGAGTAGTAATTGTTTCATGTCCTGAAAACTTTTCATTTTATAATTTGAGATATTTTGTTTGAATATGTATTGTTATAAATACATCGAGTTGAGAACAAATTTCAAATATTGTTGTATGTGATATTTGTGTAGCTGGATGTCCTTCTTAATGGGGTGTTTTAATCAACTCTCTAAGCAACTACTCAAGATCTTAAAGTAATTAAGCACATTTTTGAAGCGAAATCTGTCTAATTTTCATTTGTCTTTATTTTCATCCAAAGTGAGACATCATTCACATATAGATACCCTAGAATATATAATAATAATAATAATAATAATTTATTTCCTTGGCCATCATAAGTGTGAATAAAGTTACAATAGGTGATTATGCTATTTTATCTGTTTAGTTAGCTGACATGAATGTTGCTGATCAGACTATATCTGTGACAGTACCTATCCTGTGTGTCTATTTCACAGTGTGACACTGTTGCGTCCTGCGACTCCTACGGCATAGTCAAGCTGTGGGATATGAGAACCGGGGCGCCAATGGTCAGCACTGACTGTGGCCCACACCCCAGCAACAAGGTGGCCTTTGACCCATCTGGTTAGTTTCTCTTTACCTAACATTCTCCTGTGTGTTGTCGCCCCAGTAACAAGGATATAGCTCTGTCAATCCATTGTTGTATGGGCTATATACTTTAGATGTTGCTTTACGTTTAAAAAAATTACAAATTGAGTATGGCGAAGTTAAGAACTTCAAAGTTTTCAACTTACGACGGATTGTGTAATATTACATGAAAAAGCAATCTGGAATGCATTGTTCATAAATTGCACAATTAAGTTCCTATTTGAGGACAATGGATAGCTCGTGTTCGTGTTGAGTTTCATCGTAATTTAAGTTTCGAAACGGTGCTAGGGTATTTCATAAAACTTCAGTCAAAATGGCAATAGGCAAATCACAACAAGACGTCATAGATGTTAGTGACAGTGTTCGTTTCGTTGCAGGAACTGTGCTAGCCATAGCAAGCAACGACTCCACCATCAGGATGTATGAAATTGGTTCTGGCCAGGTACGAACTGTATAGTAATTATCAATTACAAGGCTGTTTGCAGTTTCTTATTTTGTCTGAAATATTTTGTGCCATAATTTTCATTTGTCTTTATTTTCAGTAGGTTATTTATAAAGGCAGTATAGCCATAATATTTATATACATGTACTACTTACGACTTACCCATATAACCTATAGATGTGAGTACCTAAATATTTGTCGTTGGTTTCTCACAGGTTGAATAACTATAATGGTATAATCGTTTAATAGTAACGTTACACAGGAGACGGTTTCTGTGCATGCCGTTTGCACTTTCTGACCAATGCTTGTTTTTGTCCTACCACAGGTGACGTCACTGGCTGGTCACGAAGACGCAGTTCAGTGTCTTGTCTTTGACAAGTCCGGTGACTTCCTCGTCTCCGGCGGTAGTGACCTAACAATCAGGATTTGGTCGTGAAGACGACCGACCGTGCCAACGACATTATTATTATTATTATTAACAAACGTAAACATGTATAATAACGCATTAAATGGCCTTTCTCGTACAGAGTCAGAGGTAACCAACTAACAAAGGCGAGCCATATTGAGGACATTAACGAAGATCTTCGTTGTAGTGCATTGTTTTGTTTTATTGCAGAAAATTGTTTTAGCACTTACTAGTTTTATTTGAATTTACAATGTACTGAAGCGAATTAGAGAACGCTCATTTGACGATACCGTTTTCACGAGAGGTTCATGGGGTACAACTGGAAGGCGACACCACCACTATAAAGAGTCGATGCAGTTATGTATGTAAATATAGTGTTTCTCCCCTTTTGTGATAGTCATGCATGCAGTGCCACATGGTCGGTATGATTGTTGAATAAATCTTTGAAGTAAAATAAAAGCCGCATTGTTCGTCGGTGTTGCTGTGTCTGGTCGACTCGCCCAATCTGGTGCTTTGGTTAAACATAACTTCTAGATGGACCATGTATCTTGTGATGTCATCGGTTGATGTTTACAACTTATGTTCTGTGACGGTCTGACGAGAATATGTCGATGTTGGCATAACTCATGTTAAACCATTAGTCATGTGCGTTAGTCTGGATGTGGCGTTGCTGTGAATACTGTTTAGTCATGCCTATGTCATCAACATATTCGATGACAGTGTCACGCACGTACTGTACTGTATGCACAAATGTCATCGCGTATCTGCCTACGCCACCGCCACAGTTCACCACATTATGTGACGAACTGTACGCCTTGGTAGGATGACGTCACAGTCGTAAACCGGTCCTAGTCACACGCGGCATAACAAACATTGGCTGCGGGGATGTGCCGGATGTAGAGACGACCTTTCCCTTGGTGTGTAGTCGAGTGACCAGTCGCACTACAAGTATGCCTAGCAGCAGGAGCAGGAGGATGAAGACAAGTGCTAGGACAACAACGCCGGACAGCGGGATGGTAACACCACCTACAAACACACGGGGACAATCGGGTTCTAGATAGCATCACGAGTGAATATAGGCCTATAGGTAGCAATATGTAGTGTTAATATTTTTAATAATAAAAAATGAGAAATATATCGGAAGGGCAGGTTAATTGCACATATATTAACGATTGTTGGACTCTCGATGAGCCAATGCTTCCTTGTCCACTTGCCATTTTGGAGCTCTCTTGTGTGGCTTTGGGTGGAAATCTTGTTCAATCGTGTGACTTACCTCCGGTCACCTCGTCCATGGTCAGCCGTTCTGAGGTATTTCAAGCGACGTGTAAGGAATGCACAATGACAAGGAAGCCTAGAGACAGGTCCGGTCATCTAACTCTGATCTAGTTGTTGTTCCCAGAGTTCATTCAAACGTTGGAACAAGGGCTTTCTCTGTTGCCGCACCAACTCTTTGGAACTCACTCCCTCTTATTTTAGGTCAGTTGGAAACACACTATTTTGCCGTCATCTGAAAATAAGTTTACCTTTTTAAGCTTGCTTGCCCCTTAGCGTATTAGCGTATTTAACAAGATTTAACAAGATTTGCCATCCAAGCCAAAGGCCCAGATGGCAAGTGGACAAGGAAGCCATTGGCTTATCGAGAGTCCAACAATGTTCATCTACTTATAACCCGCCCTCCTGAGATATGTGTCAACCTTGTTTTTAAACATATTCACGCTGCTAGCAGTTACACAATCTGTAGACAATGTGTTCCGTTCATTTATTGTCCTCTGTGAGAACGAGTGCTTCCTGATTGATCAATATGTTGACACATTTAACATTGTATACGGGTTTTGAGATTGTATTCCCTTTGGTTCTGTCGCGGCCTTGGGTTATTGTATTATGGCAGTGGCTGAAGCGACGGAAACTGACAAAATATGGACATTGTACAAGGCGATGAAAAGAACAAGCCCGGACGAAGCCGGACCACCTGGATTCACAACGTAGAGCAGTGGACAAATGGAGGCCTGCATATTGCACGCGAGATGACGAGGACGCCGATGGTGTCAACGGCTCTCACGGGCTAAGGTTAGTATGAAGAAGAAGAAGATTATGGCACTGGATATTCCGCACGCCTTGCAAGCGTGTTCGTAATTTTCCTCGTGACGTATGCGTCGGTTCAAATGTCACGTGGCGCCATACGTCACTTGCCAACGCGCCAGAGTAAAATCGCCTGTTGCGTTTTCAAATGCAGAGACTGTCGCTGTCAGTTGCTGCGTTAAACGACGGTTGTCCCGGGTCTATCAAAATGTATGTATCTTTTGTCAATTGTCGCGTCTACACCGCATCCGCTTCTTTCACACAAACAAGTAGTTTTCGTTGTTTCCTTCGGGATCTATATCAAGGTTGTTTCCTTCGGTGTCTATATCAAGGTTGTTTCCTTCTGAGTCTATCTCAAGGTTGTTTCCTTCGGGGTATATTTCAACGTTGTTTTGGCTATTGTTGCTTATATAAAATGTGGCCAGTCCATCTCCATCTTCTTGTGGTGAGCAAGTCGTTCAAGTTAGTTTGTGCAGTTAGTTTCAGAAGTGGTGTTCACTACCCACACGTAAGTTTAGTGTGGAGAGTGGTGGATTTCCAGATGTTGGTGAGTCTTTTGAAGTCTTGTGTTGCCAGACCGATCCTTGTGGAGGTTTCTTTTTCAATGTTGTTGTCTGCTGATATGAAGCTGCCAAGATGCTTGAAGTCGTTCAACTCTTCTAACAATTTTCCCTCTCACAGTGGTATATGGATGCTATCTAAGGTTTTTTCAATGTCTGCGAACTTTAGGTACATTTCCCTCTGCCAGTCAGAGATAAATTCTATATGCAAACTTACTAAAACCAAAGTGCAATCATTGCTTTGGTGGTCAAGCAAACAGATAAATAAATAAAAAAACAATGCGTCATCTCATTAGCAGCTTACCGCGAATGCTGTCTTTGTCTGTATACCAGACAAGCTTACGGGACACGCTCACGCGGCGTCCGCTGCTCGGGTTGCTCTCGTCACGTGACAAGTCTCGCTTTCGACGGGTTCCGCAGTTGACCTGGACAAACAAAATGGCGTATCAACCAATCAATCGGTCAGTCAGTCAGTCAGTCAGTCAGTCAATCAATTAGTTCAATCAATATGTGTGTGCGGGCGTGCGCGTGTGTGATGTGTGCAAACTTCACTAAGTGCATTCATGACTTTAAGAATGTGTCCATTAGAGCAGACGTTTGTTACTGGTTTCACCAAGGTAAATGTTTACATGATTCGCTGGCCCGCATACGGGGATATAAACTCGTAATGTGACAGCTTCCTCGCGCAGAAGGCAAAGCTCGCCAAATGTGACGTGGATGACGATAGATATCAGTAGTGTATGTGCCGCTAAACACTGAATTGTGCCCACACCAAATAAATGACATTTAATTCAGTAATCACCAGCCAGCAATTATCGGGTGTCTTGCACCAAGCGTGATTGATGATTAACAAAAAGTTCTTATATGGCGCGGTATCCAGTCCTTGGGACAGTTCTAAGCGCTCTACATTTCACCCCATGCGGACTCATTCATTCCAACGCCACCTCGACTTATCTGGGAAGCATTCAGCCTCGCTGCAGTTACTGCGCGAAAATGTCTCATTCACATAACCACCACTGTCTATAGCCACGAAGGCTGAGTGAACTGAGACAACGTGGAGTGAACGAAATTGCTGACGCTTCGAAATGGCATCAAGAAGGTTCAAACCCGGATTATCGCGATTGAGAGTCCGATGTTCTGACCACTACGCCACCGCGCCCCACAAAAGGGTGGTTCTTGATTGGTTGATTTACGTGTGGGTGACTCTGGGATGTGGTGTGCTATTCCTGTGGATCCCATGTTGCGCTGTGGGGGAAGAAAAATTGACTCCAGAAAATTTATGTCAACGGACTGAATCCCAGACATTCACGACGAAAGACTAGCTATATGTTACCTGGTCACAGTCGCTCTCGGACCCCTTCAAGCACAGTTTGACTGTGCAGTGGACGAACACGGCGTTGCCGGTGCCGAGGCTGAACATCCTCACAATGCCAGTCCGCAGAACATTTCTTTTGCCCAGACTCGGTCGCCACTGGTTGTTCGAAGTGATGACGTCCTGTCCAGTTGCTGGACAGCTGTGGCCATGTAAATATAATTAGCGTTGTAATAATTACATCAACACCTGTACAATAATTAAAGTTTTCACTATAATTTATAGTTACATGTTACTTATGAGGCTGGTCCTCGGAGTTTTGAAGAGGGGGTTCGGAAGTAGGTAGGGTCTATTCAATCAGACGGGGATTTCTGAGATGATTTCTGAAAAAAATTTACAGTTAAACAAATCCTCTCAAACCGGGGATTCGTTCGAATCCCCCGAACCACCAAGAGGACGGGCATGCTTGGAGTAATAGGCAATATGTAGAACAGTATTATTAATTATTCAATGATTAAGTTGATGAAACATTATTGCAGTTAAAAATGTCCGGGAGGCAAGGTTATATGGGTGTTCCCCTCCCCCTAAAATGTGCCATTGTCGTTTTTTATGTTTCGCTGCTTTCTTCGCCATCACCTGTCAACGACCAGTGGCACGGACACCGCCCTCCAGTCGGGGATGGTCGCTGAGCTGGACGCCGTGCACGCCTCCATCCGCGCCGCCGCGTACGTGCCTGCAGAGAAACAACGGCGATGACGTGTTGAACAAGATTGATAAAAATTGCAATCCAAAGAAAACAGACAGAGATGGAAAGTGGACAAAGAATCTATTGGCGTAATTGGCGTATTATTCATTTATGTGTAGCCCGCCCTTCTGTTATATTTGTCAATTTGGTTCACGCTACTATCATTTACACAATCAGTAGATCATTTGTTCCATTCGTTTATCGTACTCTGTGAGAATAAGTACTTTCTTCTTCATACAAAGAGGCACTTAATGCAGCTACAACTGAAATCAGACAATCTAAAAGAAGCTATGAGCAAAAACTAGCATGTAACATAAAAAATGACAGCAAAGTTTTTATGCATATGTCAGGAGTAAACAAAACGTACAAGACAAGGTTGGACCTCTAGAAGACAGTGCTGCAAATATAATATCACAGGGGTTTTTAATGGCGGAAGACCTAAATGGTTACTTCAGTTCAGTGTTTACCAAAGAAGATATTAGTTAATTACCAGTTGCTGATGCTAAATTTCAGGGGGCTAAATCTGACTATTTAGGTCCGTTAGTTGTAACTCCAGAATTGGTAGCTAAGAAAATAAAGGCAATGAAAGATAACAAATCACCGGGAGTGGATGGGATTCCTCCAAAATTACTAATGGAAACAGTAGAACAAATCAGTATACCACTTGCAAGAGTATTCAACTTGTCATTAAAAGAGGGAGTTGTTCCGTTTGAATGGAAAGAAGCAAACATCATACCATTATTTAAAAAGGGTTCGAGAAATAAGTCAGAGAATTACAGACCAGTGAGTTTAACGTCAGTGATTTGTAAATTATTAGAAAGGTTAATTAAAGACCATATGGTGGAATTCCTCGTTAAGCATAAATTATTAAATTCATCTCAACATGGATTCCTTAAAGCGAGGTCATGCTTAACAAATATGTTATGTTTTTTGGAAGAAATCACTAAGTGAATAGACGTGGGATCGCCAGTAGATATTATCTACTTAGATTTTCAGAAAGCTTTTGACAAAGTGCCACATCAAAGATTACTACTTAAATTAAAAGCCCATGGTATCGGGGACAGCATAACTGACTGGATAGAACAATGGCTGACTGACAGAAGACAACGAGTTGTAGTAGATGGAGAAGTTTCAAATTGGAAATCGGTTTTGAGTGGGGTACCTCAAGGATCAGTATTAGGACCTATATTATTCTTAATTTATATCAATGACTTGGACGACAGTATAACAAGTAACGTACTGAAATTTGCGGATGACACAAAACTGTTTAGAAAGGTTAATACTGATGGTGATAAACAACATTTACAAAACGATCTAGACAGATTAGTGAAATGGTCTGAGAAATGGCAGATGTTGTTCAATTTTGGGAAATGTAAATGCCTACATACAGGACATAGGAACTTGAATGTAAACTATAAAATGGGAGATACTGTTCTGGGTACTACTGTAAAAGAAAAGGACTTAGGAGTTACAATAAGCGCTGATATGAAAGTTTCAGAGCAGTGTGGTATTGCAGCTTCAAAGGGTAATCAAATTCTTGGATTGATTAGAAGAAACATAACATACAAGGGAAAAAAGTTAATTATACCTCTTTATAAAGCAATAGTTAGACCTCATTTAGAATACTGTATACAAGCATGGAGACCATATCGTAAGAAAGATATAGATACGCTTGAACGCATACAAAGGAGAGCAACTAAAATGATTCCAGAACTGAGAGACCTTAGTTATGAAGAACGCCTGAAAGAATGTGGTTTAACAACTCTAGAGACAAGGAGGTTAAGAGGAGATCAGATTGAAGTGTTTAAGATATTGAATGGGTATGAAAATATTGATAGAAATATGTTTTTCTCACTCAAGAAGGATAGCAGAACTAGAGGACATGAGGTAAAATTAGTAAAGGATCAATGTAGATTGGACATCAGGAAGCACTCGTTCTCACAGAGGACAATAAATGAATGGAACAAATTGTCTACAGATTGTGTAACTGCTAGCAGCGTGAATATGTTTAAAAACAAGGTTGACACATATCTCAGGAGGGCGGGTTATAAGTAGATGAACATTGTTGGACTCTCGATAAGCCAATGGCTTCCTTGTCCACTTGCCATCTGGGCCTTTGGCTTGGATGGCAAATCTTGTTAAATCTTCTTTTTGTGTCCTTCACACAAGTTTATCGTACTCTGTGAGAATAAGTACTTTCTTCTTTTTGTGTCTTCACACAAGTTTATCGTACTCTGTGAGAATAAGTACTTTCTTCTTCTTCTGTTCGTGTCCTTCACACAAGTTTATCGTACTCTGTGAGAATAAGTACTTTCTTCTTCTTCTTTTTGTGTCTTCACACAAGTTTATCGTACTCTGTGAGAATAAGTACTTTCTTCTTCTTTTTGTGTCCTTCACACAAGTTTATCGTACTCTGTGAGAATAAGTACTTTCTTCTTCTTCTTTTTGTGTCTTCACACAAGTTTATCGTACTCTGTGAGATTAAGTACTTTCTTCTTCTTCTTTTTGTGTCTTCACACAAGTTTATCGTACTCTGTGAGAATAAGTACTTTCTTCTTCTTCTTTTCGTGTCCTTCACACAAGTTTATCGTACTCTGTGAGAATAAGTACTTCTTCTGTTCGTGTCCTTCACACAAGTTTATCGTACTCTGTGAGAATAAGTTCTTTCTTCTTCTTCTGTTCGTGTCCTTCACACAAGTTTATCGTACTCTGTGAGAATAAGTTCTTTCTTCTTCTTCTGTTCGTGTCCTTCACACAAGTTTATCGTACTCTGTGAGATTAAGTACTTTCTTCTTCTTCTTTTCGTGTCCTTCACACAAGTTTATCGTACTCTGTGAGAATAAGTACTTCTTCTGTTCGTGTCCTTCACACAAGTTTATCGTACTCTGTGAGAAAAAGTACTTTCTTCTGTTCGTGTCCTTCACACAAGTTTATCGTACTCTGTGAGAATAAGTACTTTCTTCTTCTTCTTTTTGTGTCTTCACACAAGTTTATCGTACTCTGTGAGATTAAGTACTTTCTTCTTCTTCTTTTCGTGTCCTTCACACAAGTTTATCGTACTCTGTGAGAATAAGTACTTTCTTCTTTTTGTGTCTTCACACAAGTTTATCGTACTCTGTGAGAATAAGTACTTTCTTCTTCTTCTGTTCGTGTCCTTCACACAAGTTTATCGTACTCTGTGAGATTAAGTACTTTCTTCTTCTTCTTTTCGTGTCCTTCACACAAGTTTATCGTACTCTGTGAGAATAAGTACTTTCTTCTTTTTGTGTCTTCACACAAGTTTATCGTACTCTGTGAGAATAAGTACTTTCTTCTTCTTCTGTTCGTGTCCTTCACACAAGTTTATCGTACTCTGTGAGAATAAGTACTTTCTTCTTCTTCTTTTTGTGTCTTCACACAAGTTTATCGTACTCTGTGAGATTAAGTACTTTCTTCTTCTTCTTTTCGTGTTCTTCACACAAGTTTATCGTACTCTGTGAGAATAAGTACTTCTTCTGTTCGTGTCCTTCACACAAGTTTATCGTACTCTGTGAGAATAAGTTCTTTCTTCTTCTTCTTTTCGTGTCCTTCACACAAGTTTATCGTACTCGGTGAGAAAAAGTACTTTCTTCTGTTCGTGTCCTTCACACAAGTTTATCGTACTCTGTGAGAATAAGTACTTTCTTCTTCTTCTTTTCGTGTCCTTCACACAAGTTTATCGTACTCTGTGAGAATAAGTACTTTCTTCTTCTTTTCGTGTCCTTCACACAAGTTTATCTTACTCTGTGAGAAAAAGTACTTTCTTCTGTTCGTGTCCTTCACACAAGTTTATCGTACTCTGTGAGAATAAGTACTTTCTTCTTCTTCTTTTCGTGTCCTTCATGCAAGTTTATCGTACTCTGGGAGAATAAGTACTTTCTTCTTCTTCTTTTCGTGTCCCTCACACAAGTTTATCGTACTCTGTGAGAATAAGTACTTTCTTCTTCTTCTGTTCGTGTCCTTCACACAAGTTTATCGTACTCTGTGAGAATAAGTACTTTCTTCTTCTTCTTTTTGTGTCTTCACACAAGTTTATCGTACTCTGTGAGATTAAGTACTTTCTTCTTCTTCTTTTCGTGTTCTTCACACAAGTTTATCGTACTCTGTGAGAATAAGTACTTCTTCTGTTCGTGTCCTTCACACAAGTTTATCGTACTCTGTGAGAATAAGTTCTTTCTTCTTCTTCTTTTCGTGTCCTTCACACAAGTTTATCGTACTCGGTGAGAAAAAGTACTTTCTTCTGTTCGTGTCCTTCACACAAGTTTATCGTACTCTGTGAGAATAAGTACTTTCTTCTTCTTCTTTTCGTGTCCTTCACACAAGTTTATCGTACTCTGTGAGAATAAGTACTTTCTTCTTCTTTTCGTGTCCTTCACACAAGTTTATCTTACTCTGTGAGAAAAAGTACTTTCTTCTGTTCGTGTCCTTCACACAAGTTTATCGTACTCTGTGAGAATAAGTACTTTCTTCTTCTTCTTTTCGTGTCCTTCATGCAAGTTTATCGTACTCTGGGAGAATAAGTACTTTCTTCTTCTTCTTTTCGTGTCCCTCACACAAGTTTATCGTACTCTGTGAGAATAAGTACTTTCTTCTTCTTCTGTTCGTGTCCTTCACACAAGTTTATCGTACTCTGTGAGAATAAGTACTTTCTTCTTCTTCTTTTTGTGTCTTCACACAAGTTTATCGTACTCTGTGAGATTAAGTACTTTCTTCTTCTTCTTTTCGTGTTCTTCACACAAGTTTATCGTACTCTGTGAGAATAAGTACTTCTTCTGTTCGTGTCCTTCACACAAGTTTATCGTACTCTGTGAGAATAAGTTCTTTCTTCTTCTTCTTTTCGTGTCCTTCACACAAGTTTATCGTACTCGGTGAGAAAAAGTACTTTCTTCTGTTCGTGTCCTTCACACAAGTTTATCGTACTCTGTGAGAATAAGTACTTTCTTCTTCTTCTTTTCGTGTCCTTCACACAAGTTTATCGTACTCTGTGAGAATAAGTACTTTCTTCTTCTTTTCGTGTCCTTCACACAAGTTTATCTTACTCTGTGAGAAAAAGTACTTTCTTCTGTTCGTGTCCTTCACACAAGTTTATCGTACTCTGTGAGAATAAGTACTTTCTTCTTCTTCTTTTCGTGTCCTTCATGCAAGTTTATCGTACTCTGGGAGAATAAGTACTTTCTTCTTCTTCTTTTCGTGTCCCTCACACAAGTTTATCGTACTCTGTGAGAATAAGTACTTTCTTCTTCTTCTGTTCGTGTCCTTCACACAAGTTTATCGTACTCTGTGAGAATAAGTACTTTCTTCTTCTTCTTTTTGTGTCTTCACACAAGTTTATCGTACTCTGTGAGATTAAGTACTTTCTTCTTCTTCTTTTCGTGTTCTTCACACAAGTTTATCGTACTCTGTGAGAATAAGTACTTCTTCTGTTCGTGTCCTTCACACAAGTTTATCGTACTCTGTGAGAATAAGTTCTTTCTTCTTCTTCTTTTCGTGTCCTTCACACAAGTTTATCGTACTCGGTGAGAAAAAGTACTTTCTTCTGTTCGTGTCCTTCACACAAGTTTATCGTACTCTGTGAGAATAAGTACTTTCTTCTTCTTCTTTTCGTGTCCTTCACACAAGTTTATCGTACTCTGTGAGAATAAGTACTTTCTTCTTCTTTTCGTGTCCTTCACACAAGTTTATCTTACTCTGTGAGAAAAAGTACTTTCTTCTGTTCGTGTCCTTCACACAAGTTTATCGTACTCTGTGAGAATAAGTACTTTCTTCTTCTTCTTTTCGTGTCCTTCATGCAAGTTTATCGTACTCTGTGAGAATAAGTACTTTCTTCTTCTTCTTTTCGTGTCCCTCACACAAGTTTATCGTACTCTGTGAGAATAAGTACTTTCTTCTTCTTCTTTTTGTGTCCTTCACACAAGTTTATCGTACTCTGTGAGAATAAGTACTTTCTTCTTTTCGTGGGGCAATGTCTGTTCTTCTCCGCAGTCATACTTCGTTGACCTCGTCTCATCAATGTACTGCCATCTCCTCATGTTGTTCTTTGCTCGGCCGACTCCGGTGCGTAGCCGGTTGGATGAACGCCAGTAGAACCATGGTTGGTCAGACCCTGCTGGTAGGGATTCCGCTGGTTGCAATCCCATTTTTACGACTGCTGATGTTTCTTGCAGTCGTGTTTCCCACATTTCCAGTCTGGTGCTGGCAGGCAATTAGTTCAGCGGTTTTGTGAAGTTCAGGAAACCTCTCCGTGACTGTAATCGGTTTTGTGTCTGCCGCTTGTCTTGATCTTTCTGTGCGACTAGCAGCAGTCCGCCTGATGTCCGGTGGAGCTATGTCAGTCAGCAGATGTAGGCTGTCTATGTTGGTAAGTTTCAGGCAGCTCGTTATGATGCGGCAGCAGTCATGTAGGGCAGGGTTACGCTTGTTTCCATGTGTTGATCTTGTCCATACACACGCGAACTCGGCAGCAAAATAACAAAGGGAAAGGCCGCTGGTTCTAGGCGTCTGTGCTTTGTTTCCACATTTAGAGTTGGCAAGTTTGCGGATGATGTTGTTTCGTGCATTCACCTTCTGATTGGTGTTACAGATGTGTGTTTTGTACGATAGTGTTCTGTCAAGATGGACACCACGGTACACTGGTGTTGATGCGTTATCCAGTCCAGTACCGTTCCAAGTGACGTTTAGTTCGTGTATATATATATAATAAATATATATACACAAACTATATATATATATATATTATATATATATATATATATATATATATATATATATATATATATATATATATATATATATATATATATATATATATATATATACATACATACATACATACATACATACATACATACATACATACATACATACATACATACATACATACATACATACATACATACATACATACATACATACATACATACATCCATGCACATGCATACATTATTCATTAACTAACGAAAACTTTGTGTTCTCTAGTTCTTCTGTATTCCTTAAGTGTAAAAAATGCTTCTATCAGTATGATCATAACCAATCAATATCTTAAAATTTCTATTTGATCTTCACTTAATCTTCTTATCTCTAGTGTTGCTAAACCGCATTCTCTATTTTTATAACTTAAAACTAAGGTCTCTCAGTTCTTGAATGAATTAATTTTTATTTTCAACAATAACAATAATATACAAACATTATAGAAGTAGCGACGTCATTACGACATTACATAACTATAATGGAATGAGGTAGTGTAGACTAGCAGAACTACATCTCTGTCAACCAACTAGAGGGTTAGAACAAGTCGCCAGTCGTCACTGGTCAGTCTGGAATGTTGGCACGTTTGCAATGTCGGCCTTTTTGACAGAGAGGCCTTTTTGACGTTCTCACCATGAAACGTGTAAATATTGTGATGCAATCATCTCATACTAACCATTATTAACATTTTATTTTATTACATTAGTAAATTAATAGGTCATAAGCCATATGGTATGGTATGACTCTCATCAGAAAATGTGCATGAAACATAAGTGTGCGCATACAAGTGTAGTTTGTCTTACACGAAACTGGTGGTTGAAACACGTAAAAAAAACAAGCGAACATTTAATATTTACCATCGTCGAGTAGTTGAATCTTGAATCGCAGACCGTCTCCAAGACGTAGTGCGACTCCTTGCGGTATCTCTTCACCAATCGGTGTCAGCGCCGTCAATGCTATCCGAGGGTTCTTGTGTTCTCCCCTGTCATTACCCGCCAACCTAACAACAAACAAACTAGAAAGATCGTTTTCGAAGTGTGCAATTGTTGAAAAGTGACGTATGTCATCATCGTCATCATTTTCATCTTCTTCATCATGGCGGCCTCGCCCGATCCGTTCCATATGTTCCATCTTTCTGAATAAAATGCTACATTTACACACAGGCAATTCTTAATAGCAAGCGTAAACCAACATACAATACAAAGCAAAATGTTAATATCCACAATTTGCTACTGGTAATCTAAACGTGATTCCTAGCATGTTTTAGCGTCAACAAATGGTTTATTGTACAATCTTAGAAATAGAGCTTCGGCAATTAAAGCCAGTTTGCGCCCCACTGCCCACCCGGGTGTGCCAGGGACTTACCCGACGACGCCGACGCCGCTGAAGGAGACGTCTGCGTGGGTGCGGAACGAACAGAAGGTCTTGAAGACGACGTCATCGGCACCGGCAAGAGTCCGTCTCTGCACCACTAGCTTCGTCTCGTACTTGAGAGTCGTCATCTAAAACATGTAGGTGTCACATCAATTGTCGCTGCGGCTGTCACAGCGCACGTTGCAGTTGTTACCGTATCGTTGTTGTTGTCGTTGCCGAAGTTGTTGTCGGTGCTGTTGTTGTTGCCGCTGTTGTTGCCGCTGCTCATTGTCGTCGTGGTTATTGTTGGTCGGTTGGTTGATGGCACAAAATCATTAACTTGATAGATAAAACGTATTTCATTAACTACTCGACCTAAAACTTACGTCAGCCATGAGTCGCTTCGTGCCACAGCGGTCTCTCTTCTCGCTGTCCAGCGGCAGGTCAAGTCTGACGTGTCCGGCTTGGCAGAGGCCGTCGCCCTGGTCATCGACTGTATAGCCCCTACAGGCCAAGTCCTGTCCCTTGCTGAAGGCGTACAGGAGACTTCCCGTCGTGAAGTTTACCCCCTCGTGAGGGTCATAGCATATCCTCATGGTAAACGTATTGACGTCACAACTGACGTTTACTGAAGCGAAGAAACCGGCGAGTGTATAACGAAGTCACCATAGTGGTTTCAGTATTATGTGTATTTATTTTCCAGAAAAAACTATACGAAAAGTACAAATTAGTATTTACTGTTTGTATATTAGGATTTTTTGGAAAAAAAAAAAATAGTGGGGAAACGACTCGCGTCTGAAACAGTTTGCCATTTGAACCTCGTGATTTGTAATATGATTAATAACTAAGACGTCTCGCTTCAATCCGCAAAGGATATAAAGATACCCACGCAACAGTTATTGCTCAAACGATATCCGTTTTAAAACCTACAAAGGTTTGCAGTCATTCACGCCGCTGAATAAACAATGCGGATTGAATGAAACCGCAGCAGGATGATTGGAACCCGAGCGTCTTGAGAGGTAGGTTCTCGACAGTGTGTTACAACACCCTAGGATTGCTCACTAGACGACCACATGTGTGTCTTTATTATTTTTATTTTGTTGTTGTTGTTGTCTTTGTTGTCTTGTATCAAATGTATAAGGACCTGCAATAAAATATAATTATACCCTAGTATAGAGCTCTCGAGATTCCTCAGCCGTTGTTAGTGCCCTACCGTGTATGTAGGAGCAGTCGAACCCAGAACGGGAAGTGGGACATACACACCCCGCCTTCTCCACCCCACTCACGCTGTAGCACACCCCGTCGTTCGCCTCGCACGGCCCACAGGTGGCGTTCTGTTCCGCCGTTATGATGTTCACTGGAATTGAGAGAACACGTGAAACTTTTGTAACTGCCAACGCTGGTCTGTGCGCAGGATATGTAACTTTTGTAACTGCCAACGCTGGTCTATGCGCAGGATATGTACTCGGGCTAGGCTATCGTCAATGCCGTGTACATCAGTTTGTATGTTTGGCTTGCTGTAACACCAAGTAAATTTATTATTACAACCACAAATTCGGTAGCCGGTGGACTCAATATGTCAACTGTCAACTGAGTATTGTAAATACGCCGGATGAGGGACATCGCATGAACTGGTTGACATGTCAATCATGGTGCCCGTGATATGGCAAGAGTGGTTGTCAATAACTCTTTAACATCCACAGGTAAGCCAGTTTAATGCGAGACCCAATAAATGAGAAGAACTAATTCAGCCATCCCACCACAACGGGACCAGGTATTCGAGTGGATTCATGCACCGTTGTCTGGCGTGAATACTCGCTGTGGTAACCACAACTACCACCCCACAGTCGCAAGAAAAATTCAAAGCCCAATACCATTCATATTCGTTTCAAGACAAAATACAGATATGTTTGTTTCTAGCGATATATCGTCACTCACCGCATGCGACAGTCTCCCCGTGAGTGGTCCGTACGTGACCACCGAGGCACTGACATCGGTTCTGTCCCATGTTGTCGCCGTCCGGCCGGCACTCACTGTTGGGTGTCTCACAGCGGCTGCGATCACGGTCACACAACCCATCCAGCGTCACGTAGTACCCTGAAATGTCAGCACGGTCACACAACCCATCCAGCGTCACGTAGTACCCTAAAATGTCAGCACGGTCACACAACCCATCCAGCGTCACGTAGTACCCTAAAATGTCAGCACGGTCACACAACCCATCCAGCGTCACGTAGTACCCTAAAATGTCAGCACGGTCACACAACCCATCCAGCGTCACGTAGTACCCTAAAATGTCAGCACGGTCACACAACCCATCCAGCGTCACGTAGTACCCTAAAATGTCAGCACGGTCACACAACCCATCCAGCGTCACGTAGTACCCTAAAATGTCAGCACGGTCACACAACCCATCCAGCGTCACGTAGTACCCTAAAATGTCAGCACGGTCACGCAGCTCTTCCAGTGTCACGTTTGTAAGAGTGCGACTGGTCGTTTGTTGGCAGGTTAATGTTCGGAGAATGAGTTTGATCAATGTTTACGTTAGATATTAGCTTGGAACATCGGCTGTCGGCTGGCATTTACCTTATCACATTACTTGATAATTAAATAATCCCACTTTATATCAAATATGTTCATCCTGACACCGTTCGTGCAGAAAGTCGTGAAAAGGTGGTTTTTTTAAATAGTTGCCATTTTCAGTTTTTTTTCAGTGCGTAAATGCAGTGAGTTCACTCCATATTTTGGAATGATTTCTCTTTGGATGTCAATTACGTGTAGCGTTAAAACAACCTTTCTTAGAGAAAAAATTAAGACAACATGGACTTATTTAATTATTTCCCGATATTTTCCATTAGCGAAGATCAACATTCTATGATTTTCACCAATGTCAATTAAATGTACAGTGGAAAATTGTACCATGTCAGTGTTGGTATATCTATGACAGAAGCACATTTGGGAAATGGGTTATGGTACATTCCCGGTGCATTCCTAGTTACTGAGTATCAAACTACCGGACTCACAACATCGGCCGTCTTCCTTCGTCCAAGACTCGTCGCAGCGACAAATGCTCGTGACAACGGAAGCCACCGGTGACGTTGTGTTGCTGATCGGAAGTGGCAGAAGTTCGGATTCGTCGATCAACGCACACACCGAGAAGGCGTGCATGGCGTGACAGTCTGCGTCGCTAGAGCAGCTCGTCGGCTCAGCGAAGTACGTCAGCTCCATCAGTGCTGCAAAGGTAACGCAAACGGAGAAACGTCAGAAGTCTGCGTCGCTGGAGCAGCTCGTCGGCTCAGCGAAGTACGTCAGCTCCATCCGTGTTGCAAAGGTAACGCAAACGGAGAAACGTCAGAAGCACTGGTCAAACGGTGAGTGTTTTCAACACTCAACACTGGATGTAGTGAATCCACGTTGGAATCACTGAGGAATAAAATTGTTTTAGCTAGTCATAAACCTGTGCTGGAAAGAGCTACCAGAAGAGCTACCAGAAGCAGCCCTTGGGTGGAATCCAACAGGGAAACGAAAGGGGAAGGCCTAAAGAAACTTCGAAAAGAAAATTTTTAAGAGAAGGAAAGGTTGTGAACCTCGAAACTGTAGACAAAATGGCCGCTATGGCTCAGGACAGAGGAAGGCATCGTGTGATTGGTTGAGCCTTATGTGACACTTTCGGCGAAGAGGTTCAAAGAGGAGAAGTCATAAGCACAAATCTAAGAGTTGTTATCTCAACCAGTAATTAACAGTATAATAGTGTAATTTTTTTATGTGTTTGTTTGAGCTGTAGCTTCCCGGTTGAAATATTCTAATTGTGTAATTTGCCTCTTAGCAAAGGGATAGGGTATAGTGCTATTCCGTCGTGTCATACCGTCATGTCATACTTTAATACTTGCTGAAATTTAGGTTTTATGCGCATCTGAGATAGCTTTTTAGACAATTTTCTGCAAAAGAAGTTTTCTTATTGTACTGTGTTCCTCGTCGACTCGACGGACGAACACAATACAATAAGAAAACTTCTTTTGCAGAAAATTGTCTAAAACCCTATCTCAGATGCGCATAAAACCTAAAGTTCAGCAAGTATTAAAGTTTTCAATAGACCAGGCGACTAGACTGCATGTTTCAACACATAATAAATATTATGACTAATTTACGCAACAAAAGCGAAAGTGTCCAATCCAAGTATGGGCAGGATTTGTTGGCCCGTGTTTTTCATGCGTGTAGCGTCGTACCTGTGTCGCATTGCTGTGTGGTGGGGGTACACTTGCAGAACCCATGAACACGATACCACCCCGACAGCCTCAGCGTTGGATGACGCGGTGGTGCCGTGGGTGGTATGGGCGGGGCAAGGTATTCTGCATAAATGGGCTTTGCCGTAAGAAATTCAGATCACGAGATGAGAAACGCAATCGTCAGGCAAATGTGCTAAGTACACATTAACACAGACAGTGCACTGTGTCGTTTTCCACCAACACCATGACGTCGGGAAATAAATAACACATGAATAACTGGTTTGGGTAACATGTTGCTACCAACACACCAGGCTTGGGGCAATTAACTTGGAAAGTTAATTAAGTAAATTACAATTAACTCAGATATTTCCAAATTAAATTAAATTAACCTCACACATTTATCAGGTAAACAAAATAAGATTAACCTGCCAAATTATTCAATTAAATTAAATTAACAATTAACTTTCATTCAATTAACAATTAACTTTTCAATTAAATTACCATGTTGACTGGGAGGTCAAATTCTTCATACACACGTGGCTTATACGTGGTGAACAGAAATACAGGTGGAACATGAAAGTCTTTAAAGATTGTTACTGTCCCCGGACCCACTATTCAGTTGTAGAAGACATCATATGATTGGTTTGTTTTACCAGATGGTCACTGCACTTGCCACCCATACAAACATGTCTTTTGGGCACAATGGAAGCCACTACTCACAAGAAGATTACTGCCAAAAATTATCATGCAAGATAACAAGACAAATAAGAAGATACTATCTGCTACGGGGGGGGGGGGGGGTAACTGGTGTCCCTGTCTGCAACATGGCAAGCAAGTTAATGAAACACAATTACATTGCACAAATGTCTCTTAAACTTGAAAGCACATTTCGAGAATTTAATGTCGGATTATGTCTAGAAAAACTCCAGACTCCAGATACACTTTGTATCGCATCCCCTTGGATGGGTGATGAAAGCCACAAAAGAAAGAGGAGTCAATACTCTTACATAATACAGCTGTAGCACCTGGCTAGGCACACTCACAGTTCAGCTTATTCACTGATTGACACTGGCTGGACATTGACACTGTTCAAATAACTGCCTGGACCTGACTAGAAGCTTTGGTTGGGTGAACTTGGGTCACTGGCTGAGTGGCTATGTCTACTGGGCACTATGATCATCAAAGCTAATTCTTACTCCTGACAGCAAGCCAGTGGCTGTCATCACCGGGTTGCATAAAATAATATACCCAATAAACCAGTTAATTGTAATTTTTTCAATTACATTAAATTAAATTAACCTCTTCCAGTAAATTTAATTAATTTAATTAAATTAAATTGTGATTTTCTAGAAAGTTAGTTAATTAAATTAAATCAACTTAATTGAGTTAATTGAATTAACAAATTAACAATAAACAGTTGAAATTAACCCATGCCCGCAACACACCGTAGATGATAATACACCTGAGTCTGCGACCGTTGAAGTTCCATATAAGCCTACCTACTTTAACTTCCTGTACAACCAACAGCAGTTTCTTATATCTAGTCATAGCAATTTTGTCAGTCCCATATTCCCTCATGAAATACTTTTTTCACAAAGATGACAAATGTCTCAATTTGTGTCAGAAGTTCCCAGTTAGGCATTTTACGAAAATACAGAGGACTCGGCCTACCTGAAAGTAAAGGAAACACATTTGGGAAATTTGACAAAATGGCGCAATGGGCCGACAGTACAAACCACTATGTAAAATGTATGATATATCATTGGGTATACTTTATGTTGCTCCTTTGGCCACGCTTATAGAACGTTACTTTATAGAGTGTATCGAGTTACATAACTTGCAGAATGTGCAATTAATGTTCACAAACCAGGCGTTTTACGAAGACGCAACGTCGTGTATTTAAAGGTGTTTTAGTAAGATGACATTTTACTTACGAGATAAGATTCGTTCAGCCTGACCGTGCGCCAACTGGCAGTGCACCGTCGTCAGTATCGTCGCCAACAACATGAGTTCGATCTCCATGGCTGTGTTTCTCATGTAGCGTTGAATTAATGTACACCACATCTAATTTAATCAAAGAAAACAGTCCAACAATTATTTTAGTGATTCGTAAATTAGTTTTACTTTCAACGATCAAACATAAAGCGTTCTCGCAGCTGTCTGTGAATTTAGTTTCTGTATTTCGGCGGGCAGACAACTAAATGGCAACCATTCTGGAATGCAGAGGAACTTTTAATATTGAACAAAAAGCGAATCTTGCCGCTGGGTCTAAAATTGGGCGAAAATGCGCCTTGTGAAATATGTTTCCATAAGCTTTGCTGGGTAGCCATCCTTTTTTTAAGACGCCAATTTGTTTTGCACGAGGTGTACCAAGCAAGTGTTGATGATTAGTAGGCCCTATACGTTATCTAAAGTTTCCAATTACCTCCCGTAATGAAACTATCAGACTGGTGGAAAAAATACTTAAATTGCATAGACAATATAACGCAGCGGGTCTGTATCAGCTCTCCAGATATGCGCAGATGTTGTGCGTTTATTGACTCACCCAATGACAAATGTTTCCAGTTATATTGTTTTCGTGGAAAAGTGCAACTCGACAGTAATCCACAAAAAAGTCCAACACAGGATAAGTCAATCGATTCCACGTTAATCCCTCTGATGTTTCCCGACGACCAAGGCGAGTCGGGAGATGACTCACCATGTACTTTGCCACGAAACCTAAACCGTCCAATACATGTTCCCTCTGCGGCAAACGACGTAGTGCGACAATATCGATGTTCTAGATAGGACGTGTTTCAATCGATGCATGCAGCTCGGTATTAACCTGTCGTACGGCGAATGTCAATCGTTTTAGCACCAACATTGGATGAAGGGTGGTTTAAACACACTTTGCAAGTAACAATATATATATTGTTTTTGAAATTGTCAAACGTGTACCACTCACATACACATACAAATATAAAACACGAAAAAATATATTAACATAGACATTTATTGTGGCATATTAGTAAAATAAAACATTTAAGTGAGAAAACACAATCATATGCTACTTTTGGATTTAATAAATATAAGTAGGCCGACAAATATTTGCTTTGCAAATACAGAAGTGTCGTTCAACCCAATTCTGCAATGACAGCAACATTTAATTACACATGTACCAGCGCTTTATGTAAATGGCTTGCCAAAACAACAATGGTGTCACACCGCTCATCAAGCACCCATATATGGACACCAGTCAATCCTTCCGCGTCAACAGTTGGTGCGTAGATTATACGCATCTGATTCTAAGTGGAAACAGTTTGCGAAAGATAATTTCACCAAGTTCTATGTTCACGCAATTGGACCCAAACCAAATATCGGCCTGATACATTCCACAACTTGCACCAGCAAGCTGTTCCAAATTAAATGCCACAGCTGTGTACCTCGCGTGGTGCGAACATCGATTGTCAATGCAAGACAAGAGACTTCGGACAAAGACAGTCCGCCAGAAACGGTTACTCAATCGGTCGGACAATCAGGCAATAAACCAATAAGAAACAGCTCGCCACTTATTCTTCTTCTTTCTTCTTCTTCTTCTTCTTCTTCTTCTTCTTCTTCTTCTTCTTCTTCTTCTTCTTCTTCTTCTTCCATTATATGGCAGGGCTCTTCGTGAGTATATTTAGCCATGTTTTATTTTTGTATTTTTAGAGATAACAGTCCACGACAGGTTACACATATACCCCCTGTCTGGGACCTTTTTTTCCGTGGAATAGACACCAGGTAGAAGGGACCTATAACGGACCAATGACTGTTGGTGTCTCTCCCGAAAGACTCGGGCAAAGTGGGATGAACGAATTTGCCCAACCTCCAAAATGGCGGTATAGGTTGCGTCAAAATCAAATACTGTCGATCGACCGTCCGGCGCCACACCGCCACGAGACACCAGTCGCAAGTCCGTTCTATGTGGCGTGCGTGCGTGCGTGCATGCGCATATTAATTATGTGAAAAATGATGGCCTCTCGATGGTCAATGTATATATAAAGGTACGTTCTTGTATAACGCGGTATCCAGTCCGTAGGACCGCTCAAAGCGCTTTACACTTCACCCCCTGGCAGACCTGTTCATTCTAAGGCTATCTCAACTTCTCTGAGAAGCATTCAGCCACGCTGCAATTGCGCGAAGACTATTCGTTCACGTTTCCACCCCTGTCTGTATTGTCAGGTACTCGAGCATTTATACAGCTGAGTGAATTGTGACAACTTGGGGTGGTCAAACTTGCCGCAGTGGGATTTGAAACCGGGCTCTCTCGGTTGAGAGTCCGGCCTTCTAACCGGTATGCCATCGCGCCCCACTTGCCAACTAAAGCTAAATTTGTTGACTATCGGGGGAGAGGGTATGGCAGGGGTTTAAACCCCCATCTCCCACCTGTTTTGGAGGCAAATCCCATGTGTATTGAGGCCAACCTCCCACTGCCCACCAGCTTTGGGAGTACATCTCCCATCTCCCACCAATCATACCCAGCTCCCACCTCCCATCTTTCTGATTCCAACCGCCCACCTCCCACTTCCTGCCACATCCTCACTATCTTGTAGAATCTTGTAAAATGGTATTAAGCATTGCTAAATATTGTTGTTAAATAGTGTTAAATATTGTTAAATAGTGTTAAACAATAAATAACTTTCACCTATGCAACTAATCATTTACGTAGATGCTCAATTATGTACGCAACGTGAGTAGTTGGCATATAACGTTATTATATACACAAACCGTGGATAATTTACGTAAATAATGGATTATTAATTTAAATAACCTTTGTCATCATAATGCAGCCCGTATGCCTACACCACCAGTTATATATACTGCATTGTGCCAATTTTTTGGGAAATTATATAACCGGTATCACAACGTGATTTAGACAACATCTTTTTATAGAAATCTAAGCCCTAGCGCACTGTATCTGGAAAACATACGCTGTCACTGGGTATTGTTGCCAATTGTATTAACAACAACACCCACTGGTCTCTAAATAGACCAAACCAGGCGCCTAACTGCTACAATGCTTTAAGCATTAACCACGTGATTGGTCGAGTTCATGTTACTAGGGTCAAGGGGATACAATATTACCGGCGAAAATAAATAGTTATAAAATGTACAGTTTTGTCAATAAACACCAAATTTCTTTGCATGCGAATGCTTTCATTGTTGTATTAGCATAAACACAGTAGTCAAGAAAACATCATTTTGTTAAAAGACGATCTGATTATGAAGTGTTCTTTGACCCGACCCACCGACTCCGACTGTAGGTGTCAGCCGTATACGGTATGTTGGGAGAGGAATGGTTGAGATGTTTTTGATAACAACAGCACTCGTTTGCCTTTAGGATGAGCGCCCGGTGGTTAATTTTGGTTACCGTCTTTGTCGTTCTTACAATTAAAGGTAAGTAGACCTAAATGTTGGTTGTGTGAAGGTAATTAACCGGATAATTTGTAGAATGATTTGGTATGATTTTCGTTCGATTTGCTCAGGGTAACCTAGGCTATGAACCTTATAGATGGTGGACGACTCCACACGATTTCGCAATGTAGACTAATAATTAACGTCTGCTCGAGATTTACTCAGTGCTATTGTTATGTCGTTAAGTTATGTTTAGTAAAATAAAGCATGTTGATAAAAGGAATGTTGAACAGAACGTGGTAGGATGATGTTTTGTGTCACTGTCTGGCACCGAACTAGGACAAGACTAGTGGCGCCTGGCTAGACATAACGGTCGATATGGGAAACGATAAAAAACTACGCATTCAGATGCCTGCAAAAACACATGCTCATAAGTTGCCGTTATTGTCATATTGGACAATGCAAGCACCTTACATGATTACTCACTTCTGGCTAATAGACATTAGTAGTTAAATAGACAGGACCGCGTTTAACTGCATGAATCTAATTCGACTAATCGTAATAGAACGGACGACAAATCAAACTCAGCTGGCAGTGCAAGGGCAGTGCCAGTGGTACAAATGCCACAAAGCCAGATAGATATATGTAAACCAAAACCTATAAATATAAGTGATGAGGGGACCGTTTCACTAAGATAATGAGCTCATAAGGAAAATCCGTCATAACACAGAATCCATCGTGGATCTTTATGAGCATTTTCAAAATGCATTTCACTAAGGCGCTCATTAAATCCATCATGAGCAAATGATAAAAATTTCCATCATAAGCTCGGCAGTGTGCACAGTGGGGCAAAATAAATAGAAAAGTTGTCCAAAAGTGGCTAATAATACATTCCTGAGAGAAAAAATGTAATTTATACAAGAAGATGCCGTATCACAGAGGACATAATTTCTATGGCACACTAGCAACATGTTGTTATGATCAGTGAAGTTTTGACATTTTTCGTTAACAAAGCTCCCGGAGAGCGCCAACGACAGAAGTTATGTCATTGAGTATTCCAACATGAATGTTAGGGATGTACATATTTTGGTTAGATACAGCTTAAAAATTGCTCAAAATTTAATAGCGAATGTTTCGCAAACAACAGTTACCTTTTCACGATGCCATAAAACAGTGCACACAACGACAACAGCCATAATTTGCAAACTATTCATCTCTGACATTGCAATTATTTGACTGAAAATCTGGATCTCTTTGTAAAACTGGAGTCAAGATAATACCCAGTTAGGTAAATTTGACTGTTTATGATGGATGTCATCATAACTAATGAGCATTTCTGTGAACCAGACCTGGGGCCGATGTACTTGTGTACTCGAGTACATCTTGAGTATTTTTGATATGATGCTGTGATAATTATTTATGACTTTATTTTAAATATAATTTTATCAAGTATTTGTAGTTAATAGAATGAAAATATTTTTGTTTAAATACTTCAAGAAAGCATCTTGACTTTTCAAATACATTATTTCTTATTGATATATAAAAAAATAACTGAAGGATTCACTAAAGGCAGCATCTTTTCCCACTCACAAACTCATAGTTAGCCTTCAGCAAACAGTTATGTTAGTAAACAGTTCAGACTATAATACATGTGTTTGTTTAATTAAGCCTGGAAGTCCATACTGACAGGAAGTCCATACTGGTCATTCATCAGTAATAAAGCCTTAAATTGCCTTTGTGTTAACTAGACTGGGTCTATTTCTATGGTTACTGTATTTCTATGGTGAAACAGCACTGGTAGTCTTTATTAAAATTAGCACCCAACCCCTTTGTTCCAGTTTGGAAAAAATTTCTCACTAGTAGACTCACTACATTGATTACTTGGGTAATTCTGGGGCGAGACCAATTAACAGTCTGTTAAAGTACTTGTCTAGTGATTACATATTTTTATTATAACGAATAAATTATTATTGTTAGATTATGCACCTGATGTACTGTTTTATATTATTGCTTAATAAGCCTCATATTGTGTATAATGTATAGTAAGCCTACATTTACATTATTTGATTTGTGAATCCAGTTGCACATGTTCTTGGTAAAAAATGTGTTTTGTAGCTAGCACATCATGGCTCTCTACATAGTCTACAAACTGGAAGGCGGTCAGATGATAAGTGCAGTTAACAATCAGGTGCTACCAAAATTACATCTAGGGTCTGAGAGAGCAGATCTAGGGTCTGAGAGAGCAGATCTAGGGTCTGAGAGAGCAGATCTAGGGTCTGAGAGAGCAGAAATAAGAGAAGTGCTAAACAAAGTAAAGCAGTCCTTGAGGTTTCAGGTGAGAAATCCTTTGGCGCATCAAACCTCCTGTTAATTGCTTTATTTTATAACTGAGCAAATTTAGCAATTACCACTCATTTGAGATAATTACAGAAATGTTTGAAGTTTATTTGCTAGGTTTTTCAGAGATGGTAACCCTTAAGGTAATGATTGGTTTGCAGGCCCTTAACCAGGGACCCGTCTGCCAGTCTTGAAGACGGGCAAACGTCTTACGACGATGGGTACAATAAAAATAAAAGACGGGTTTTTCTTTTTACAAGATGAGATTTTTTCATAATAAAATTGTTTGAACTGTCTTAGTGACTCTTAGCGCACAAGATGTGATTCGACGAATGTTGTCGGCGGCAGAATAGCGAATACCTCCGATCTGAGTCTATATTTTTAACTAGTTGAAAAATAATGATACTGCAGTTGATCTCTATTTGTTGTACGTCATTGGTTACGAAACGCGTTTCTATAGCCTTTCTCAGTGCCTATCCATTGGCGCTCTCATTTGAAGAAACAACCCCGTGACCCGGATGTCGTGGTGGAGTTCAAAATGGCACCCGCTAAGCGAGTGAAAAGATGCAATAACGTCAAAGTTCATGACAATTGATGCCTTTTTCGTAAACTTGAATAAAAGCAGTTTCCCGGTTCCTCAAATCAAACGGCTGGCAAACCACGAACGATTTAGCAAATTCATTGTTTTTTGTCCAGTAGGCAATACTGAATCTGGGTGATTGCTGTTTTATCAAAGAAGTAATGTTTCAATGTATTACTTTCAAAATAACTTGTATTACTGAGTGCTATATGTTCTATTTTTATTTGTTGTATTGTTGCTTTACTTTACTGTCAAGCATTTGATTTTGAGTGTGATTGTATTCACATTACCCTGGTAAACATATTTGAATGCATGTACTTAAAGTCTTAAGATGCTTCAAACATTATTTCCACGTTTATATATTTAAAATAAAGTTTCAAGTTACTTTTTCATCAACCTTCGTGCATCTTCTTTTATTAATATTACTGTGCAGGTGATAATGCCAACCTCGCTGCACAGCTGTAAGTACTAAGACTCGATTGGGCCAATAATTATTAAACCAGACTTGGACTGCCATCGAAAAAACCTAATTTGGCCAATAATGGTTGTTATTTGTTCAACTTGCATTGGCTTACCAGTACAAAAATTAAATGGGCCAATAACAGCTGTCATTATATCAACCAGCATTGGCGTGCCATTGAAAAAAACCCAATTGGTCTAATAATGACTGTCGTAGACGCGAATAGCGTTTAAAGTTTTCTAGAATGTACAAGACTGGCAAAATTTTATTTCTGGCTAAGGGCCTGTGTGAGTGCACATATGCAGAGTATGTCAGTGACTCATGGGTGGGTTAACCAGAGTGCCCTTATATATATATATATATATATATATATATATATATATATATATATATATATATATATATATATATATATATATATTGTTGCAGTTCAGCATTGCTGAAGCCTGAAAGTGTTCCGCCCTGAGCAATGTTCCCTTACAAACCTGGATTTTTTTTCTAGAAATGTGTACGTATATTTTAAAACGCATGTGATTTCATTATTACCAAGACTTTCCCGACACGTACACATTTTTGGAAAGATAACATCCTCACGAATATATTGATGAAGAGAAAACAGTCATTTTGAAGTTATGTGACATAATAATTTATTCAAAATGGCCACAACATATTAGGAGTACTATCGCGCATCACATGCAGTAACAAGAAAACTAATCACCACAAATGAAAAATGATTGCATATTTAGAAAGAACACCAATGTTTACACAAAGTGGCAAAATATGAAAGCAATCAGTGCATTATTTGACATTTTATACAGACATCATTGGTAAGTCTAGAAATCCAGACGATTTCTAGATGTACGTGCTTGCCAGCCTATCTACCAAAATAAAACTACTACTAAAAATAGAACTAGTCACGGATAATGATTGCATATTTAGAAAGAACACTAATATTTGCACAAAGTGGCAAACTATGAAGTTAATCAGTACATTATTTAACATTTTGGACAGACACTGTTGAAAAGTGTAAAAATCGAGACAATTTGTTTATGTATTTTCGTCAGAAACAGTCGCTTCACTGTCGCTCATCGAGTGTTCAGACATGGGCAATATTATGTATTGTCACTGGCACTGTTGTCTTCACCAGAACATCTATCACTATCACTGATATTGTTGATAATTCCGAGTACTTCATTTGGATCCATGATTAACCGCGATTGTAGCGCCATGGTTGCTTCGTCCGGATGGATAGGTTTTTGGCAGTGTCTTTCAAATTACACTTGCAGGTCTCATACTAAACATTTTGCCACTACAACCAGGCAATGCCTATGCTATACCTCTATCGATAAATACCCATACCCCCGTCTATGGAACAATAGAAAAGTCTCACCTGACCGTATATGACCACCCTGTGCTGTCGTGCAATATATTGTGCGACCTGTCTTTATAGGTTAAAGATGCTATATTTGAACAGCTGATATTCATTAGGTGCAATGGGAAATAAAGATAAAATAAAGAGGACGTCAATGAACATCCTAGTTTCAATGCTTGGTGTTGACTTTCCAAGTTTTACCAGTACACTTAATGCTCGGTAATGTTACTTGTTCACGAAATAAAGATTTTTTTACGATTTTCCTCATAAAATGTCTGATCAACTGCCTTTGTATAATCAATTATTCCTGAACTATATAAATTAATTAACAAATTAATTTATTTACTATATCATACAATATGTACTCATGCTCATGTAAATGTACTTGTACTCAGCTTTTAGTAATATTGTACTCGTACTCAGCCATCACCAATGGCAATGTACTCATACTTGTACCCATAAAAATGTACTCAGACCCAGGTCTGCTGTGAGCATTTCTATGATAAAATCTTTGTGAAACAAAGTTTTCTGTTTCGATCATAGGTAACGAGGGAAAACGGTTTTGCTTCTGAGCTCATACGAATGTTAGGGAAACGGTACCCAGACGTCAGCATTCTTCACTTGTGACATGTCATGGTTGCTTTTGACATATCACAAGTCATTGGTAATCAGGTCCCTGGGCATTTGGAATTGTCAGTTTGCTGTTTGAACACCCTAAATTTGCTGTTTGAACACACTATATTGTTGACATGCCAGTGATTTGCCTAGGTTTTCAAAAGGACAAATTGTTGAGTCTGAACAAATGGCAAATATTTTGAGGGCAAGGGGCAGAATTGGGTGCAATCTATTACATGACATACATAAAAAATTGTAATTGAACAGATAAAAAACATTACTTTCCAGTACAACAACACATTTTATTTAGACCCCACGGTCAGGCTCAATGGGCCAGCCACCTGTCCTACATGAAGGCAACTTATGTAACTTATTCCAATTAAAGTTTAGCATTATGTAACTTATTTTTTCATGGCATAGTTTTGTAGGAATAACATACTACTGGCTACATGGGCTTTTTCTTCTATGTATAGCCTATGGCGGCAACCCAAAAACATCTAGGCAAATCACTGCATGCTTTGTATGTTTGGTGATATGGTACACTTCTAGACCAAACCATTAAAACTCCCTTTTAGCCACTCTCACAATGCAGAATTTTTTTTTAGTCATGGTTTTACTAAATAAAAAGGCCTAACTGAATACAGTACCGCGGTTTGGTCATGTAATGGTATGGGCATTTTTGGTCAAAAACATAATATGTGATTCACTGGCGTGAAAATGGGGAGGGACACATTATTTTCAATAAACCACATCTTCAAAACTACATGGACTGAACACTTTTTGTACACCTCCATTCAACCACCAAAGGTTTAAAAAATTCTAGGAAATCTGAGGCCAACTGGGAACTGGTAGGTGAGTTGGCATGGAATAATCCATAAGTTCACATTTCTTAGCACAGTGTACATACTTTTAGTGCTAAGTTACAACACTTTTCAATTGTCCCTGCAGATGGCGCCTGTAACCTGCACTGCGCCTACATGAACAAAGTATTGGCGAAGGAGAACGGTGCCGTTGTGGTGCAGGAGAACATTAGCTTGGCCGGCGCTGCACTACAGAGCCACATGCAGCCACCAGATGGCACCCTGCTCGACAACAACAAGACGATCCGCTGTCCGGAGCAATGTAACTACTGCTTCAGCTACTGGCAGCGCGACTGCAGTACACAGAATGAAATCATCATGCTCAAGCAAGGTTTGTTGTACTTGGTAATCGCAGCAATTTATATAGTGTCTGAATCCACTTAAATTAAAATGATTTTGGGCGCTTTATGTAAATTTACATTGTTATTTTAGTCTATCAGATGTATCTTTAATTTAAGAGCTTCAAAGTTACATTACTTGTCATTGTGTGATAAATGTGTCGCTCACAATAACATTTTTCCTGGAGGCTATATTTGATTTGACAAAATCACATGTGATGAGATAATCGTGTTTTAATTACCGTAGCTAAAAAACAAATTGTTGCTAATTCTAGGCAAAAATAAAAAAATTACAAAAAATACTAAGTAATATTTTGTTGAATAATGTATTTCAGATTAAGCTTGTTTTGAAGTGCAGAAAGAAAACATTAGGGTTTGCTTTACATATTAATACACATTTTTAATGGATATGTGACCACGACATAGGACATGGATCAGCATGTGAATGCGTCATGTTCACATGAGATTTAATTCACTTTTTCCTACAGCGGTGATAAAATGTTATATAATTAGATCATTATTATCTCTATGAAGAATGCACATACGAGCAACACCAATTTTATTTCAATTGTGCTGCACATTAAAAACAAAAATGATTCAAGAGTTTGACACATATTTCTATCACCATTTGTTATGAAGCAGCCTCTACAATTGTCTTAGTCTAGCAATGTCAATGAAAAAAAATTTGTCTGATGTTAAATAATGTAACATTGATCTACACAATAAATCAGAAAGAACAGAAATTGTGTTTGGCTGTCTATTTTTTTCTATTTGCATTTTATGTGTAAAACCATCTTAATTTCAAACATCATCCAGTCAATTTAACTTTCACTTAAATTAGCAGCAGCGAACAATGGCAAATGCTTGTAATTTGTTGTGACTATTTCTTGCCGACACATGTTTCTGTTGATGTTTTGTACCTACTGTACATTGATGACAGGTTGCTGGTCGATCAAGGACAAAGTGGAGTGTGACAGTGCCGCCTGTGTAGCAAAGCAAGTTCGCAAAAATGACGCACCAAGCTGCTCAAAGAAAGAGACGTTTTTCTGCTGTTGCTATGGAGATATGTGCAACATAAACACAACGGTTACAGAGGTGTTGCCAACACCAAAAAGTAAGACATGTTTGCAGACAGTAACTATACAGTTTTAAATAAGTATTAATTTAATAAAGATAAATATGACTGGAAGTGGCTGATATCGCAGTGATGTGTTTTTATTGGGCTGGCCACTGACGTAATATATGATGTACTTGCTATTGTTGCACTCTGAGGTACAATCATTTAAGTGCTGCAAAATACATATCCAGGACTGATATATGTAATTTTTGGACAATGATGAAAAAAATATCAGAAATTTATTATAGATAAATGTATAAGGCAAATTGTGCAGCAACAGTATTTTTAATTAATAAATAATATTTTATTCACACAGTCATTTATATATATGGCATGATATTGGAGAATTTACTGTGTTACCCTGCCGTTTAATACACTTTTGTTCTGTGTCAGTGTCGGTGATCATGGACACAAGGTACCGACAGAGGACTATCATCATAGCCCTGGCCTTGATCTTTACTGTGGGCTTTGTCATCATTATCTCCTACCTCGCTCTACGTCTCTACCTTGGCTCCAAGCAGGAACTCGAGCTTGAATCCTCGCAGCCACTGGATCCGCCTCCCACGCCCATGTTTCAACTCGACGATCTCAAATTGTCTCAAGCCATCAGCAGAGGGCGCTTTGGTGAAGTGTGGAAGGGTACGCTCAATGATCTGGATATCGTTGCGAAGGTGTTTACGTTGGGCCAGTGTCAGCATTATGTCAATGAGCGGGAGATCTACATGTTGCCGTGCATGGAGCACGAATCCCTGTTGCACTTCTACGGTGCTGAAGAAAGGTGACGTATCCTTGTTATCTGTAAGACCGTTTCAACTGAGTCTTAGATCGTGGTTCATTTCCTGTTTTCTGAACTGTAGTTGAATGAAAAACCACTTCGGTAAAGTTTTGTTTTGTTATTGATATTAGTACTTTCAAAGTAGTATGAAGGATTATGTCCACAAGAATATTGTTGCATGTAACTTGGTGGCATTGGTAACATTGTGGAATCATGTGACATTGTGGAATCATAAAGCTTTGTGTCATGGGGACTGTTTTATCTTGATGAAACGCCTCGACTGCATTGTTTCACATGCCTGTGGCATCGTGAAATTGTGAAACATTGTTGTGTTCCGCTTCATGTCACCATGACTGTTTCGTGAAATGTTGTTTCTTGATAATAATAAAATTTACTCATTTGCTGGGCCTTGTTTCAGACTGACCGTGGACGGTGTGGTCCAGTACCTCATAGTGTTGTCGTACTGCCCGATTGGAACATTGATGGACTATCTCAAACACAACACCATCAACTGGCAGCTGATGTGTAGAATGTGTCTGACAATGTCTCGAGGCCTTGCTCACCTTCACTCGGACATCAGGCGTGGAGGTCAGTCACTCAAGGCCATGTCGAACCTAAGAACCCCCTAGCATTGACACCAGTAATATGTTCACATTTCTCCAGTCCTAAAATATAAAAAAGTATTAACATTGGACAGACAATACCGCCTTGGAATCAAAAGCATTTTTGACAATTCCCGCTGGTTTGAATGTGCTATTATTTAATTGTGTTACCTCACCTCACCTCACCTATCCTCTTCGGGCCCAGTGGCCCATAAGGCCGAAGTGAATCTCCTCCATCTTGTTCTGTCAGCTGCTACACGTCTGGCTTCGTTCCAGCTATTCCACCCCAGTATACGCCTTTCATTTTCAATAGTTGATTGCCACGTTGTCTTTGGTCGCCCAACCTTTCTTCTACCTTCAGGCGTCCAGGTCAGTGCAGTCTCACAATTGCTGTTCTTCTCCATTCGTAGGATATGTCCTACCCACTTCCATCTTCTTAACTTGACCTCAGTGCTGATTGTCTTCAATTTTGTTTTTGCCAGAATATCTCGATTTGATACAACGTATGGCCATCGAATTTGTAGGATTCGTCTTAAACACTTGAAAAAAAATGTATCTAACTTTCTGTTGTCTCCTTCGTTAATTTTCCATGTTTCACTTCCATACAACAACACTGGTTTAACAAGTGTGTTAAAAAGCCTCAATTTCGATCTCAATGTGTATATATTTGAACTCCATATCTGCTTTAGTTTCATGAAGGATACCCTCGCTTTACAAATTCTGTTAACAATGTCATCGCCGCCTCCTCCTTGCTTACTAACGTTCGCACCAAGGTAGTTATACTTGTCCACTTCCTTTAGCTCTTGATCATCGATTAGTATTCTGTTTTCGCACTTGCTGTTTATCCTCAATATTTGAGTTTTCTTTTTATTTATTCTTAGTCCTGTCCTTGCTGCAAATTGATTCAGTTGTCTTGTCTTTGTTTGCATGTGTGTGTAGCATGATGACATGAGTGCTATGTCGTCGGCAAAGTCCAGGTCCTCTAGTTTTGACGTGAAGTTCCATCTTATTCCTGTTTTGTTTCCCGCTGTTGTGTTTCTCATTATCCAGTCCACTACTATCAAGAAGATAAATCCAGACATTACATCTCCTTGTTTAACTCCAGTTTTGAACTTGAACCACTCAGATTCCTCACCTTCGTCTAACACTGCACATTCATTATCTTCGTATAACATCTGTACCATGTGGATTATCTTGCATGGAATTCCATAGCTCTCCATAATTTTCCATAGACTCTCTCGGTGCACTGAGTCAAATGCTTTTTCAAAATCCACAAACGTGATGTATAGAGTTGCCTGCCATTCCACTACCTGTTCTATAATATTTCGTAAAATAAATATCTGTTCTACTGTGCCTCTCCCACTTCTGAAACCTGCTTGTTCGTCTCTCAACTTGCTGTTAACTCCATCTCTTATTCTGTCAATGAGTACTCTTCCGAATACTTTACTAGGAACAGATGTCAAAGTAATTCCTCTCCAATTCCCGCACTCTGTCAGGTCACCTTTCTTCGGTATTTTAACGATCAGTCCCTGCTTCCACGTTTTTGGCACTTTCTCTTGTTCCCAAAATGTTCTGAATAATTTGACAAGCCATTTCTCTGTTGTATTCATGTCTGCTTTTAATAATTCTGCTGTAATTTCGTCCTTGCCCCCTGCTTTCCCGTTTTTCATCTTCCTTAGCGCTGTTCTAATTTCTGCCTTTGTTATTGGGTCAGTGCTGATTTCGTTTATGATCGGATCTATCTCCACATCTGTTACAGGGTCATCAGGTATAGGTCTATTGAGGATTTCCTCAAAGTGTTCTTTCCATCGCTTCCTTCTGGCCAATCCTTCCGTTATTAAGTTTCCACCTTTGTCTTTCACTGCATTTGTTGTCTTACATTTGTCATTACTGAGGGTTTTTGTAATATCATACACTTCTTTCATTCTTCCATTATGTGCTGCTTCCTCTGCTTCCATGGCAAGGTGGTCAACCCACTTCCTCTTGTCTTGTCTCATGCTCTTCTTCACTTCTTTGTCTTTACACCTATATTTATCCATGTAATTCTGCTTAATCCTGTCTGACTTTGTTTGCTCGATGTTCTTCAGTCGTTTTCTCTCTTCTACTAACTCCCACGACTCCTTGCTGATCCATGGTTTTTGCCCTTTCTTTTTGTACCCCAGTACTTCTTGAGCTGTTTCTTTGTATGCATCCTCAAAGTCTTGCCATTGTTTCTCAACTTCTTTGTCGCCTGTTTCTTCGTAGTCTTGTAATATATCATATTTGTTGCGTAACTTCAGTGAGAATTGGGCTTTAATAGCTGGTTGCTGTAACTTAATTATATCAAATTTCTTTCTGATCGCCTTGTTCTTTTGTTTTCTCTTTAGTTTCAGCTTGATTTTTGATCGCACTAATTGGTGGTCACTCGCAATGTCGGCTCCTCTCATGGCCCTAGTGTCCATTACTGATGTCCGGTGTTGCCTACTCACTACCACATGGTCTATTTGATTCTTTGTCTTTCCTCCTGGAGATGTCCATGTCTGTTTATGTATAAGTTTATGTGGGAAAATGGTACCTGTTACCACGAGGTTATTGAGTCCGCAGAAGTCAACAAGTCTTTCTCCATTGTCATTTCTTTCACCTACATGGCTTCCTATTATGTTTTCATATCCGTTGTTGTCTTCTCCAACTTTGGCATTTAAATCCCCCATTACTAAGAGTATGTCATGCTTATGAACACTGTCCACAACTGTCTGGAGCTGTTCATAGAAATTGTCTTTATCTTCGACGCTGGCTTCATTTGTTGGTGCATAGACTTGTAAGATCGATAACTTTACATACATGGAGAAGAATCTAGCATAAATAATTCTATCACTGATAGGTTTCCATTCCAGCGATGCTTGTTCTGCTTTCTTCGTCATCATTATTGCTACTCCGTGTCTGTGTATGTTGTCTTCTCTCCCTGAAAAAATTATGCTCTCCAGTGTTCATCTTGACTTTTCCTTGTCCCATCCATCTGCATTCACTAATGCCCATGACATCTATTTTATATTTGTCCATTTCTCTTGCAAGCTGGGCTGATTTCCCTATAGAGTATAACGTTCTCACATTCCAACATCCTATATTTACATTAACTTTTGGCTTGGTTAACGACGTTGTCAGCCTCCGAACTTCCGTTTGGCTTTGATCCGGAAGCGTCATACTGTCCAAATAAATGATGTCATCATCTGCTGGTATCTGGGCCGTCGCCTTTCTGTAGCCATTTCCACCACAAGCTGGGTTTTGAAATTCACTTCTGGTTTCTGTAACATCATTTGAGCTGAGAGGGTTGTTGGCCCTCCGCAGTATGTTTATTTTTGGGGTTTTCCTTCCCTTAGCCATATCCTCGTTTGCCCAGCACAATGTACTGGTTACCGGGGTGCACCACGGGGAGGTGAGGTTGACTTGAGTGTCTTTACGGTTGAGCGCATCAACACCCCTAATTGTGTTACATATGCGTACAATCGTGTCATGTGTCGTGTTTACTATTTATAGGCAGTTTACAATTAATACAACATAGATAGATGATAACTAAGATGGTTTGTGTCATGATTCCTAAAATATATTTATCAAATTTAGTACCTTCAAACATCAGTATTCGAATCGTCTGTTTTATGTGTTGTGGGGCATTGTGTTAGAACATTGTGGTTAGAACGTTGTGGTTAGAAAACTGTGGTTAGAACATTGTGGTTAGAAAATTATGGTTAGAACATTGTAGTTAGAACATTGGATTCTTATTCGAGCTGTTGGATGGGGTTTAAATCCTCTTGCTGCCATTTCAAAGTTTGAGCAGTTTTCATTCAATCCAGTTATCTTCAGTTCACTCAGCTGTATAAATGAGTACCTGGTTGTAGACTCGCACTCACTCAGTCCTCTTCACTCCTACAGTGTAAGGCTCCCCTAGCTACACACAGTGGTCGACGTCAATGAATGAGTAGTCTTCGTGCAGTAATTGCAGCATGGCTGAATGCTTCCCAGGAATGAACAGGTCTACCAGGGGGTGAAGTGTAAAGCACTTTGAACAGTCCCAAGGACTGGATACCGTGTTACATAAGAACTTTACTTCATAGACTGTTTTAGGTGCAGTATGTAAGCATTTAATTTGTTTTGGTAATTTTATTCAATTGATTGTCTACAGAGAAGTCGAAGCCTACAATCGCCCACCGAGACCTGAACAGTCGCAACGTGCTCGTGCGTAATGACCTTGGGCTATGTATAGCTGACTTTGGCTTTGCCATGAAACTCGCTGGGTCTCACTTCTATAAGAACGGCCATGAAGAGAACGCAGAACAAACAGCACTAACTGACGTAAGTGTCTCGTCTTATTTTTTTCTAGGGCTGTATTGTAAATAAATCTCTACTAACATCTGCCGCCAAGTGGAAGCTGCCACTCGTAGCTGTTGAGAAATGTTTCGGTCAAAAAGTTTCTCCATGTCACCTAGAAATGGAATAAATTATTATTTTAAGCCAAGCAAATTTGTTTGAATATTTTAATGAATAGCCATCTATGTTTTGACAATTGGTATGTTCTTATCCTTGTGACCAAATGACAGAATCTACTGGTTTATCTAATTAAAAATTTGATATAGCGGGGGTGGGCATTGATTGTTGTACATCTGTGTTTTGAGACAATTCTTTGTATGTGATACGTTAATTCTCTACACTTCCTCCAGGTAGGTACACTGCGCTACATGGCACCAGAGGTCCTGGAAGGGGCTGTCAATCTACGGGACTGCGAGGCCTCACTCAAGCAGATCGACGTATACTCGCTCGGTCTAATCTTCTGGGAGATCAGCTCTCGGTGCACTGACCTCTACCAAGGTCAGTGGCTTTTGGGTCTTTTAGGCAAGATACAGCGCAGAGTTGCTTGGATGTGGGATGATAACTTTTTAATGGTTTTTATATAATTATCTCCTTTGTAAAAAGTAGCAGCTCTATGTGACGTTTATTTGTCTTGCATCATCATCATCATAATCATCATCATCTTGTTGCAATGTTTGACAGGTTGTTTTATTTGTATACTTGAAAGTTGTGTGTACAATTCTCACTTTCTCTAAATCATGAAAACAAACCATTACACATCTACACAGAGGAAACATGCTTGGAAGATGAAACTGCAGCCTGTGTATAAGCGATGTGCCCTCTATAGAAGTTATCTTTTCTGGCTCTTCTGTAGTTGTGGTAAAGCGACAATCTGAATCTCAATTAAAATTCTCTGTTTTTAGATTTGATTTAGATACCATGCAAACAACCATTTATCTGCAAAATGCATTGTATCCAGTTTGTATGTAAATCATGTTTTCTGTTGCCTACTGTTAAGCGATAGATGGGAAAACCGTTATTTCATCAGTCAATGGCATATGACACATTTTGTTGCAAAATACTTTACTTCCACCACGATCAACTAGATGGCAGCACAAAACCACACTTAAGTAAATTTATGTGATTTTGGCATAGTACATTTTGCCTCGTGTTGGCAACACATGGCTCGACAGTGACTTAAAACCGTTGATATTTCCTTATAAAGACACACACAGCTCTCGTTTGAAGGCAAATGAAAGCTTGTATCCGCTGTGCAGGTATGCCAGTGCCCGAGTACCAACTACCCTTCCAGGCAGAGGTGGGAACACATCCCAGCTTTGACGAGATGCAGCTTCTCGTCTCCCGCAACAAGGCCCGCCCGCTCTTCCCGGAAGTGTGGAAGGCCAACAACCAGGTGAGTAACCATGAAAACCCGATTAAAATAAATTGGGGTTTGTATTATTTATTGGAAGCAATATCCATGCCTTGGAACTAGTTCTTTCCCCCTTTCTGATAAGGGGATAGGTTACTATTTTTATTCCTGGTTCATGATGGATGAATTAAATGTTGGTTGTTTTTTTAAGATAGTACGCGTTTAAGCAATTTTAATTTCCCAGAATTTTTTTAAACATGCATTTGACAACTTGTCCTGGTTACAGATTAACATTTCTAGAGACTGTCGTGCACCTTATATGTATTAGTGATGACAAGATGGTCAAGGTCTCTTGTGCATGAAGATAGGATCCAGTTGCTTTGGGTACATTATGAAGGCGTGCATCTTTATGTTGATTTCCCAGAGAGAAACATGACAGAATTCCAAAACAATTATTCTGGCCCAAATAATAAATATAAACATGCATGTTTTTCTGAAAATTACTAATATAAACACTACAGGATTGAAATATTTCAATATTTGGCAGTGGAAAATAAATAGTGGTCCATCTCCATTCTCTTTTTTCAATGTCCTTATATGATTTATTGATGTCCGTCATTTGCTTTTAGTCTCAAATTGTCAACATCCGTGTTCACACACTAGGCTACAGTTTTATGGTGAAGGCAGATTTCTATTGTGTGCCATTTTAGAAATCAGCCTTCACCGGAAATAGATGATACAAAATAAAAAATTTCAACGTCGATGTGATACAGAACAACGGAAATTAGTGCACTTTTGTAATGACAGTTATCTGACAGTATTCATAGTGAAGCCCATGATCATTTTTGTCTTACAGCCTAGAACTGTGTAACTACTAAATTTAATGAAGTTACTGTAGATCACTCAAATAATAAAGCAATACAAATTTCATTATACATTACACGTATATTCCCGATAGTCATGCCATGGGTGATAATAGGGTGTTTGCGTTAATCCACATGCTTTGGTATTTCGACCAAAACCCTGTGTGCGGATAAACGAGACATGACTTTATTGTGGATGCGATGAGAAGTCATGTTTGTTTGCCTGCAGGCGGTGCGTGCCCTCAGAGAGACCATTGAAGATTGCTGGGACCAGGACGCCGACGCACGTCTCACCGTGCTCTGTGTCGAGGAACGCGTCGTTGACATGGCCAGTATGTGGGAGACGCGACATAAAGGTAATGCAGCCAGCATCAATACACTGTAGAGAACTCTTCAAACACCATCTTCGACAGCAGCCAGCATCAGTACAATGTAGAGAACTCTTCAATCACCATCTTCTACAGCAGCCAGCATCAATACACTGTAGAGAACTCTTCAAACACCATCTTCTACAGCAACCAGCATCAGTACACTGTAGAAAACTCTTCAAACACCATCTTCTACAGCAACCAGCATCAGTACACTGTAGAGAACTCTTCAATCACCATCTTCTACAGCAGCCAGCATCAATACACTGTAGAAAACTCTTCAAACACCATCTTCTACAGCAACCAGCATCAATACACTGTAGAGAACTCTTCAAACACCATCTTCTACAGCAGCCAGCATCAATACACTGTAGAGAACTCTTCAAACACCATCTTTTAGGATCAGGGATTGGTTTCACAAAGCACGTACATATGTTCTCAATTCACAAAATCTGTATAGTTTGTAGTTATGTAAAAATTTTACATTGCGAACATGTTTTCAACAATTGTTCTGAGTTAATCTTCGCCAAACATCTGCATTAGTTTGGTAGGAACACTTTGTTACAAACATTGGTACGGTACAAACTGTTTGTTACAAACATTAGTATGGTATGAAAACATTGTTACAAACATTGGTATGGTATGAATACTTGGTCATGGAAATCCTGGAAAGTCATGTCATGGGTTTTGAACTGGTGTTTTATTTTATAATCTACTAATTGCTGATATTTTGCTGAACTTTAGACTACTATCAAAACATTTTTTTAATGAAGATACATATTAAATTCTGCTTTCATACTACATCACATAATATGATAGTGACTCACTGATGAGTTGATGTTGAAAAAATATCATGGACAGTCATGCAATTTTATGTTAAAAAAGCGTTGTTGGGAACCCTGTAGGAGAGCACTGTTAACCCTTTAGCCTTTAGTCTATACACTGTAATAAGCCCCATTCAGTGTCCCTTCATTGCCCCTCACACGCCACACTAGACTTGCACTCAGAAGGATTTCGGTCAGATCTGTGATCAGTTACATTATTATATCTATTCCAATTCCACCTAAAAAAAATACCAATTCCATTTACAAAATACCAATTCTAATTATCAATTATGTATCAAAATATAAGTATGTGAACAGGGCAACCCCGGATATACTCAACGCCAAAACACAGCATTTATTTTAGAGCAGCTTTATTGAATATCTGCATATTATGGTACATAATGTCAAACAAGTATGATATACACAACATTTCTGATTGATATTGAGAATATTTGGAGTTAAGAAAATTACATGATGTAGTTGAATAAGTAATTGAATAGTAATGCCCATTATATTTTCACCAATTCCGGAATTGGCATTTCAGTTATAATGTAATTGACCGGAAGTCTGTTATCCATAATAAAAGCTCAAGTCATTCCTATACATTTAAATATTAGATTGGTGTGCCACTGTCGACCTACCAGTGCATAGTGAAGTAACTCAACTTCTCAAATTTTTTTTATTTTGAACCAGTGCATCGTGCAGTTGGATATCGTAAACTTGTTATTAATATCATCCACAGTCAGAACCAGTGCTGTGTGCAGTGGGATATCGTAAACAGTAAATACAAACAATAACTGTAAAATAAATGAACACTATTTCAGGTGTGACACCAACAGTGAATCCAACGGTGCCTCGGGATTACTTCAATGACAAGTCCGACTCAACCACGGCTGAAACAGGCACGCGACAACTGCCTGCAGATGGCGTCACTGGTCCTCTGGTAAACCTGACGTCAACCAATAGCACTACTGAATCTGCACAGGCCGGAAAGCGTTTGTCGAGGTTTTCCCAAGGTGAAAGCAGCACCTCTGCTTCAACGGTGGCTACGATGCTCACAATGTCGCCGAGCGAATCCCTGAGCGAGTCCCTCGTTAACGTGGCGACGATGCAGCCAGCGGCGGTGTCGGCGAAGGAGAACATCAACGCGAACTATGCAAAGACAAAATGCGTGATGCAACCTCACCAGGGGCAGAATCCGACGGTCGAGCGTAACACACATAAGTGCAGCGATGAGGAGCTTGCGGTGCTCGGAAACACGCTTGTTGACAAGTCTACGGCAGCCGCTGCGGCCAAGTCAAAGACCACATCGCAGCCAATCACAGACGAGCTGCTGGTCGCCATCGCTGATAATCTTGAGAGTTCTCTGGTGCAGAACGATCTCTTGTCTCAGCCACAGATGGCGCCACACAACCCAATCACATACACCGTTCAGAACTGTGTATATGGCATGCCTGCCACGCAGAACGTTGTTCGACCCAAACAGCCGAACGTGCCCAGCAATGGATTGGGTGAAGGTGCAGATGCACCAAAACCAAAGTCACTCTTTGCAAAGTTGAGAAAATCATCGAAAGGCTTCTTTAGTAATGGTCGCCATGGCAACAGTAGTCAACTGGTAGCCAATGGCTGCTCGTCTAATGGTGGTGCTGAAACTCGGCTGGCAGAACTACAGCAGAATGGACATGTGCGAAGCCGGTCGGACGGCGAATCAAACCTGGATAGGAAATCAAATCTAAACGTTCAGCCGGTCCCGACAGAAGTCCGCCTGGTATCTGGTGGAGCAGTTGTTCGGCCAACATCTCTGTCATTAGTTGGCAGTGGTGATAGTGAACGCACCGCAGCCAGTGATAATCGCCACATAGGCGATGCAAAACCTCAACAGATGGAGATGTTGCCTAGCGGTCGAGTAGTGCCGATGCGTCGCAAGGCACACAGCCACGTTGATCTGAGTCCGTCATCGCTGTTGCTGCAAACGTCTGCATCAGATATTAGTCAGAAAATCCAGCGGCCTGCCTCGCTGTCCCTCTGCGGCGGGCACCAGTACAGTGCAGAAAACGTTGACCCCAGTAAACCAAACTGTGCGCAACGCAAGAATGCCGCTAACGGCAATGTGCGTCCGACAAACGGTGTCCTGCACCGCAACGAGGAAAAGAATGGCTGTAACACTGGCTGCGAACACATGGATGTCAGGCGGTAAACGACATGCATAGTTCAACTCTAGAAGACTTCTCAACTGAACTGTGTTGTCTCGTCGCTAAATATGTCCAGTGGTGCTTTGGGCCTTTGCGAGTTGACTAGAGAGAATCGTTTCTGTGTTTGCTGTGGCATGTGTCACAAGGACGTGTCTGTAGATTGCTCTGTGGCCGAGGTTGTGGATTCTACATACAGATGAACGGCAGATGCAGTTTCTAACCCCAGAATACTGGGAATTGCACTCTTGACCCGTTGGTAAAACAGGGTTATGCAGCATTCAAAGGTTTTAGTACTAAACAGATAGCTGTGTTGTGCTTTGAGGTTCTTTTATGATTCTTATAACATGTAGAGGATGCCTTGCTATAGAACAGCAGATGCCTAATGCTAGTTGTAATATAATTGCTAGGTAGCTTGTTATTATAAGAGGGGGTTGTACGGCGTACCCCAGGGGGTACCTCCGTATGACAATCAAAATGTGTGTCTGTGACTCTGTGTAGACGTATGTGTTCTTCAGAAGTTTTGTATTACCGATAAGGAAAGAAAATGTAGCAAGTGTGTGGCCAGTGGTGCCCTCTCATGGATAACTGGTAAATAACAAACCTGTTGAGTGGGCGTACCCAGACATCCAAGTTTTGAATTGTCAGTGGAGGGTTAGTGTCATTGTTGGTGCTTATTGCCAGCATACGTAATCCTCACTGGTTTGTTGTCTCCAGTTGAGATGCTTTAAAGGGAATGTACAACTGTTTTTGTTAACTGACCTGTAGCTAGTGGGGGGGGGGCGAGGGGGGTTTTCATATCATTAAAATGCCCAAATTCTATGAATTGTTTTTCTCAAGATACCTCTAAATTAACAGTGTTACACTTCATGTTTAATATTTAAGAAATTGTATAAAGCAATAATTTTAAATCATCCCGTGGAAAATGATATATTTCCCCTTCAAATGTGAAGATTTGTTAGTCCGTCTTGATGTGGGAAAGTGGTGTCCATGTCATAAAACTAGCATATTTTAATACATCACCGAATCATGTATTTTCAAAAAGAATTGAAAAATCATGTTAGTAACATATTTTATGTGTATATTATTTTAGCCAACCGATTAATTCAGTGTCAGTGTCCTAACCTCCTCGGCAGTCTGCCATAAAACACTCGTCGTACATTCCCTTTGATAGAATCTTTGGCATGAGCGGTGAGTTGAGTAGACATTCTCAGAATGACTCATTCTTGGGGCAAGACCTGCCAGGAAGGATTTTGCCACATTGGGCAATTGTCATGGCTGGTATTGCACCAAACGTAGTGAGCAGGTAAATGTAGTTGAATGTTTTGAGTGAATGTGTTAAGTGGTGTTTGACAGAAGACGCATGCGTATCTGTCCGGTGTAGATATATGGTCATGATTTATGTGCAAAGTAATTATATCATTACCAGACACGCATTGTACTTGGAAGTACACTAATTCATGCTGATTTTATTGTAGGAATTCTAATTTAAAGGCAACAATGTCATGTAAAATGTGTTTTATCCACGTGTGATAGAAGATTGGTTTCAGATCAATTCTGTTGCGTCTCACGTCAAGTGATAGCATCTTTGTTTTTATTTGTGAACCATTTGTTGCTGGTCTTGTTTAAATCCACATGATTTTGAAGTAGGAATTTATTTGCCAGTTCTGTTATTGTATCCTGTATGGTAAGATTTATGATAAAAACTGCTGAATGCTTCCATTTGTATAAATCTATGCATCCACAAGGAAATTCTAGCGTAGTCATCCAATTTAGTTAGGTTTTCAACATAGTTGACAAAACCTGAAACTAATACATTTAAAAAAATTATTGGAATGGTAATTATTAATAACAAAATTAGGTAAACTCCAAGATCAATACAAGATCTTGTAAATTGTATTTAGAACTTTATATCATGAAATAGTATTGATGTATGTTGAATACTCTTGATCAAATTGTATCTATATCCATGTGCTTGAGACACAACTTATTTTGGACCTGTACGTTGCCTACCATGTGTGCTTCTGTATGTGTATTTATGAAGAATTATCTTTGTCAGCAATAAAACTGCAACAGCGTACACGTGTCTTCATGTCTACATCATCTGGAGTCCCTCATAATGAGGATGACATCTGCCAAGGGTCAGTTGTGTGTTCTGAGGTGAGTTGGGAGCCCGATTCTGGATCTGCAAATGTGTCTAAGACAACATCTGGCTGTAGAGAACTTTCTGGTGGCTACTTCAGCACACCACAAATCAAAAACTTTCATTATACAGTAAGGTATGACTTAGGTATGACCTGCAGTGTGAATACACTGGACACTGGTTGGTAAGCTTGATATCACTATAAACACCAACTAGCACCAACACACAAAACAGAATATTAGTACCTAAGATCGTTTATTAATGGAACTTGGAAGACTCACAAGTTTTGGCTAGTTTCTGTGATCAGTAAGTGGTACTGGGGTAAAGCCACGTGCTGGCTGCACTGCTACTCCAGAAAGACTCGGTTGCATAGTTCTGTCTGTCTGTAAATGATGTGTAGCGGAAATTGCTGCCAACACATTAACTTCCCAACAATCTCAACTCCTGCCTGTACAAATCAGTGGCAACCAATAAAGGCTACTCTGACGAACAACATGATATGTATATTGTGTAAAGATGATTATATATATCAACAAAATATGGTTTGCAAACACATTTGCAGCAACGTTTAACAACTTAAAATGAGCACTTAAAATACTATTTTCAACGGACAGACATCTTGGGTAACTCACTAGCATATGAGATTATACCTATGTGTGCTTGGTAACTATTTTTATTAAAGCTAATTAGTGCTATTTCCTATTAACTAACATGACAGCTGCGCCGGATCCTCCTTTTAAATTAAAAGAAAAAATTACACCCGAGACCTACTCAAGAGCATTGGTGCATCTCCCTGGAAAGGGTCCACCTTTGGCAATGTGAACGATATTCAGTTTGCACATATTTTACAAATTGCTGTGCATACACACACATAAAATTCAACTATCTGCAGAACATTGTTCAAAGTGAGCCCCAATGGTTAATTGGCAATGAACAGCAAAACAAGAAATAACAGGAGGTTCTTTGCTTGCATAATATCAGAAAATGCCTGCCCATAGGTGCTGTGGCAGTGAAGTGCTATATGATCATAACTCCTCTTTCTTCGTCTTGGCCTTGGCTTTCTGCTCCTGCTCTTGTTTGGGGGGTTGCTTGGGGGGTTGTTCCTCCTGTTTGGGTGGTTGCTTCTCCTGCTTGGCCGCCTGTTCCTCCTGTTTAGCAGCCTGTTCCTGCTGTTTCTGCTGTTCGCTGAAGAAGTCGAGGAAGGCCTGCTTGCTGCGTGCCCCAGAGTACTTGGACACAAACTCGCCCTGGCGGTAGTAGTGGAAGGTGGGGTAGCCCGTCACACCCTGTTGCTTGCACACATCTGCAACATCAACAACGACTTTAGTCATATTCCCTCATCCTCTACAACAATGTACAATGTCTCTAGACATCTCTAGACATGTACTTTCCCAACAGTTACTTCTTCACGGAACTTCATGTCTAGTGATACTACTGTACACTAACTTACAAAAAGGCTAAATCACAAACATTTACTGTAAAGAATACATCATGTCAAGTATAGAATACCTACAGTTATGTTGGTAACATTACAGACCTGGATATTAAGGTGGGAATAAAACAGAAAGAAACAAAATTATTCAATAATGAACTGTTGTGAGTATAACAAAAGTAACTAGTTCTTCAAACCAGATAGCATGACGTGGCATTACTGATAAACTGACAGTTAAAAATGTATTTAATGCACAAGTTGAAAATACCAATTGTTTAATTATCCCTATCTCAAGTGCTATCATCTTCAAATGACCAACTGGTCAAATGGACAAACAAATGTTTCTGTCTAATATTCAACTGCCTAAGACAGCCCTACACTGGACAGCAGATGGTAGAAGTAGACGGGGTCACCTTAACGAAACATGGAGAAGGAACATGGATGAAAGCATGCAGTCCAACTTGGGATGCCATCATTGAGCAGGCTGCAGACCAACAGCAGTGGCGCTCTCTTGTGGACACCTCCAGAGGTAAGAAACATACTGAATGAGCGAGGACATTCACATTTACTATTTATTTACCTCCAGCAGCCGTGCAGTCGACCGCGGCCAAGTAGCGTGTCTTGTCTGCCACTAGTTCATCTGCAGCCGCTGCGTAGTCGGGCTTCGCCTTCTTACAATGCCCACACCACGGGGCATAAAACATGACGAGAGCGTGAATTTTGTCCGATCCCAGCCACAGGTTGAACGAGGAGTCATCAAGGTGACTGATTGTCTTAGCCTCGTCAGACCACTTCGCTTCGGGTTCTTTCTCTGGCTCTTTGCCTGATACTGGACTGCAGGTGAAGCAAAGGTGTGAACTCTACTGCTAAGTACTAGGCTTACACAGAATGGCAATCTACTATCACACTGAGTCCAAACTCATTTTAATATTCCACAACCTGAGGAAAGTCTGCTTTCTCTAGATAAATAACCATTATAACACAATATCGGCAGTGCAATCTAATGTTTTTTGCATTACCAACTTTTTTTACACTAACAAATCTCACCTGTAGACAAAAAGCTCAGTGATTTTGGTTAAACTGAACTTTTATTAAAAGAAATGAAAACAATTTTTGGAAACATTTCATGACTTAATGTTTCTGGGTTGCTGCACCTCTGAGCTTGGGTTCCTCAGGATTTAGGGCTTATAGAAGTTTTATTATTATTACGACTTGATTTTTCAGAAGTTAATGGACACATACTAAAAAATAACAATAATGAATTAGGACTGATGAAAAATGAAAGTATATTACATAAATTACCACATGGTAATCCTAACAAGAAGACAAAAGCAAACAATACTTCACAAGAAATGCAGATTCTTGTTTCCAACTTACTTTTCCATAAAACTGACAATGTCTTTGGCTTTTCGTGCTCGCTCATACTGAAATTCCTCCTTTCCGTTCCTGTAAAAGAATAATCAACATTGTAATAATGTATGCACATTAACAGCTTCAATGTAACATCTTTTAAATGAAATATTGAAAATAAAAATACAAACTGATTTAACAAAGCAAGATATTGCAATTGCTTTTTGACTGGTGACATTGGAACATTTAAAGAATCTAACGACACAATGTCTCTTCCACACAATCTCTTGCACATTGCATAATATTTTAATTATTTAACTTTTGCTGATAAAATATTTCTGCTTCATAAAACATTTCTGACTGTATATCTAACCTAACTCCTGAAAAAGCTCTTAGGAATTTTCTGTTACAGTAAATACAAATAATGTAAAAATGCAACTTACTTGAAGTATTTTACTGAAAAGAGAAAGAAAAACCCCATGATTAGACAACAGAACATGAAAATATAACATCACAGATTTCTATTGGTCTACATCGTGTTTCCAGAATGTTATTATTAACTGAAGGTCAATAATACTTGTTGACAAAATACAAAGCAAAATAAACACTAATAATAACGAATAAGAATAAATCCAAAATAATTCTAGAACCATGACTTTTCTGGGATGATAATGTGACTTAAGAGGCTTTGTAAACATAAACAAACCCAATAATCCTAAAAGAATTTGGGGGGACATGGCTGTTGCTTGACAAAAAAATTGCTCAAGGGGAAGCCCCGAACCAAAGGCAGGGTCACTTTGTAAATCTTTACCAAGAAGCCAAAAACAAACCAGAATAATAATTACAAAATAATTAAAGAATTGTGATAAACACATTTTTAAGTAAGTGTTTGTTTAACTGTGACAACCTTGACATGACAACATTTAAAATTAATTTCATAAACAAAATTAGATTTAGTTACAGTCCATATAGAATCCATCTATATAAGTTCTGTTATTATTAGTATTTTACTGTGCTACCAATCGAATGTTCTGCAGAGACTTGACGGTGGTGACTTACTTGTGGGGAATGCTTTCACTTGGAAGCGTTCTCCTAAAGCTGACTCTGCAGTGACATCTACAGTGGCCAGTGCTCCTGCAATCTGGACAACAGATACAACCAGCATTCTGTGTGTACGTCACTTTGTAGCAACATGTCACCAGTAAAACAGGAATGCAGTGTCAACACAACCTAGAATATTCAGCATGCATTGAGTCAATACATCCTTAAGGCTTTTAGCTTAGCAATAAACTCAGGCTTACCAAGAGAACATTTCCACTTTACAATAAGGTAGAGTAAGGATGTTCCAGAAATAGTCAATATGACAACTGGTACACACCTACACAACAATTACACCTGAAATTTCATTCTTGTCATGGCAATTTTGTTAAAGGTGTTAAATGTGATTTTTAGTCTTTGTGCAACTTTAAGTTAAAAACAAAATATTACGGCATGGTAACCAACAAACAGGCACATCAGATGACCCATGGCGGTGAACTACGCTTTTCAAAGATCTAACTAACACTTCTGTCATAAAATTAATTTACAAATAAATTATATGGAAATAAACATAGATTGTGGAACACATTTTCAATTACACATTATTATGAAACAAATAACTCAATTTGCATTAGTTATAATGTATGCATTCCAGTAGAATTCGCTTGCTGGGTAATTGATGGAAGTCTTACATTTTTCTCCTTCATAATTGTTGCCGCCTCCGCATAGTCAGGCTTCATGGCCTTACAATGGCCGCACCCTGCAACCACAGACACAGCCTGTTAAACATAGTCAGGCTTCATGGCCTTACAATGGCCGCACCCGGCAACCACAGACACAGCCTGTTAAACATAGTCAGGCTTCATGGCCTTACAATGGCCACACCCTGCAACCACAGACACAGCCTGTTAAACACTGACAGTGACTAATAAACATATGGATGGAACAAATGTGTCAAACCTGTTATCAACAAAATATATACTAGCACAGCACAGAGCAGTACAGAGCAGTACAGAGCACTGAGTAAACCCATGGATTACAACAGTGCAGGACAACAGAACAAGACAGAACATTGCTTACACAGTGCACAGAACAAGACAGAACATAGCTAACACTGTGCACAGAACAAGACAAAACATTGCTTACACAGTGCACAGAACAAGACAGAACATAGCTAACACTGTGCACAGAACAAGACAAAACATTGCTTACACAGTGCACAGAACAAGACAAAACATAGCTTACACTGTGCACAGAACAAGACAGAACATAGCTTACACTGTGCACAGAACAAGGCAAAAACATAGCTTACACAGTGCACAGAACAAGGCAAAACATAGCTTTCACTGTGCACAGAACAAGGCAAAAACATAGCTTACACAGTTCACAGAACTAGACAGAACATAGCTTACACAGTGCACAGAACAAGACAGAACATAGCTTACACAGTGCAGAGAACAAGACAAAACATAGCTTACACTGTGCACAGAACAAGACAGAACATAGCTTACACTTTGCACAGAACAAGACAGAACATAGCTTACGCTGTGCACAGAACAAGACAGAACATAGCTTACACTGAACACAGAACAAGGCACAAACATAGATTACACTGTGTACAGAACAAGGCAAAAACATAGCTTACACAGTGCACAGAACAAGGCAAAACATAGCTTTCACTGTGCACAGAACAAGGCAAAAACATAGCTTACACAGTTCACAGAACTAGACAGAACATAGCTTACACAGTGCACAGAACAAGACAGAACATAGCTTACACAGTGCAGAGAACAAGACAAAACATAGCTTACACTGTGCACAGAACAAGACAGAACATAGCTTACACTTTGCACAGAACAAGACAGAACATAGCTTACACTGTGCACAGAACAAGACAGAACATAGCTTACACTGAACACAGAACAAGGCACAAACATAGATTACACTGTGTACAGAACAAGGCAAAAACATAGCTTACACTGTGCACAGAACAAGACAGAACATAGCTTACATTGTGCGCAGAACAAGGAAAAAATATAGCTTACACTGTGCACAGAACAAGGCAAAAACATAGCTTACACTGTGCACAGAACAAGACAGAACATAGCTTACACTGTGCACAGAACAAGGCAAAAACATAGCTTACACAGTACACAGAACAAGACAAAACATAGCTTACACAGTACACAGAACAAGACAAAAACAGCTGACACAGTGCACAGAACAATACAAAACACAGCTTACATAGTGCACAGAACAAGACAAAAACACCTGACACAGTGCACAGAACAATACAAAACATAGCTTACACAGTGGTACATAGAACATGATGAGAATGGAGCTTATATGGAACGTATAACAATAGGGCTTACATGATGCATAGAACATGACAAAAAAGAGCTTACATGGTGCATAGAACATGACAAGAGCTGAGTTTTGTTGATCCATAAAGTCGTCAAAGGTGCTAGATGTGAGATGGTTCACGTTCTCCTGACCGGTGATCTCCGCCCACTGTTCCTCGGGGCCAGGGGGGGCGGGAGCCTCTGCAGCCCCAGGGTTCAGGGGGTCTTTCATGAACTTCAAGAAGTCTGGCTCCTGATGGAACCAAACAACATGCATGAGACAACATTAACAAGATATCCACCTGGTAAACAAGATATCTACCTGGTAAACAAGATATCTACCTGGTAAACAAGATATATACCTGGCAAACAAGATATCTACCTGGTAAACAAGATATCTACCTGGTAAACAAGATCCTTGGAGCAGGATACTCTAAACTAATTGAAGAAGTGATGATGTTGAATTGCAGCCAATCCCATGACACCTTGCCTTCATACAGCTAGATTTAAACATGTAACATATGTTTTCAGATGTACAATAAAGGCAAATTCTTGCAAAAAGGGGCACCATCTCCAAGTTACTGGCATTTCATTCATATGACATGAATCTGGAAGTAAAATAGAATAGTGGCCTGACCCCAGTAGCAAAAGAGAAACAACACCTCTCACTTCTCTGAAACCACTTCTCACTTCTCTGAAACCACTTCTCACCTCTCGACCCCCAGTGTACTTTTGTGAGTTCTTGCCGTAGTTAAAATAGACAAAGGTCGGGTAGCCCGATACGTCTTCAGTCTGGCAGGTGGGGCTGTTTTTTGTGCAGTCAACCGCAGCAAAGACAACCTGGTGGAAAGTGTGAATGAGATTTGTCAGTGTGGATTAATAAGTAATAAAAATTTTACAAAATGTTAGTATGTAATACATTTAAAGAAGATGATATATAGTAAGGTACATAACAAAATAGAGTCAAGAGAGTTATCTAAGACTCATATTCGCTCTATAGAGCATTTTTAGATATGTAAATTATATTTCCAACAATACTCTGACATGATAGTTTTTATTACATTTCATAGCCTACCTTGGAGTCTTCCTTAAATTTCTCGGCAGCTGCCATAAACTCTGGCTTCGCTTTCTTACAGTGTCCACACCCTAGAAATAGACATAAATTTAACTGGTTACCAAAATTCCCATCAATTAAAGAAAATACAATTAATTTGCTTCATCGTAGTAGTACTAGGAATAGAGTTTACTATGGGCAAACTGTCTTATAAAAGGACAAAGTAGTATTTTACATATAGTTCTAGAACTTCTAAACAATTTATATTTATTCAGGTGTAATTGTTTTAACTAAATATAATAATATAACTAGATGGGCAAGATCACATTAGATCTGAAATAAAGCTGTGGGTCCTCAGCTAGGTGGAAATTTTAACAAGACAAGAATATCATTTACACAGAGCATAGAACACGCCACAAGAGTATCAGTTACACAGAGCATAGAACATGACAAGAGTATCACATACACGGAGCATAGAATATGACCAGATTTTCACTTACACAGAGCGTAGAACACAAGAAGAGTATCACTTTAATACATGGAAGGTAGAACATGACAAGAATATCACTTACACAGACCATAAAACATGACTAGATTTCCACTTACACAGAGCGTAGAACATGACAAGAGTATTATATACACAACAAGAGTATCACGTACATGGAGCTTACAACATGGCAAGAGTATCACTTACACGGAGCATAGAACATGACAAGAGTATCATTTACACGGAGCATAGAACATGACAAAAGCATCACTTACACAGAGCGTAGAACATGACAAGAGTATCACTTACAAGGAGCGTAGAACATGACAAGAGTATCACTTACACGGAGCGTAGAACATGACAAGAGTATGCTTCTTTTTCTTCAAGAATGACGTGTAGGTTTCATCACTGAGATGGTTCACTTCGCTTGGCATGTCTTCCCAGGAAGGCTCAGGAGGTGGGGGTGGAGGGGGCTCCTTTGGGCTACAAACACATCCCGAGTCAATGGCATGGGAGACGATGGTAAACACAGCCTTGGGGGCTGTGTCAGCAGGAATAGTAATAATAGTAATTTTACTTTTATACAATGCAGTTTCCAAAAAAAAACTCAATGCGCTTCACATAAAAAGCATTAAATAAATAGACACACAAAAATAATAAAATACATATAAAATATGTTAAAGACTAATAAATTTAATTTAAGGGTAAACAAATTAAATAAAAATATAAATATATATGTATAAGTAATTAAAATTAGAAGTAAAGCCTTACTCAATATAGCTAAATTAAATAATGTTACCTAAAAACAAAATGTCAGTTGTTCAAACAATATTCTTGATGGAACAAGAATGTTTTCAGGGCTTTCCTGAAAGAAGCCGTGCAATAAAACCCAATCTAACATCACTAGAATAAATCTATCATCACTTCTGAACATATTATAATAGTTTCACTTAATGGTCCTTCCTCAAACTGACTGTTTTACTTGTCTCATTATAGAACCATTTCAGACAAAACTGAACCTAGTATCCACCACGACGTGCTAGCTCTAGCATCCACCACGACGTGCTGGCTCTCGTATCCACCACAACGTGCTAGCTCTAGTATCCACCACGACGTGCTGGCTCTCGTATCCACCACGACGTGCTGGCTCTAGTATCCACCACGACGTGTTAGCTCTAGTATCCACCACGACGTGCTAGCTCTAGTATCCACCATGACATGCTGGCTCTAGTATCCACCATGACGTGCTGGCTCTAGTATCCACCACGACGTGCTAGCTCTAGTATCAACCACGACGTGATAGCCCTAGTATCCACCACAACGTGTTAGCTCTAGTATCCACCACGACATTCTAGCTCATTAGCACAAATCTTCAGATAAACAAATAAGTGTTTTCAACAGAGCCTAGTTGAAATTCTGCGAAAACGGACAAACGTAGCTCTGGTTCCATGTACTATAACATCAAGCTCTGGTTCCATGTACTATAACATCAAGCTCTGGTTCCATGTACTATAACATCAAGCTCTGGTTCCATGTACTATAACATCAAGCTCTGGTTCCATGTACTATAACATCAAGCTCTGGTTCCATGTACTATAACATCAAGCTCTGGTTCCATGTACTATAACATCAAGCTCTGGTTCCATGTACTATAACATCAAGCTCTGGTTCCATGTACTATAACATCAAGCTCTGGTTCCATGTACTATAACATCAAGCTCTGGTTCCATGTACTATAACATCAAGCTATTCGCACTTTCCCACGTTACCTGATCTAATGGTTAAAGTAAATTATTTTGATGATTTTAACAAAAGTATGCTGTGGTATTAAAAATGCTTACTCAACTGATTTAGCCTATCGCAAATCTGGTTCATTGGTGTCCAAATATGTAGTGTGTGGATAGATGTAACACCCGCAGTCTATTTAATAAAAAATACCTATTTTTGTTCAAATCATAGAAAGAATTTAGTTTAGTCATTAGATCTGGTAAGGATCAAAATAGTGGATATCCAAAATGGTAAGCACTGTGTGGGTCAATGCTGATCATGGACGTGACCTCCATCCTCTTGCCAATCACACGACAAAGTTAAAAAATTTCATCAAAGAACAAAATTATGATTTTTCAGCATTTCGATTTTCACTTCAGTAAATGTTTTAACAAGCTTTAACTAATTCAATAGTTTGTCTGATAATTTCACTAAAGCTACATACAAAAGTTGCACAAACAAACTAGCATGTTGTAGTAGATACTAGGTAGGTTTGGTTTTCGCAAACTTACTTTGAAATGAGACTAGTAAAAAATCGAATTGATTAAACACCTTTAAACCGACTGCACATATTACTTAAAACTATTCCCACAATACAACTTAAAACATAAATGAACCTGATTCGCAATGGGCTAAATTAATGTGAGTTTTAAAACGGCAACAAGCAAAACATTTTAAAAGATACAGTGTTGTTTCTATTCTTAGAACAGGAAAAGTCACAGTTCGGGTGTTTTTGCTAAATGTGTCATGGCTGACGATGACTAAGGATCACAGGTACGCATCGGCCACGACACAAACAATGTCTACTGTGTTCAAGACATCTACATAACTGAGTGGAGAAGACAATACTTACTCTTTCATGAATTCGATAATTTTATCTAATGTTCGCTCATTGAAATCAAATTCGAGATTGCCATCCCTGAAAACAAACAGTATCAACATGCAAAAAAAATTCAGTATCATGACAGGTGAAATGTTTTAGGGAAGTTGAAGTGATAAAAAGAAGAAGCAATATTCCATTAAGTATCCGCACTAATCTTCAATGCAACATTACTTCAAATACACAAGTTTAATAACTACAGCTAGTAACATGCGAGACTGGGATAAAATACACACGTGAATGTGTATTTAAATACATCAAATCTTACAATATTGGTTCACATGTGGTGTATTTTGCAATTCTTCACCACACTTATTGTATCAGATTAATTTATAGATAAAATACAAAAACAAGATTTATTAATATGCCCATAACGTCATGATTGCCTGAGCATCAAGACATTAACAAATGAAAAAATCAGGCCGAGAATTAGGCATTCATTTAAACATGTACACAGCAGAGGAGTAATCTTGTATTAGCATTTAAATTTGTATATGAGGTTGTGTATTTGTATATGAGGTTGTGTATTTGTATCTGTATTTATTGAAAATATGATTAATGTGTTTGCAGAAAAGAAATGGTGTGGTGTACATCAACAAAAGTATAAGAGTAAAGCTTACTTGAAATATTTCACTACAGTGGTCAACAGCAGTCAGGAAATTTCCAGCAGGAATGAAAGAGAACAGGTGAAAGTTATCATCATGCAAAACAGCTGAAGCCAGTGCTCATATATTCATTTCCTATTTGAGACAACATACGATGTATTGTACTCTATTTGTATGTTTTAGCATGCGCAAGTAAAATAAACAGCAAAAACACATATCTAATGAGAAAATGTTTCCACACCCAGCAAAGCACTATAAAAAGTAAGATGCATGCCTTGCAGAAAATCAGTATATAAATTATCAAGTGAGAAAAGAGAAACCATACTGATCAACATGACAATCTCAAAAGAAATTCGATTTCTTTCATGCTGTAGACTATTATAAAAGAAAACATACCAGACACTTTGGCCAACTGATGCCATTAGAGTTAGTGCAGGAGTGGACAGGGCAGAAAAGGTGAAATTTTTTAATAAATCGAAGTTATAAATACCCGAGGGGAATCCTTTCACTTTGAACCTCTCGGCCACTTTGCGATGCTGTGTAGCGTCCACAGCAGCCAATTTGCCCTCAATCTACAACATTATTTACAATGTAGTTGGTAATTTATAATCGGACGATATTCGCGACGTTTGTACTAGCACTATATTGTTTGACAACTCACAATCGTGGTTTCATTCTTGGCCAACATGTGTCGTACGTGTTATAAATAATGTATATTGTACAACAACAGATAATAAAACTGACCACATACGCATTTACCTAAGTAAAACAACTGTTGCACTAGTTCCAGTTCTGCCGACAGGTGGAGCTGCTGGTACTACGAGGGTCAAAATATATGCACTGCAAATCTAAATCTGTAAATTTTAACAATACAGCTAATAGCATGCTACATGTTTTAACATGACTATGAAGCAAGCTGAGCAGATTATCTATAAAAAAATCTATAGTTAATTAGTTTACACCTGCCAAAATATTATTTTTAAATAGTAGCATTTTGACTGCTTAAGCTTCTGAATCATTTTGTAGATGTTGTGGACAACTCAGCCGTGAACAAATACAAACTGATAATTACTTCCATTAAAATATGTCTAACACTAGGCAGGTGTGTGTTGTTGTTGTTGTGTGACTTAAGGTTCTACATGAATAACCTTTTTATGGTTCTACATGAATAACCTTTTTATGGTTCTATGTGAATAACCTTTTTATGGTTCTGTGAATAACCTTTTTATGGTTCCATGTGAATAACCTTTTATACTCACACCCTCCTCCTTCATCTTCTCAGCAGCCTGGGTGTATTCCGGCTTCATCTTCTTGCAGTGACCACACCCTGTCGCATAGGGACCATGTCAAGACACACAGTACAGTGACCACACCCTGTCACATAGGGACCACGTCAAGACACACAGTACAGTGACCACACCCTGTCATATAGGGACCACGTCAAAACACACAGTACAGTGACCACACCCTGTCACATAGAGACCACGTCAAAACACACAGTACAGTGACCACACCCTGTCACATAGGGACGTCAAAACACACAGTACAGTGACCACACCCTGTTGCATAAGGACCACGTCAAGATACACAATACAGTGACCACACCCTGTCACATAGGGACCACGTCAAAACACACAGTACAGTGACCACACCCTGTTGCATAGGGACCACATCAAGATACACAATACAGTGACGTCACCCTGTCACATAGGGACCACGTCAAGACACACAGTACAGTGACCACACCCTGTCACATAGGAACCACGTCAAGACACACAGTACAGTGACCACACCCTGTCACATAGGGACCACGTCAAAACACACAGTACAGTGACCACACCCTGTCACATAGGGACCACGTCAAAACACACAGAACAGTGACACCACCCTGTCACATAAGGACCACATCAAAATATACAGTACAGTGACCACACCCTGTCACATAGGGACCACATCAAAACACACAGTACAGTGACCACACCATGTCACATAGGGACCATGTCAAAAACACGGATTCCACTATGCAAAAACACGTTGCACAATGCTATAAAAATTAAGAGGAGATCCGATTTATTTATAAATGACTTCAGGGGTTCACGTTTGAGGCGAGCGATCGCTCTTGCTCCCTATCGCTCGCGCAAATCAATAATCTAGGGAGCGATTTATCGCTCGCATCAGTTGTTAAAATCGCTCGCTGCCCGCAAGTGTTCGTCTTGACGAGTACTTTCTTGAGTATTAGATTCACTAGGAAAGTCTCTCCTCTTTATAACGCAGTGTTCGGGCTCCAATATTCGGAGTTCACATATCATCCATCACCGGCGATGGCGATTGCAGCATGCTGCACCGCGCAGTTTATAAAAATGGTCAAATGAGTGGACTAACGTTGATTTGTATTATGTGTAAATGTCACATAATGTTGTAAGTCAAACTGAATAAAATACATGTATACATGTACAGTTATGGAATAGTTAAGGATCAACAATATTTCACTATGATCCGATTGACCGAGTACGCTGTAATGGGAATCGAAAATAATAACCTGGATCTGAACTACCGAAAATTTATATGAGTTGGCACGGAGTGTAAAAGTTGATTAGACATTGAAAACGATAATTTTAGTAATTGTGCCACTTCGTCTTTCAACTGCTCTGAACACATAAATTCACGACGCACATCTCCGGTACCATTTAACATTGATTCATTGTTTCATGTGTGGATGACAAATTCATATTTTTTGCGCACTGAGTTTGAGTTGTGCGTTTGGCTTTGTGATGCAGTTTATATTGGTGTTGCCTACTGCATTTATGAGTTATGACTATACATGTCATTCTTATATATGGCGTATTTGTGAATTTCAATTGCAATTTTCAAACCGCCTAAATGAAGTCGCACATGAAACCAGTGCCGTGTCGTGGCACAGTACACTGCCACTGGCTTTGCCTAGGCTATGGCCTACGGTAATCGGTGACATGTTGAAATTCAAAACGGTTTCACCAATTGCAATCAGAATGTATGGGGTTTACTAAAGTAAACATTTATTTCTTTGTACAAAAGTCAGCACCAACAAGCACCAATTAAAATTTTATAGCTCGCCTGTTGTTTTCAAATATGAAGCCATGTGACTGCATGTTAAAACTGCGCACAAGTAGAACTGGGCTAATAAACTTGAGATGTGATGCAGCTCCATTGAAATTAGAAAGAATGGTGAAATGGTTCGTGAATGACTGAGCTACTGTAAGGTCTATTAGGACAAGCAAATAGAACAGTTCCTTGCTGCAACCTATTTTGACAGCAATTTATTTCAGTTTATCTGGAAACAGGTTTTACACACAAATTAAAACATTACATGAAGAATCATTACAAATACTAAACGCTTAACAGAGAAAGGGACCATTTCAAAATATAAAGAGCTTAATGGATGCAGGACTGTATCAAAACATAAAGATTTTTTTGTACATTCAATTATAAATCTTGTTTTAGACCAATAATGGATAACTAGAATTGGGTATATTCAAATCATAAAAATTGTAGTGTACACATTCCAATGTGGGTGATACGAGACTGGTCTAGTAACAAATAGAATGTATTGTACAGATTGATAATCACTTACAAGGGGCGTAGAACATGATGAGGACGGATGGATTGGTTGCGATGTAGTCATCAAACGATTCATCGGTGAGATGGGCCACGTCTGACTCCTCATCAGCCCACTGTGGTTCTTTCACCTCCTCCTTGGGAGGGCCGGGACTGGACATGGGACACACAGAGGTTATGCCAACATACAGGTGGTCTATTACATGTGTAACATACCGCAATTAGTTACACTTACCCAAAGACTTGACGCGATACTTTAACCTCAGTTTTATTTTATAATTATTCTTGACATGTTAACAAGATATTTGCAAAAACTCAGACTGGCATTGACAGAAGACAATTAAGCATGTATTTGCAAAGTCAACGGGTCTATCAGTGTGGCCTGGATGGAACCTAAGCAGACCACTGCAGAGGTCCGTCTTAGCTTGGACACGTAAAAGTAAACAGATACATACTTTTTCATCCACGTAATGATCCCATCCTTGTCGTTAGCACCGCCATATTTATATTGGAGCTGTCCACGCCTGGCAGTGAGAAAGAACATTAAAAAGAGATCTTGTCTGTGTCAGTGGTGTAATGATCATCTTGTATGTGTCAGTGGTGTAATGATCATCTTGTATGTGTTATCTCCAGTCAAACGGCAAGATTCTTAGTCTAGGGGTTATCTCACACAGTGATGTTCAACACTACACACATGAGGGTCAGCAGCTGGTTCACTTAGTGTGGTACGTGGATGTATTGTTTACCAAAAACATTGTTACTGCGAGGAAAGGGGCAGTCTGAAATTAAACATAATTTTCATGTAGCATTCCAGATTAATGTTTTGAAATCATTCCCTACTTTATCCTATTCCACGTTAATGTGCAACAGTTTGGTGACAACTCTACACGGGAACATCATTGGAACAAATTACACAGCACTCATTTTTAGTTTTTCTTTGTAACAGCTTCCAAGGGGGACATTTCTTTGTGACAGCTTCTAAGGGGGACATTTTTTGTGACAGATGCCAAGGGGGACATTTCATTGTGACAACTTCCAAGGGGGACATTTCTGTGTGTAAATGAACTGTTTAGACCCAATGTGGCTGAAAGCACCATGGCGTTGTCCTCCGGAATGCCCGTAAAGGGCTCTGGTATCTAGGGTCATATCAATCATTCAATTGATATAAAAATTAACATTGCTGTAGGAATTAAGCACATTAGAAGCTACAGCTGAAAAAACTGCAGTCAACCAAAACACAGCAGCCTGGGGAACAGTGGTTGCATGCAGATTTCACTGGTCACGGTCTAAAGGGTTAAACAACAATCATTAAGTGTGACTCACTCGAAGTAGAGTATCGTGGGGAAGCCAGTGATATTGAACAACATCCGTACTTCCATGTTCTCTGACCGGTCGACATCCATGGCAGCCAGAACCTACAAAACGAAAAGAGTGTGTGCACACAGGTGGCTTCTTGCTTGAGGGTCAGTACACAAGAGAAAGTGCAAGTTTGCAAAACAATTACAGGAGTGATAAGAACAGACAAGTGAAGAATGGAGGATCTGGTGAAGGACGTTGGTGTGAAAGAGAGTTTCAGGAGGAAGTTGGTGAGGAGCCAGCTAAAGTGAGCTGGACACAGAGAAAGAATGGAAGGGGTATGGTTGACGAAAAGAGCAGATGCTCTCAGAGTGTAGAAGGAGAAGAGGAAGACCGAGACTTCAGATAGGAGGACTGAGTGAAGAGGGATTTGGTGAATGAGAGCGTGGGTAGGGGGAGTAGAGAATGAGAGCGTGGGTAGGGGGAGTGGAGAATGAGAGCGTGGGTAGGGGGAGTGGAGAATGAGAGCGTGGGTAGGGGGAGTGGAGAATGAGACCATGGGTAGGGGGAGTGGAGAATGAGAGCGTGGGTAGGGGGAGTGGAGAATGAGACCATGGGTAGGGGAATGGAGAATGAGAGCGTGGGTAGGGGGAGTGGAGAATGAGAGCGTGGGTAGGGAGAGTGGAGAATGAGAGTGTGGGTAGGGGGAGTGGAGAATGAGAGCATGGGTAGGGGAGTGGAGAATGAGAGCGTGGGTAGGGGGAGTGGAGAATGAGCGTGGGTAGGGGGAGTGGAGAATGAGAGCATGGGTAGGGGAGTGGAGAATGAGAGCGTGGGTAGGGTGAGTGGAGAATGAGAGCGTGGGTAGGGGGAGTGGAGAATGAGAGTGTGGGTAGGGGGGAGTGGAGAATGAGAGCATGGGTAGGGGAGTGGAGAATGAGAGCGTGGGTAGGGGGAGTGGAGAATGAGAGCGTGGGTAGGGGGGAGTGGAGAATGAGAGCGTGGGTGGGGGGAGTGGAGAATGAGAGCGTGGGACGAGGGGGTGGAGATGGGAGGTAGAGATGACAGTGAAACAGAATCAGTGAAGAAGAAATGTATGACCAGTATGGGAGCCAGCCTCACCCAGTACATCACGGATAAAGAGGAGAGCAACAACAACACAAAAAAAGCTAACAAATGTTGTACATTTTCCAAGGTTTAAGCATGATAAACGCAGTTCATGTTCAACTGATTTGATTCACGTAAGGGTCATACCAATGTCCCATCAGTTTTGTCTGAGGTGGTTTCAGAAACATTACCTGTTCCCAGCTATCACAATACATACATCTGAAATTTGAGCTTTGTCATATGTACAATCCTACAACTGTCAATACACAGATATCATACTATTAATTTATTTACCCAAAAATAAATGGTGTCAATACCAAGTGAAATTTAGTGCGGATCCCAGTATATACAAATTTGAAGTAATTGCATTTTGGCATTTGATAATATTAAAATCAATACACAGTCACCTAACTATTTACCATTTCAAAATTTATCAACTGGTAAAATATATTTAAGCACTAAACTACTAACAATATGGAAAGAATTTTTTTTTTCCATTTTTGTAGCAAATAATTTCACAGAGTGCTAACATTTCACATTTTCTGGCAGAGAATGCTGTAACTTAAGTGCAACTGCTGCCGTCGTTGTTGCGCCATAATTGTTTTTGTATCTTGGGAATACATAACTCATGGTTTATCTTGCATTATTGAACTGACCAACATAAACAAACTTGTTGTTAATAATTAATATTCAACAATCATTGTACCAGTATAATCTTTACATTTTGCACACTGTTTAACCTTATGGCACAGTACCAAGTTTAATTTAATGGACCCACCAAAGTTCCAAAGATTCACCATTAAAGGTGAATGTGGCGGTAACGAGTTAGATAAGAATAAATGTGCAGCTCTGTTAACAAAATAGCCATGTTACGAGACATGGAGACAGTGAAAGCTGTTAACAAAATAGCCATGTTACGAGTCATGGAGAGACAGTGAAAGCTGTTAACAAAATGGCCATGTTACGAGACATGGAGAGACAGTGAAAGCTGTTAACAAAATGGCCATGTTACGAGACATGGAGAGACAGTGAAAGCTGTATCTGGTTGTGCACTCACTGAATGTCCCTTCAACTCAGTCGCAGCAGATGCATAGTCCGGCTTGATCTTCTTACAGAAGCCGCACCCTGAAACAGCAAGTTGACTGTCTCTACATACAAGGCACAGAGAGGGGTCTCAGACAGACACATATTGCTGATCCCCTAAAACAATTCTATTTGGGTTGCCCAAAATTAAGTTGTATTTACAGAAAAATATTAATAATTTTCACCAAACATCAAGATTTCATGCCTTATAAAATGGTGTTGTTATCAGATGACAGGCTTTCATTCCAATATAACAAAAAGTGCATAGAAATCATCATTATCAAGACTGTGGAGTAGAGAACTGTTACATATTTATAGAAAGAATGTACACTGCATCATGTCATACATGTATTTTAAAACATACATTTTAACATATAATCAACAATGATCAAGTATGAAGAACACAAGAACACTACCAGGTAGTCATGACTATCGTCAATGACAACAATGATCAAGTATAAAGAACACAAGAACACTACCAGGTAGTCATGACTATCAATGATCAAGGATGAAGAACACAAGAACACTACCAGGTAGTCATGACTATCAATGATCAAGTATAAAGAACACAAGAACACTACCAGGTAGTCATGACTATCAATGATCAAGGATGAAGAACACAAGAACACTACCAGGTAGTCATGACTATCAATGATCAAGTATGAAGAACACAAGAACACTACCAGGTAGTCATGACTATCAATGATCAAGTATAAAGAACACAAGAACACTACCAGGTAGTCATGACTATCAATGATCAAGTATGAAGAACACAAGAACACTACCAGGTAGTCATGACTATCAATGATCAAGTATAAAGAACACAAGAACACTACCAGGTAGTCATGACTATCAATGATCAAGTATGAAGAACACAAGAACACTACCAGGTAGTCATGACTATCAATGATCAAGTATGAAGAACGCAAGAACACTACCAGGTAGTCATGACTATCAATGATCAAGTATAAAGAACACAAGAACACTACCAGGTAGTCATGACTATCAATGATCAAGTATGAAGAACACAAGAACACTACCAGGTAGTCATGACTATCAATGATCAAGTATAAAGAACACAAGAACACTACCAGGTAGTCATGACTATCAATGATCAAGGATGAAGAACACAAGAACACTACCAGGTAGTCATGACTATCAATGATCAAGTATGAAGAACACAAGAACACTACCAGGTAGTCATGACTATCAATGATCAAGTATGAAGAACACAAGAACACTACCAGGTAGTCATGACTATCAATGATCAAGTATGAAGAACACAAGAACACTACCAGGTAGTCATGACTATCAATGATCAAGTATAAAGAACACAAGAACACTACCAGGTAGTCATGACTATCAATGATCAAGTATGAAGAACACAAGAACACTACCAGGTAGTCATGACTATCAATGATCAAGTATGAAGAACGCAAGAACACTACCAGGTAGTCATGACTATCAATGATCAAGTATAAAGAACACAAGAACACTACCAGGTAGTCATGACTATCAATGATCAAGTATGAAGAACACAAGAACACTACCAGGTAGTCATGACTATCAATGATCAAGTATAAAGAACACAAGAACACTACCAGGTAGTCATGACTATCAATGATCAAGGATGAAGAACACAAGAACACTACCAGGTAGTCATGACTATCAATGATCAAGTATGAAGAACACAAGAACACTACCAGGTAGTCATGACTATCAATGATCAAGTATGAAGAACACAAGAACACTACCAGGTAGTCATGACTATCAATGATCAAGTATGAAGAACACAAGAACACTACCAGGTAGTCATGACTATCAATGATCAAGTATGAAGAACACAAGAACACTACCAGGTAGTCATGACTATCAATGATCAAGTATAAAGAACACAAGAACACTACCAGGTAGTCATGACTATCAATGATCAAGTATGAAGAACACAAGAACACTACCAGGTAGTCATGACTATCAATGATCAAGGATGAAGAACACAAGAACACTACCAGGTAGTCATGACTATCAATGATCAAGTATGAAGAACACAAGAACACTACCAGGTAGTCATGACTATCAATGATCAAGTATAAAGAACACAAGAACACTACCAGGTAGTCATGACTATCAATGATCAAGGATGAAGAACACAAGAACACTACCAGGTAGTCATGACTATCAATGATCAAGTATGAAGAACACAAGAACACTACCAGGTAGTCATGACAATCAATGATCAAGTATGAAGAACACAAGAACACTACCAGGTAGTCATGACTATCAATGATCAAGTATGAAGAACACTACCAGGTAGTCATGACTATCGTCAATGACAATAATGACCGTGGTCCATGTAGTTCAGACAATCATCGTAGTGACATAGCTGTAGGCATGTGGCACGTAAATGTTATCAATCATGAGGACTAAGTTATATAAATGTTGTAACTACATAATTAATGTTGCTCAGGTAAACAATTTAACACATGACCAGACACATCACATATTTGTGCTACATGTGAGTACACTCGCCCAGAGTCCACCTTCCACCACTGCAATCAAGTATTGGGGGGTATACTTGGTGAGCGATAATTGGGCCAATAGTCGTGCATATCACATTATGATTCAAAGTTCGTTTTCTCAGTATTTTCGAAGTGTCATCTATAATAAATGATACATGCATTAACTATGTCAGCATATCAATTTGATATACCTCAGATGTAAAGTAGATGACAACATTGAAATGTTCCAGCGAACGCCATTTTGGAAACCTGCTGATCATTTCTCAGGCTGGCATGAATGAGTGCGTAATAAAACTGATGTAATTTATAGTAGAAATATGCTAATTACAAAGTTTGTGATTGCTGGTTGACTGACAGCTGCCTGTGAAAGGTCGGACCAAATATTGTAATGATTACACTAAAATCATAATGGTTGGCATCACTACAATATACACAAACACATATTTACAAAACAAGCCTTAAAGCAAAAAAGGCAAGATGCAAGAGATAATAAAAACAAACCACGTTCAACTAAAATTATAAATATTACGCCAGTGGCCAAAATAGGTTACATAAGTTGAGTATGGATGCAAATAGCATCATAATGCCAAAATTGGAACAGGTGTATGCATAGATTTTTAATTTGTGAGGGAATTACGCTAAACTTTGACATAGGGTTATTTAACAGTATGGCACGGACCATGAAATTAAGAAGCTGTGTATTCAACAAGGTTTTCTTAATAAGTCACTGGCGAGAAATTCTTAATTGTAGTTGCAAATGGTTATGTTTGAGTAATAGGTCCAAAAAATTATTTTTGTTTCCCTTTAATTGCCCCATTTTGACTTGTTACTCTCACACAATAATTTTATTATGTTTCTGAGTGCCCTTTACTCATTGCAAAACCCAGAGTGAACTGGCTACTTACAGGGTGCGTAGAACATGATGAGGATTGGTCGTTTCTCTTTGCGCAGTAGTTTTTGTAATTGCTGAGGACAGAAAGACAAGAAACATCACAGCATATTCTACGTTCAACAACATTCAAGAAACATCACAGCATAGTCAACATTCAACAAGCTTTGCGAGCTTTGTATATATCTCTAGGCAGAAGCCAGTTGGAGTGTTGCAGTGTTATTCGGAATCCGTGACAACGTACATTTATCGACAAAATCGAACAACTTAAAAAAAAATTAATTAAGTATCTATGTTACAAATCCAAAATACAATACTCCACTGACAATTATCCTCTGCTTTGCCATCATTTTAGACTACCGTCCCTTCAACATCGTAGGCAAGTTGCAGATCTGATCTTTCTACATAAGTGTGGGCACTCTCATCTAGATTCATCGTATCTGGTAGGAAATATAAATATCCAATATCATTGTCCTTCGAGATCTCAACGAAACTACTCCTTTTAGAATTTCCAATAGCAGAATCAACATTAGGAAATACTCAGTTTTAAATAGATGTATGACTACTTTCAACACATTGTATTTAACTGAACCCACTTGTGATATATATAGGAGCCAATACCTTCAGATCTGTAAATCAAAAACATTTCTATGTATAATGCTAATGTCTTTGCTTGCTATGTTAGTAATGTCAGTATTGTGTGGTTTTATACCCTTATTATAACTATTGTTCTTACTGTTTTATTATTTATACGTATTGTTCTTATATTTTGTTATCAGTCCTGTTACTGGGCTCTTCGGACCTGAATAAAATACAATATAACACAATACAATTCAAGAACATTCAAGAAACATCACAGTATATTCTACATTCAAGAACATTCAAGAAACATCACAACATATACTACATTCAAGAAACATCACAGCATATACTACATTCAAGAACATTCAAGAAACATCACAACATATTCTACATTCAAGAAACACCACAGCATATACTACATTCAAGAACATTCAAGAAACATCACAGCATATACTACATTCAAGAACATTCAAGAAACATCACAACATATACTACATTCAAGAACATTCAAGAAACATCACAGCATATACTACATTCAAGAACATTCAAGAAACATCACAACATATACTACATTCAAGAACATTCAAGAAACATCACAACATATTCTACATTCAAGAACATTCAAGAAACATCACAGCATATACTACATTCAAGAACATTCAAGAAACATCACAACATATACTACATTCAAGAACATTCAAGAAACATCACAACGTATTCTACATTCAAGAACATTCAAGAAACATCACAGCATATACTACATTCAAGAACATTCAAGAAACATCACAGCATATACTACATTCAAGAACATTCAAGAAACACAACAGCATATACTACATTCAAGAACATTCAAGAAACATCACAGCATATTCTACATTCAAGAACATTCAAGAAACATCACAGCATATTCTACATTCAAGAACATTCAAGAAACATCACAACATATTCTACATTCAAGAACATTCAAGAAACATCACAACATATACTACATTCAAGAACATTCAAGCGAGTGCTACCCAGACTATTAATGCCATTAGTACAGTGATGTTGTAACATGGATTTGTGCAAATACCACACCCAGTAGTTCTACACACACCCTGAGGGGATATATATAACTGAGAATGTCAGGGCTGTCACTCCGAGCTATAATGTAGGAGCGTCACTTTGGCATAATATAAGGGGTGCCACTGACCTATAATGTCAGGGGTGTCACACTGAGGTATAATATAAGGGGTGTCACTGCCTTATAATATCAGAGTTGTCACTCTGCGCAATAATGTAGGGGTATCACTGAGGCGTAATACAAGGGGTGTCAGGTGATGATGTAAGGGTATCACTGCCCTATATTGTCACTGCCCTATAATGTCAAGGCTGTCTCTCTAAGGTGTAATATAAGGGGTGTCACTGCACTTTGATGTTAGGGTGTCACACCGAGATGTAATATAAAGGGTGTCACTGTTGTATGATGTCAGGTGTGTCACTTACTTGTTGTGTGTCGAGGTGGACCACGTCCCCTGCAGATGTGTCCTCCTCCCAGGGTATGTCCCCAGTGGGGTCCTTGAGGAAGCGGACCATAGACTGCAACACAACACAGATAACATGACAACTACTGCTCCACTTTGAGTCTGTACGACGGAACTTAGATGATGTGGTAGACATAAGCAACAGGTTAGTTAGTTAGTTAGAGAAAGTAGTCAGTTTGAAAACATCATCTAGTGACAATTACAAGACAAAAATATACAATTAACTCTCAATGTCACACACAAAAGATAGCATCTCCATTTTTGGTTCGTAAGCATTACATATAATGGAACTGTTTATGTGATGTATACATCAGAAATTGTTTTAATATGTGGACATCCTTTCACACATGCTCATTAAGAGTCATTTTAAACATATTTTTGGATGGGGCCGGTCACAGTGGATCTTGGGTGACCTAGTGGCGGAGAGACCCCCACATACACAGTGTGAATGGCAAATGCTAGTCAGTAGTGATATAGTTAGTACCTGCTTAGTTATTAATGTTTGGTAGTCTGGTATGATAAGTCTGTGAATTGTAGATAGATATTACTCGTACACAACATTTGGGGGCTGGCATGATTGCTGTGATTATATGTTGTTTTGATGGTGGATGCCTGCATAATTGCTGGCTCATGATTACTGAATTAAATGTCATTGATTTGGTCTGTTTCAATCTACATTGGACTTGCGTTGTTATTCTGCATTTTTCTGCAAGATTCATTTTAAATATACATGGGTTTATTCCTTACTGACAAAATTGTTGGTGCATCTCATGTGCAGCACTACTGTTCTAGCTGATGCATGTCATACCTTTACAGTTGTCTTTCTGTCGTAATCTTTGTTAAATTCCCCATCTCTGAAAGTGAATTTTTTTTTCAATCATTTAACATTCATTGCAAATGCATCAATAAAACAATATCTACAAATCTACAGAGTTTGTTGTGAACAATATGAAAACACTGTTTGCAAAAGTATTCTCAGTTGACTTTGCCCTGGCCCTGGCAGGCTTGGGGCAATTAATTACAGAAATGTAACAAATTAGGATTATATTTATGATTACCATCATGTCTTATTTAATGCGCAACACTTCAATTATGAGCTTATAAATAGTTTACCAGGTTATCAACATGCTCACGACATATGTATGTATATATATATATATACACACATACACATATATACACACATATATCTATACATATATATGTATATATATATATGTATATATATATATAAACAAATAGGTTACTGGTACTACCAATAATTGCCCCACATGGATTAACAAGATGGCTGGCTACAGTCAACATCTGATTATGATAATTAACCTACTCCACCCGTGTATGGAAATCATAATTGGACAAAACCTAATATGTCACAAGTGGGGGTAATTATAGACTTTACTAAGGTAAGGTCCTTGGTGACCTGTCAAACAGCTTCCTTGGTGCAGTTGTGCAGTAGGCATGACCCTTTGTTCACTTTTACTAGGTATATAACTCTTTGTTCACCATTACCAGGTGTATGACTTTTTTCACCCTTAGAAGGTGTATGACTCTTTGTTCACACTTACTAGGTGTATGACTCTTTGTTCACCCTTACTAGGTGTATGACTTTTTCATCCTTAGAAGGTGTACGACTCTTTGTTCACCCTTTATATTTGTATGACTCTTTGTTCACACTTACTATGTGTATGACCCTTTGTTCACCTTTACTAGGTATATGACTCTTTGTTCACCCTTACTAAGTGTATGACTCTTTGTTCACCCTTCCTATGTATATGACTAATTAAACACTTTATTAGGACTACATTTGAGGAGGCTAGCCATTAAATTAATCAAGGTGTTACACTACTGCCACAGCCGTTGTCTGTCTTGACAAGTTTTATGGACAGCGATTTAAATTTCAAAACACTGAACTTTGTTAAATTTAATGTAATTGTAAAAATCAATGTTAAGAAAACAGTAGTAATTTAATCAATATCAATATCTTGACATAAAATTGCAATTTCTTTTAAAATATGCTGGTTGACTGCAATATTAACTGCAGCACAACATAAATTTTACGATTATATTTTGCTATGTCATTCCTTTCAGCAGGTCTGTCATCTTCACGTAGTTGAATCACAGTGTGCATTGATTGTAGATAAAGATCAATAAAATGGGAAGTGTCACATTAATGATTTATGACTCACTTAATCGCACACAATGGATTGCCTTGCTGCATGAAGACTGACCCTTATGCCTGATTAACATACAACCACCTCAACCATGAAAATTTCAATATGTATAAATGAAGATGCTCATGAATTGTTCATTGTAGCATTAATTGACAGTGCTTGTGTTCTGTAAGGAGACCAGACAACATCTGTAAAACTATTTCCAGGCCCCTCAAGTGACTGTCTGAAGCATATTTTCTGACCAACCAGTCTACGTGGGATAAACGTTATTTTTTCTTTAATGTTTTGATCATATTATTCTCCGTCATAATACAAAAGGTTTTCAAATTGTTTCTTCCCATCACAGAATATATCTTTAAACTTCTGCTAGTCTTAGTGACAAATACAAATGTTTTTTTTAATGATTTTAATAATGTCCAAAAATAAATCTATGACAGTGGATTAGTGAACTATTTTCATGAAATCACTTATGTGAATATGCATGCATGTCCATCCACTGGAAACACCTGTGAACATGCATGCATGTCCATCCACAGGAAACACCTGTGAACATGCATGCATGTCCATCCACTGGAAACACCTGTGAACATGCATGCATATAGATCCACTGGAAACACCTGTGAACAGGCTAGGCTAGCGCTGCCGATCGCCAATTGTGCCATAGGTGAAACGGTTTGCCATTTGGCGAAAGGAAAAAACAACTCTTCGCCAATTTGGTGAAACTCTTTTACGGCCACGTTAATGGCGCATTGTCGTGTAAGCGGCTGTGAACCCGTGAAATTGCTTCCATGCACCCAATCTATAATTGCCGGCAATAAGCCAATGGTTTAATTGCTCTTGGTGAAAGTTTGCGTCCTGGTGGGTAGCCTGCGGGGCAGCTACAAAAATAATATTATAACCTGTAATATGTGGGAGCTCACTTCCTCGTAATTTTTCACTTTGTTATCGGTTAAAATGATTCATAAATGTACTTCGGCGGGTGATGATCGCGGGAAGAAACGACAGCCACGTTTGATCAAGGCGGACTGGTTCATGCGTTTTGCATGGCTTATTCACGTTAGCAAAAGCCACGTCTTTCGCTGCAAAGTCTGCATGCATGCGAAAGCAAAGAACGTGTTTGTCACCGGGAAGGACTGCGCCAAGCCCAAGAAGGACGACTTGGTAAAACACAAGATATCTGCCGACCACTGGAGATTGACGTTGCTGCCCATATGTGGACCATGTTGACGCAAGCGAAGCGCTGTCTCCCGACAGTTATGAACACTTTCATACGAGGAAGCCTTCAAGATCTGGACTGCGAAGGAACAGCATCCCAGATTTACTGGTTTAGTGAAACGGGTGGACACTGTCGCAGAGACCAGGCCCAGGATAGTGGTGGTGGACACTTGGGATGACACTTGTATGGTGACATTCTCTGTGTTGGAGATTTGCAGGGTTATCGATTTTCTTGTTTTATAATTATATATTTAAAAAATGTTCTATTAATTTATATTGGTGTTATGTTTTATTGTGACTATATGTTTATATATGTTTAATATACATGGTTGGCATGTAACGAAGTAAAAGTACTTCGTTACAATACTTCAGTAGTTATTTCAAGTAATTGGCGCGTAGAATTTTTACTAAATACTTTTTACTTGTAAAGAAGTAGTTTTATCTAAAGTAACGTGACTTTTTACTTTTATTTACTTCGCAATATATTTTCGTAACATTTTTGGGGGAAACTGCTGTTGCCGGTGGCGCCCCACCATCAACAACATTTCAAAAACTGTTCAGTCGTCAGGCCAAAAGCTATTAATATCATTCAATCGCATGCCAGTTCGCGATCATATTTGCATGCATGTTTTATATCTATGTCAGTGAACGAAGTCTGCCAAATACTGGCATAGGTCAGGTCAAGGCCGTTGACATGAAATGTCACTTTGAGCACACAACGCTTTAACTCCATCTCAAACAACGATGCAAATGTCTCCATTGCACCATATAAACTATTAAACAGTAAGTTTCCAATACGTATTATAAGTATAAAAATTTGCCATTTCGACAATGTATTGATAATCCCCATACACTGACACAATTGTGATATTCGTGAGCGAACGCGCATCTAGAACCGATTTTCCCCCATTGGCATTGTCAGCAATGGCCATACCTGCTTACGTCAGCATTAAACAGCATTTTACTTTCACGAATAAAATTCATATTGAGATGTTTAATAAATTCATAATAATGATTACTCTACAGAACTAAACAGTAAAGAATTGGTACTCTGCCATTTGGCAGCATCTTTTCCCAGCAATGGCTTATTCAAGTTGACCCATAAATAATATCAAAGACACCGACAGGGACAGTTCAGTTTTAATTGCAATTAGCAACAGCATTCCTCTGCTGCACTGGTCTGTCTTCTGATCAATTCTAGCCCCAGCTGGTACCAGGTAACCAACACACCTAGCTGCTAAAGCATGTTGTTTCAATGTTTGTGTGAGCTGATAAGACATGTCTGGGAAGACATGAGAAGGTGGGGGTTCACAAGCCAGATGGCTTCATCAGCTAGGCATCAAATGTCTTTGTTAATTTTACTATGGGCAGTGCTAGGTTGTATTACCTCTGACCAGTTTCCCTGAGAAGCTACTAGTACTGGACTGACCCTCTACCTACTCAGATACAATCACACCTGCGTATACATATCATATTGTACAATCTATCTCCTCCCATACCTCAGTGGAACAGGTCGATAAAAAGATAGATTGTGCCTCATTATTAATTAAGTTCTGTATTTAACTGAAATTATTTGATGTTGTGAGCGCTCATTAAAGATAACGTAATTGTCCAAGCATCCAAGTGAGCACCGTGTTCAATGGTGGCAGACCGACTGACCAGCTAAGGCTGTCTGGGAGCACATTGTTATAGGCAGAATGGTAGCAAAACAGTTGTCAGATGCAAGTTGTGTAAATTATATAATATTACTCATAATTTTGTTGTTATTTCTAAGTGTTGTACTTTTACATCTACTTTTACTTCAAGTACTTTTGAAAAGTAGTTTTACTTTTTACTCAAGTACTTTTTTTACAAAGTAATTTTACTTTACTCAAGTAGTTTTTAGGTGAATTACTTTTACTTTTACTCAAGTCAAAATTAAAGTAATTCAGTCAACCCTGTTAATATACATATATTATGTTTATATAATATATCGTATATTAGGCCTAGTAAAAAAAGAAACTAGTTTCTCATCCAAACTTTTTTAAAGGAAGAGGGAGGCCCTTATTATTTACTATTTATGATTTTTTTTCTATTAGTTTCGAAGATGGCCGCCATGTCTTAGATGCTCACGTACTGTGGTTGATTAAAAGACAAGCTGTAGTTTTTTTCGATGCAATATGGAACATGCCATAGATGTATATTACTATACAGCTTGCCATTCCATTATCAGATACATTACTTTTTAGCGGGAATTGCAGATGAATAAAAACATTTACGTAGATGTACTATGGCACATACCTGTTACACTGAAAAACTACTTAAATCGACTAGAAACAAACGCAATGTTGAATGTATTTATGAATGTCTTGTGTAGGTTTGGCCATGGTTTCATTAGTTTGTATGACAGGCATACAACTGAATGGCATTTAATAAATGCCATTTATACTGATTGAGACTGGAATTATATAAGTGAGTCTGCGTAAAGACTAATGCAAGGCATCATCATTCGAATCTTATTTTAGACTCTGTAGAATGCACATACATCCCTACACCTTGTATGATGAATAATGATTGAACTGAAAGAGTATAACAGTACTTCGTACAGCAAGTTTTGGACAAAGATTTCTTCACAGAACCAAAAAACTTTTAAAAATAATTTTTCAATAGTAAATAAAAAAGGAGGCGTAGACAAAAAAGGAAGTGGATGGGGACGAGAAACTAGTTTCTTTTTTTATTTGGCCTTATCACATTATTTTATGTCATGTTTTGCATTTTGACGTTTTGACATCTTAGCGTCTGCTAAAAACATGGCTAAACAAAATCTCATTTGGCTAAAGAAAATTTTAACCTTTAGCCAAATTGGCTAAACAGATTTTAGGCCCAGCGCTAGCCTAGACATGCATGCATGTCCATCCACTGGAAACACCTGTGAACATGCAAGCATGCCCATCCACTGGAAACACCTGTGAACATGCATGCATGTCCTACTGCTGCTACCAGCATAAACATATTGCCCTTTGTTCAAACCCACCCGCCAGTTAATGACTATTCTGAGCTAACTCGATGTTCTTCCCTGACAATTGCTAACAAATTTACATTTGGAAAAATTAATATCAAATGCATGTGAATGGATGAAATCATGCACTGACTGATCACTTCAAGAAATGGCCTTTGTCCTGGTTGATTCTAGAGTCTGACAGAAGGGAATAAACAACATACTTGTAATGTTTCAGCTTGTACGTGTCTGGGGACACCTTCAGTTTCTTGCAGAACTTCTTTGCGTCGCTGCACAAACAAAAACAGATTATTTCTAAACAGATAAACTTCAAATTCACATACACAATAGACGCACCACTGTTGGTGAAAAATGAGCAGACCTTCTCAAAAATTGCTATTATATACAGATGCTGGAAGGTGTTAACAAAATATGCTCAGCCCATATTATCCATGTCACAACTCACCCTAGTCTCTCTGCGTCTGATGACAGGATACTGACGTGACTAAATACGAATCATCGTAGGCATCCATGTTACAAATGTTAGATTCCGTAAATGTTCAATGTGGCTGCAAATGTATTATGAAAATAAAATTTGCTTAATATTTACTTCCCGTGGTCAATTCGTCAAATCAGTGAATTACTGATACTGTTATTCATACATTTTCGCCAAACTGGTGAAACATCCACCTTTCCGTTCACCAAATACTGATTCGTTTTTCCAATGGTGAAAGGAGATTGGTTGGCACGAGCCCTGTACTGTAATAGACATATTGATGTGATGTCTAAAATAAAAATTACAAATATTCAAACATGTCATATAAACATAGTCACCGGTATACCAGTTTATCTGCATGATAATAATAATTTAATAATAGCTTACTCAGCCAAATAGAATAGGCATCAGTGCAACTTGAAATTGATTGAGAATGGCTCACAGCCGGTCACTAGATTAAGTACTTGTCAAGCTATTGACCCAACATATATAAATTTATTATATAAAGTTATTGGATTTCCTACTCATTCGGTTGTTATGGACACATGGTGCCACATGTTGGTTGTGACCAGTACTCACTAGCAGTTGACACGAGCAAGAGTTGCTTGCCCTCTGATCTGGTCGGCCACCATTGTAAATATATCCATATTCTGAGCAACATCGCTATCTACAACAATGGTGACAGTACAGAAATCAGCAATGAATTATTCAGTACTTAAATGAATTAAATTGCAATTACGGAATGAATAGTATGATCTAGCCATCCATGATCCGATGACAGAGCTTAAGAATTCTTATTTAAATGTTTATTTGATTCTCAACTTTAAAAAATAGAACAGATGCAAGGGCAGATGCTAAATATTATGTGAAAACATAATTTCAAACTTAAGGATTTGTGTATGCATGTGCACGCATGTGTGTCTGTGTGTATGCAACAATGAGCATGTGCACGTGTTGACATGCATGCCCATGCATGCACTTGTTTTATAATTTAATATTCCAACTTGACTGACTACATCACAGTGGAAATCTGTAATAAATACTTGAGTGGCAATTAAAGCTGAACAGTGACAATGCTACAGGGTGGCTGTAAACACCCAGTGGGGACTCACACACGCAGACATAAACAACAGCCTACTGGCCTCGACAAAGGAACACAGGTTACCCACGACAGGTAATGTTCAGGCTCAGTCAGTCTTCCAGACAAGTAACATTAAACTACCATTATTCATAGTTCAGCTTCCACAGATGTGTACTGACACGTCATCACGTCTCAAGTGTGTCACATTAACACGTCATCACCAGGCGTAGAGATGACCAACATTATACCACAAAGCGCTCATGAAAAACAACTACTGCATATACAACCGACTGGATACAATTACACAAAGATGACATTACACTACAATCACATTAATTAGAAATACACACTTTTCACTGAACTGTCCAGCTCTATTGTCTTACTGTCTTTATCAATTTGTTTTGCAAGGAAAAAGCAACCATTTCATATTTTACATTGCCTGTGCACTAGATTGAGACAATGCGCTGTAATTTGAATTAACAATGTGTGAGGTATACTTACGCAGGTATATGCTTTAAAATGGCATTTTTATATTTTATCCGCATTAAACTACAAACTTGACAAAAACAACAGGCCCAGCAAACATCCAAGTGCTAAACCCCTATACTGTCACACCCACAACTGGCAAGTGTGTAAAAATTCGCTAATTCTCATATCAAGTATTACCTTTTTTCACAAAAATCACAAGCACATTGTTATGTGTACGAATGAGCTTCTTGAAATACTTGAGGTCATCGACATTCCGAATAAGATCGCCCTGTTTAGCTTTTTTCTTTGCTCCTTCCCCTGGCTGCTGAAGCCATGTCTGAAACAGAATGAATGTACAGGCATCAACTACCCACAACTCCATAGACTAGATCTGCCACTTCATACAGGTTTACCTTTTTGGGAGGTTTACGACCTGTGTTTTTCCTTCTTGTTCCCTGCTGTACAACCAAATTCCATTTAATATGGATTTGTTTAAATGGTAAATGGTGATCAAGTAAATACTTGGTTGTGTGTGTTCATCAAACTGATAGCACAAATACTTTTGGTGTAAGGCAGATTATTTCTGTCGTAACATAGCATTTTGTTTGATGTAGGTTAATTTGCATCCTCATAGATGGTGACAGAATCGGAATGACACAGGCAGTTTAACGAATAAAAAATGCTATGTGGATTTTTATGGTTCTACCTAGAAGTCAAAAATGCAGATTTCAACCAATGTGGCCAGTGCATATATATATATATACACATATATATATTTATATATACACACACAAACTAAGCCTCTCACACAAAGTATATATATATATATATATATATATATATATATATATATATATATAAACTAAGCCTCTCACACAAAGTAAAACAGCTTCAATAACTTTCATGGAATACTACAAAAATGTGACAGGCATTCAACATTTTAAAATACACACCAATAAATTTGGTTGTTGTTTAATTTGTATACATATTGTTATTTTTGTAATAATGTTATATATAATATTATGTCTCATACAACAGTAAACTCTTGTGAGATATGTAACAACACAACCTGGTGCTCTTCAACTTCCATGAATTTTACTTCTTTGGGAAAACTTGTCAATATAAGTCAGACACGGTAACCAGACGCAATGTGCATCAACATAAAGCATGCCCAAACGTGGGATGTGAGGAGAATGATATGTATTTGTTACTGTTAGACTGAGCATGCCAGTAATGTAGATGTACTTGTGTATGTTGTTTCACAAAATCCAGCTCTAGGCAAAAACTCAAATATTTTAGTGACAATCTCAGACAGGTGAGCTGGTGGAGCAAGACCTGTGCTCACAGCTTGCTGAAAAAGTTACCTATGGATTTGAGCCACTTTTGCCACGAGTGTTTCAGTTGAAAAGCATGTAGAATCCATGAGTGTTTGTTGTTGTTTTGATGCATGTAAAAAAATTGGCTAAAGCAATTTGTATTTGGCTAAGCAAAAATTGGGAGCTTTAAAAACAATGGCTAAACAGTTTACAACATCAGAGCTAGCCCAGAATGAGTTTGGTATGCGTAGTATTTGATATTTGGATGTATTTGTCTGGATGAATGGTTCAGGAATGGATGCAAGACCAATTCTGCCTGTGCCATTTTCAGCGTTTGTGTACTTTCCTGTAAACACCTGTGAACGGGGCATCAGCCCCTGATTTGTTGGTGTATAAAGTTTTTATTTATTATTTATCTTCTTTCTATTGAGCTTGGGGCGGAAGTCTCACTTGTTAAAATCATACGTGCGGATTTGGGCTTTCCGTAACCAAATGCCTATGGAACTAATAACTTAAGTTTAAAAAAACCCGTTTCACATGTGTATTCCGTAACATACAACCGACACCTGGGTGTCAAGAAGCAGAAGAAATGTGCTCCAAATACTTATTTATGAGTACATTTATCGGTCACATAGAAAAGATTTCATAAATAGTCACCATACTGTGCACATGATTTTGCCTTTGGGTCATATGGTCTAACGCGATTTCGTGTAGAATGAGGCCAGAGCACAAACATAAATAAAACACCTGTTAGTAAGTTAGTAGTTTATAGGGGATGATTAATGATGTAACTGTATAGCCAGCAGACGGCAATTCTTAGCGACCTTATATTGAGATTCCTATTTTGTATCCGCGTTCATAAAACATCCGGTTTTCTGTGAGATGTCAGAAACACATGCATTCTGACAAAAAGGTAATTATTTCACACTTTTACATGGTTATTGTCAGGTAACTTTAGTGATATACATATAAGAATGCATGCAGACATGAAATATGTGTTTATTGCTCTGTTTATGGCATTTTTGTAAGGTTTCACGAAAATGTCTACGTTTTTGACGAGCGAGTCGTTCGCCTATACAACAGCAAAAGCCAGATAAACAAAACTGAATGGTGATTGACTTTGCCTAAGGGATACCATGCTATTGGTCATTGTTCTTAATGCTAGTCATACTATCATGTTGTAGGCTCTTAACTTTGCATTGGATTTAGGAAGCATTCAATGAGAGTGGGGAGTGGACTCCCCAAGTGGTGGTCTAATGGTTAGAGCACCTGCCTATCGATCAAGAGGACAGTACTTTGATTCCACCTCCGCCGGTTAGAAGAAGTTAGGACAATTTTGTTCACCCCACTTTGCCTGTGTCTTTTGGAAGATACAGTAAAAAACTATTGGTCCCTTCTGCCTGGTGTCTATTGGGAAGCAAAAAATCACATGCATGGAAATGGAAAAAAACATGTGATGGACTCACTAGCTATATAGAGAGTAATTATCCAGATCCAGAGATTTTGTACATAAGGAGGTGGCAATTAATGTGTTGAAACAAACTCATTTGCCACTTGTTTGGTCAGTCAACCAAGCATGCAGTTTGTTAATGTCTGTTCGTAGTATGTCATCGTTTGCTGGCGATCGAACCTCTCTATAGACAATGAAATTGTCAACAGCAAGTTGTATATAGGAGTGAACGGAATCAGGCTTTGCCTGGCTTTGCCCTTGAAGTTGAGCCTTGAGGCACCCCAGTCCCAGAGATAATGTGCAACAAAGAAACGCACAGTGCATCACATAAAGGTTATTAATCCAAATAAAACTGCCTAAGTAATCTTGACCAAATACAGCCTCCGAATTTTGAAACGCGGTTTCAGCGCAGGCCCAGGCCAGTGGCAGCAACCGGCACAGCCAAAGGCAGACACCGGGCGGTGACCGGCCAGCAAGCATGCCGCATTTAGGTTGACTGTCCACGCTCTAACCCGACATCTTTGCAAAACTACATCGCAACCCAGTTATCATCAAAGTTATGCAACACGGTAAATAGCAAAATATGCTATTGGCAGTGCATAAAAAACAATAAAAACTTACCAGGCAACAGACCAACACAACTAACAACATATGCCCCTCCATTACTTCGCCACGTCACGTGAAGCCTGCGTACTCAGCAACTTCCGCTACTATGAAGAAAAGATAGCCGACAGAGGGCCCCACTCAACACAGTTATTCATACATACTTACTTACTTATGTCAACCATGTTGTGACATGATGATTTCCTTCCAGTGGTTTCGGTTCTTCATTGCCGCTATTAGATTTGTCCCGCTGAGGTTCGTGTCTTTCTTTAGTATGTTTTGTAGAGTAGTTGTTGGTCGGCCTCTTCTCCGAGGGCCATCGGGCTTCCAGAGCAGGACCATGGACATATATTTACTAGACTGCCAGCTTTGCGCGTGCCATGCGTTGCGCCTCTAGTGGAGTTTGTGTTAGCTGCTTGGGCTCGACAGTTTGTATTGCTTGACATCGATGCGATTCTTGCGGTAAGTTAAATGTTGATTTTGTTGTACAGTTTACATTTTAAGTGAAAGCACCTCTAGGCATGGACTATATCTTTCTTTGAAGAAAATAATGTGCTAATTTATTAAATGATATGCCTTGAGGCGGCTGGATTTTTAGCAGGGGACATCTCAGCCTCAGCCAGCGTTTGAGTATATGCTAATATGCTATAGTAGCTTAGGAATTGAATGACTCATTCCTTAATATATGACAATTTAGCTTCTGTGTGTGCAGGAACATTTTTCTCAAATGAATGATCAACTTGGTTGTTTGTGTCAGGACAGCAGGGAGTAGAGAGACAGGAGTTATGGCAAAATTTTTCTCTGCCTCTGACTCTGTGTAATATGATTTTATCTGCTTCTGGGTAATCTGAACATGCATGTCTACCTTTTGTAAGATAACTGATTCATTCTGTCCATAGGCCACATCAAGTGCAGCTATAAATCTGATGGCCGAGCATAGGATATCGTACCGTAAAAGACATTCCTTCAAGCTAGATGTCATCCCAACAACATTTTCTGCGTCGAATGTTCGACGTACACCCAAGACCAAGTCGCGACAAACAACAGTCATCTCCAAGACAAAGAGAGCAGGTAGGCCTAACTATCTGACTGATTGATATCAAGGGGAAACGTATATGGCTTATTTCAGTGAAAGTGTAGCAAAACACTGCCGGTCTTTGGCCATCACACAAAATTGCTACCCTTAGGTGAACGACTTTAAAAACCACCAACCCTATTCTCATGCCTGATGGATACTACTACTTTTAATATTTGCGTGTGTGCGTGCGTATGTTTTAACAACCATCATCACATGGTACATAATCTCTTCATTAATAAAGTAATGTAAGATTTAACTAAAAATATATAATTATGTATAAGATTTAACTCAAAATATATAATTTTATTACAAAGCGTATTATATATTTAATTTAATTGCACAAACTGTTGAGTAATGTTGAACATTGAATACTTAATTCCTGATGTTGAATACCTTATTTGTTTAAGCTTCCAAAGCTGCAGTCACACTCGAAAAGCTGGTGAGGGACAAGACCCTGTGCAAAGACATCAGGAAGCTGTTCACCCAGTACCAGACCTCCAGCATTGAGCCTTCGACGGCTTACATAGCTTTGTTATCCACTTTGCTTCAAAGGTGTATGCCTTTTTGTATTATGGCAGGGAGCAGAAGTTGCCATGAGTTTGACATAATGCAGGATATATGGAAAAACATGACATTGGCTGGTAGGTTTATAATGTATCGAAAATACTGTTTTGAACCAGTACCATCTGGCAGACTGGCAAAATTCTGCAGAACATCTGCAGTTATTCCAGTACACACTGACTTTTCACGCAAGTCAAGAAGAAAGGTATTTAACCTCATGTGTTCAAGGTCAGTGGAAAGGTGTGGAGCAGGTACCCCAAACACATGGGCTGAAGCTGCCATACCAGTGTCACTTTCAAGAATAACTTGCGGCTTGACAACACTGTCCAAAACAACTGCAAGTTTAATAGTTTTTGCAGAGTTTCTGTGATGCACCATGGAAGCCAAACCTTGCCAAGATCCTTGCGAATGTCTTCAAAGCTGAAGTATGCAACATGATCAAACTCTGGCGGTGGGTCTGTGTATGACTGAAACATAAAAACGACAAAACTACTGTCTTAGGATTGGTTTATGAAAAAAATACCTTCCTTAGGAATTAATTAGTAGACTAGGTAGTGTGGCGCTGTCACAACTGGTTGCCCTCAGAGGAAGTGCCTGATTTTCCCAAGGAAAAATCACAGATTAGATAATTAAATATACCAAATTCAAAAAAAGGACAAGAAAAGATAAATAGTCAAAGCAGAAAGAAGTAAAAGTAAACACATTTGATTAAGACAGGATACCTTCAATATGCAAACAGTAATTGAGCAACACTTACAGGCTCCTGTCGGGTTGTTTCTGGTGTTTCTACAGACTTTGAAGGCATCCATAGGGTTGGCAAACTTCCAGGTATCAATGTTCTGCGAGTTCCGCTTGGACCTGTAAAACAAATAAAGTTATTTTTTGTGTTACGTAAATATATATATCATACACTTATTACTATTCTTACTGCTATTGTTTCATTGTTGCCATTGTCATTTTGTATTATTTTTGGTATTTAATATTTCAAATTCTTCAGCACTGTGTATTAACAGCTGAGCTACTACCCCCCCCCACCCCACCCCCAAAACTGTGCCTGTGAAGAATCGTGATTATGAAAATAATTTCATATAGTTATCTGCAGCTAGAGTAAGCGAAGACAGACACTTTTTGATATTATTATACCTATAAAACAGACATACATGTTGGCCCTACTTAGCTTAGCCTGGCTTTAGTCTTTACAGAACTTTACACACAGTGACACAGTTACTCACTGATTCAGGCTCTTTAACCGGTATATAGGTAAAGGTGCATTAACCTGGCCGAAATTATTAACGCTATTAAATGACAGTTTTACCTCATTTTTTCGATGCTAATGTGTTCTTTGCATCACTCCCCATCGGATTAGGTACAAAACGGACGTATATTTGCAAAAAATATTGTGTTTTAGCACACTTTTAGTGCCCAAAACAACGCTATACCGGCAATAGCCGGTGTTCTTAATATGGCGATCATCCGAAATGTGCTGTAACAATATCACGGTGACATCAGAACCGGAAAGGCGATTTCGCTGTCAAATATTTTATACCGCAGTATAAGAAAATACGAAAAATAGAACAAAAAGTGCAATTTAATGTTACGAAAAACTCTAAAAATCGACAATTTAATGTTAAAAAGCCCCCAAAAATCGAACCGGACAGGTTATTTCACTGACAAATATTTTGTACGCAGTCTAAGGGGAAAAAAGTAGAGTTCAATTTAATTTTGAAAATAAAAAAAAAATCCACCGACAACTATTTCGACAATATAAGATAATGTAAAAAAACAAAGTCATCGCACATATATCAAAAAATTATTAAAAGTTCACAGATCGTGCAAATATCTTTAAATCTTACTCATAAACAAGTGTCTTGCTTGAGGTAAAACTGTCATTTAATAGCGTTAATAATTTCGGCCAGGTTAATGCACCTTTACCCTATTTTCTCTCTTCGTTTTTTTACGTTGCATAATTGTATGCACTATACGCACAAACATCGCGGTTCTGGTGGCACCGTCGTCACCGAGGCGTGACTAGTGCGCAAATAGCACGCGCGCCATTTTTATTATGCAATCGGTTCTCCTGTTTTGATCTATAAAACTGATTAAAAGCGGCCTAAACACAATCTTTTTGTTTATATATGAACTTTTTTACAGTGACATATTATGGTATTATATAAGGAACGCATTCAGGTACAAAAATGTAGGAAAACCGTCAGCATAAAGCCCTAATAATTTAAGTAAACGATTACGGCTGGTGACTGCATTGTTTCGAGAGCGCCTCTTTCGTCCAGTGCCAGTGGCAGTGCCCGGCCCAGGCCCACTGTACAAAATACGGTAATTCAAAACGACGAGAGCGTCTTCAGCTTACCTCTAAATTCCATGTGCTGACGTTTTTCTCTCGCTCCCCACTTCATCTTCACCACTACGTACGTACTGACCGATCGCTTACATCTATCGTAGTTATTCCGATATATGCTGATACGGCATGGGCTTCTTCGAACAGTTCATAACCCTGGCGTCGACCGCCCAGGGTATAGCCTTGATTATCCAGGCTCCGTGATGTGGCGCCACCGTTTGTCGCACACATCATCGCTTGGAAGCAGTGTTCTTTTCATTATGACGGGCTTTGCATACATAATATTATATGCACCCAGATTCTGGGTGCGTACATAATTAGTAATAATAATCATCCGGGGATTTGGCTATTAACACAGTGCTACTTTTATACCACGCACAACTTTTTAATATGTTGCTAGAATCTAACAACGTCACATATGTCCAAGGAAAACAATACATACAATATTCAATAAGTCCACAAAATATAAGAGGGGTGTGGATCCAGAGAAAGATATTCTTCCAGAGATATTATATTTTGAAAATGTGGATTTTTTTTTATTTTGGCACTTGTTGGGAGACAAACAAGAAATTTAAAAATACCACTGAGGCAAATAAAAACATTTAATTTTTTTTTATAATTTTATAAGTGCACATTAAAACAGGTTTCATTCAGCTATATCATTTTATTTTTATTTGAATGTTTGCAACATAATATTATTTCCCTGAATCGATTCGTGGAAACATTCAAAAGGTGACAGGGTATATTTTCCTTCGTTCAGATTAGTGTTTGTTGCTGATTAGTGGATTAATTACTTCTTTTTAATATAAACTTTATTCAGAATGGATAAGACAAAAACTGACAGAGCGCGATGTATATAAATGAAACATGGTTTCCGGATGAATTTGCGATCTGACCAAGTTTCCAAGGGCTCAGCGAGGCGCTTCGAACCTGCGGAGCAACAAACCCGACAGTACGTAACCATCGCGAGTTGATCGTGTATTTATACAAAGCTGCCAAGTCTACCGCTTTGGCGGTAGAACTACCACTTTGTCTTCAGTTTTACATTATCTACCGCTTTACTGCGTTCAAGCCAAAATCTACCGCCAAACCGCAATTCCAAGGGTACAGTTAAAATTACTCATTTCGAATCCAAATATACGACCAAACCACATCACTTCACATAGGAAATGCATCAGAATTAAGTAAAAATACTCTAAAATTTATTTTTGTTTTGCGCCAGGACGGGAAGCCCCCTTCTACACTCTCCCCTCGCGGCCGCGGCGCGAGGAATTCGGCGCCAGATATTGATCTAATCTATCACCGTCACATCATTAAAAGCGGTAGATATGCCGTCACACGTCTGTCCTTATACGAAACACTTGGGAATGTCTGTCAGATGTCTGTCTTTATACGGGACATTTGGGAATGTCTGCCACACGTCTGTCCTTAAACGAAACACTTGGGAATGTCTGTCACATGTCTCTCTTTATACGGGACATTTGGGAATGTCTGTCACACGTCTGTCCTTATATGAAACACTTGGGGAATGTCTGTCACGTGTCTGTCTTCAGGGTGGATCCAGGGTTTAGAAAAGGAGGGGTGTCCAAGGTAATGTATGAAGCGCAACGAGTCTCGTGGGGGTCGAGAGAGGGGGTATCCCCCTTCCCAACCATTTGACGTTTTTTTTAGACAAAACAGTTGAAATGGTGTAATTTTGGACACCCATAATCTGGTTTTAAGCGAGATAAGGCCTAATGTAATCGACCCAAAATTCAGACTTGCGACGTCGTACGTATTGTCCGTATACAATACGGATTTTTGGGAGGAATACGGCTTTGGCCGTGTCCTGTTTTAATACGGATTTGCTGAATATATAAAAATTGTGATAAAATAATCCTATGTATTTTCTTGACGATGACACCGAGTCAACAGACAGGAGCCTCTGTCTCACAGCCACCCAGCGGCATGTCGATGACACCGAGTCAACAGACAGGAGTCCCTGTCACACAGCCACCTAGCAGCACTGGCACTTCCCAGGTAAGCATTATATACGCACACGCACACACCACACAAACACACACACACACACACACACACACACACACACACACACACACACACACACACACACACACACACACACACACACACACACACACACACACACACACACACACACACACACACACACACACCACTGAACGGAAACACAGACACACACAACTCTACAAGCATGCGAACACAGTTCCTAAAATCAAGTATGTTAATATTTATTATGTCATCAACTCGCTGAGCACAATTTGTTAAATTGTGTAATTTTTTATCTCCAGAAAATCAAAACACAACATGCTCCCCATCAAATGGCGGCCAAAACAATTGCATGGCGTCTTCATGCGCAAGGGATCCTACAGTCACTGGCACACGCATATGTTGACAGTCGGCCACTAGAAATTTTAATCTGGGCACAGCATAAGTGTTGTGTAGTCCTCAAATATGGCCATATCTCAATGTTGATAGAGTGCCAACAGTTGAAGGTAGGTGTGTAGGGCGCGACATTGCTGATGAGGTTCTCTCCGTCCGAACCAACGAATAGCCCTACGAACAGACACGCGGCCAACGACGCCATCGCTACCACTGCCTTAAAAGCGGAAAAATACAAGAACTGTACAGGATGGAGGAAATTTATTTCTTACCACACTGACAGGAGTTCTAGTGTCATTTGAATTCCTAACTGTAGTATGGTGAACAGGTGTGTGCTCGTTTTCTTTATAAACAAGCATCAATCTACATCATATTACATGATATTCTACACGATTCCTGCAAACGTTTGCTTACTTTCACCTACCACTGTGATTGTCGGGGAATATTGGAATGTAGTCGCGTGATGTTGAGTGGGAATCCACAAGGCGGGTCCGTGTGTATTGATTCAAACGTGTCATATGAAAATGTGATGTTGCTATAATGTTCCGCAAATTACGAACCATGTTTATAAAGGGATCACATAGCTTATAACACAATTCACATCGTGTCGCTCGCATACTCACCGTGTCTCACTCACATACACAACGTGTCTCGCTCGTAGACTCATCGTGTCACGCTCCAATAATCACCGTGTCTGGCTCGCAGATTCACCGCTTCACGCTCGCCACGTTGCTTCGTTTTCTTCAAATTGCGAGCCATGGATTTAAAGAGACCATAAAACTTTAAAAACAACACATCTTGTCTCGCTCGCAGACTCACCGTGTCTAGCACGGGACTTGTTCATGTTTGCCACCTTGATCCACAGTTGGTTGATGCCTCAACACGTTGTTCAATACTACACTATATCGGTTGAGACGTCATATGGACGAACAGGACATTAGTACATTTAGAGAACGCGCACGCACGCACGCACGCACGCACGCACGCACGCACGCACGCACGCACGCGCACCACAAACACGCACATACGCAGAGGCGCGCACCACAAACATGCACAAATATAAATGAATAAATATAATATTATTGGCACATTTCACTGTTTTCAGCCGACATTTTGTCACTCTTTAAATTTAATCTGTCATGAAAATAAGACGGTGGAAAATAGATTTAACATACGTATAAGCCTGTACCTGTAACACAGATATGTGTGGCGCCGGAAACTGTAAAGCCGTGATGACATCTGGGACTCGGTAAGTTCTTCAGCCACAGCCATTTTCCTTCGTCCAAATTAGAGGTGACATAAACCACTATGATTTTACTGACATATTTATAAGAATATGGTTAGAAAATGCAGTCGTTTTGAAATAAGTATAATATTATACACATATATGTAGATTGGAATTTGCGTTTATCACTAATTCACAAAACCGAAATCAGACATTAATGTCGTATCCTCTGTCACCTGTTGTGTTTTACTTCGACCTTACCATATCCAGTACCTTTTATCAAAGCATGGAGTGAGGAAACCAGGGAATCATTGACACCCTGAAATTAAGAATGCAATGCAAGGTAATAAACAGTTCGTGGGCCATTGTGATTCGAGGAATTGAGGGGTTCCCGGGCACATCATGGACACCCTGGATCCGACCGTGATTCGGGTATAAATGATAAGCATGAGAGGCACGGGACACTGTTTCTGAGGTGTCAACATTCGGTCGGGAAATACCGCTTTTTTCCCCTCCACTTTTTGGATGAAATGTCCAGTTTTTCGTTATTTAAAAAAACAACCAAAATTTACGCTAAAATCGATCTATGTGTTGCACACGAGTCCATCCTAAGCACATTTTATGTCTTTGGAGCCAATAAAGTTGAGCGGAGGAGGAAGTTTCCTGCTTTTTATGAGCATTTTACCGCTTTATCACGAGAACTTGGATACCTAAAATAAGGTGTGGCATAACACCCACAGTAAGAGTCATGCAGAGCTACCAAGTCTCACACATTTGGCGTGAGACTCACGCATTTGGCTTCCATCTCACGCACTCGCGCAGCTATTTGTAGATCTCACGCACATTGGCCGTTTCAATTAATAATTAATATAATCCCCTAGGTATATTTTTATCATCATCGGTGACGTCGCGCGTAATCGCTACTTTCACACACGATTATCGACAGACAGCCCGCGTGACAACCCATGTCTCCCTGCCAGAGTGATCATGATCACGGGTATGGTCGGGGCTTGTTACGAGCGCTGGACCCTCGCCTCGTTGGCACATTGACTGTCAAACTGGCAATGGACCGCCCACTGACATTTGAGCCAACAAACGATTTGCTTATTAAAAGTATACATTGGCACACAACCAGACACATCCTAGTAGTACCAACCTTGAAGCATTTAAGCCAGACGTGTGCAGGTTGGGTGAAAATGCTAGACGTTTACCATGTCATTTTTACTTTCGAAGTTAATAAAGACAGTGTGATAATTCAACGTGATGACCAGTTGTGTTCTTACATGAGAATAACTACGGTTCCGAGTGTTCTTTCTATAAAACTTGCTGCGTTCTTTTGAAATGTCTAATATTGTTTATGTTTAATATGTATACGATACGAATGACACATAGGGAATAATCATATATCATGATGTTACCTTAACTGTTTCAGAACAATTGAAAATATTTCGTCCCGTATTTAAATAAACCGCAACTGCATAAATAATGAAAATGTTATCAATCTGTCAATTATTTCCAGTGTATTATCAAAAGCTGTCCCCGGTAGAAATTTGAATGAATAGAATTGCTTTCATCTGGTGCCCTAGTTGTTGGGAAACATAACACCATTTTTCAGTGTTTGGATCCTGCCAATATTTCTCGCATGTTCCTCTACACAACATGGCAGCTCTGGTCATAGACATGATAAGCTTTATGGAAATAACATACAATAAAAAAAATTATGTGTCAAACTGTGGTTAACTGTATGTCTTCATGTGTGTTGCTGTCATGTTGCTGTGAATTACGCTCGCCATCATTAAAGTTTATAACGTTATTAGATATTTTGCTTTAGAAAAGGTCGAAAAAGGGTTATTTTGTCCCTGAGACAACCAAGGTGTGGTACGCATGTATCATGTACGTAAATTATTTGCCATCACAACTCGTCCACTCTGCAATATGTTTCAGAATGCTGGCGTTTGACTGAAGCAGATGAGAGATAATTTCCAACCTTCCACACAACATATCTTTGAAACATCATGCCATTTTTCTGGCCACAAAAGATTTCTAACACAGAACTTCTGAAAGTAACTGCTCAGATTAATATGGATGACTTGTTCACCACAAGAATCAGCCAAGTTTTTACTAAACGAAGATGACAATACGGCGATAACATCTGTGAGGTAAACCCCGAAGGACAACTAAAACGAGGTAGACTAAAGAAACCTGCGACTTTTGTGCTCTCTAACGGTGGTTTGACGTGCCAAAGTAGATGAGAAAATAATATCATTTAAGTGCACCTATTTCATGTTTTATGAGTTCCCACAATGTCCCACAATAAAATCCATAAAGCTGCTCTTTTGAATTAGCGCGTTAGCATTGATACGCGATTGTTTCAACGCACGGCAAACGATTCGCGCTAAGTGCGTGTCGTACTTCCGTCGACAATCTCAAGCGATTTCACATTTATCTTGCAACAGAGGCACAACGGGTTATTTCGAGCACCATATGTTCTAATTACAATGTCATTAACTCCAATTCTGATTGTAATACCCTATCAACTGAAACAGCGGTTCCGAATGAACTGTTGAAGGTCAGTGACAGCCACAAAGGGGTGGTACGGCTTCAATTGAATCGGAGCGAAGCTTTTGACATCGACCGACATAAACATGCAGCTTACACGCTATTATGAAAACACGGGCAACATCTTCTGTTGGGTCGAACGATATGCCTGTCATGGTTCGTTGCCTATATCCAGCACAGACAATACAGTAGTTCCGCTGCCCGTGAACATTCAAGAGATCACCAAATGAACTGCGGCTAGTCCAACAAGGCTTAATTACTGTTGACCGACCAGCACGTTCTTCAAATTAGTTTCTTACATAACAGTCCAGGCGAAGTTGGTGCTTCTGTTGACTCACCTGACAAGACCCATTTGTGAAAGACCCCACTTGCTGGTTTGCATGGCTTCGGATTCAATACACATTCTTGGCCTATGACACACACTGTATGCTTGATGCGGTGTTGTGCGTGACATTGACAGCCAGTCGGGGGAAAATTTGTGAAGATTGAAAAAGGTGTTCCAATACAAAGACGAACAAAAACAAAGTGTTCTTTATATGTGCACAGGAACGTGGTGACTAGCAGGAAACAGCGCCGTGCACGGGTGGCATTTCCCTCATGGCAGGCACGGCGACACTCTGAGAGGTTGGTACTGATCGAGTGATGTGTATAACAGCAGCTAGGCGATGGAAGTTTATTCCATCATGCACTTCCTTTATCTTCATAGCTTGAAGCTTTCAAGTTTATGTATTGATTGTTGAAATGACTGTGTTTTTTTTAATTTATTTTTAAACTACGTTATAGCGAATCCACCTACGTTACAATATTGTGTCATATTATTTATTTTCTACATATCAATTGGTGAAATTATCTGTATTGCATATCCTGTTTTAGATATTGTGTACTACTTTCTAGGAAATATTTTTATTGTCGCTGTTCACGCGATACATGAAAGATGTTCATCAACGGACTACCTGTCATGTGTGCCTCTTCGAGTTTTGCTAAGTGATTATCTACAAACAATTTCGGCTTTAATTCTCATTATATGATGAAAAGCTAGGTTTGTGAATAAAGGTCAGTTCGGTATTGTATATAGATATGATCTATTCCATTGTTGCACATTTAATTGGACCGGCAATTAATGTATTTGGGCATATATTTATTACTAGTGATATTTAATGGTGACAGATTCGTAAATTTCAGATTACTAACTCCATACAGCCCCTTCTGGGGACAGTAGCATGCTAAAGCGCCGTCGTTGTATATTTGCCCCTTATTTGATATGTGTGCTATATTTATATTTGTAATACTAATACTTGTACATATAAGGGCCAAATAAAGAGCATGTGTCTGCTTGTCTGTTGTAGGCGCCATCTTAGGTTGACCACTTCCGGCGGATGTACATAGCTATGATTGAATATGCATAATTCAATATCAATAAAATGGATTAGTAATATTATATACGCATTTTGTATCGTGTATGCTGGATCACCATATGATGTATTGTATATAATAAACATTCTAATGAATAAATATTTTCATTAGATGTCGTCACTTCAGTTAATTTAGATTGAACAGGTTTGAAAGACACACACCACAAATTCGTCTGTTTGTTCATGACATAGTATATAAGCAAAAGTAATTCCTATAGTTAATAGGTTGAGAACTATAACACACAGGGTTATGTCACAGTAGTCGGGTGGGAGACTACAGGCTTAGGGGTCGACATAGACTCTCCCTTGAATAGTTCAATAAAGCAACCAAAAGAGATCCTGTGTTGTGGAGGAGGTCCCACACACCAAATCTGTAAAGTGCTCCACTAATTGCCCGAGCCCAAGGCAGAATGGCAAAGCGTCACTCGCTTCACTGTGGTCTCTTCTTTTTTCTGTGCATTATTTTAATCTTTTGACTGACATTTGAAATTTATGACAAACTAGTGTTACAATTAGTGTTACATTGTAACGCTTTTATTTGGGAATACACACACGCACGCACGCACGCACGCACGCACGCACGCACACACGCACACACGGACACACGCACACACATCTTACACACTACACCACACCAAACGCACACACGCACCACACCACATACACACGCACGCACACACACGCACGCACGCACGCACACACGGACACACGCACACACATCCTACACACTACACCACACCAAACGCACACACGCACCACACCACATACACGCACGCACGCACGCACGCACACACAGACACACACACACACACACGCCCGACTAACTGGGGGCACACATCAAAACAGAGAAGTAATATTCGATGTAATTTTTTTATTTAAGGATATGACTTTCAACCTTGCACGGAGTGGCGTATTTGGGGCTCCAAGGTGCTTTTCATTACAACCTGTTGCGCCACTACTTTATAGCATGGTAAACTAATGGGTGACTAAGCTTGCCACCCCCACCCCCCACCCCACCACCACCACCCCCACATGGTCGTTAAACACACGTGTATCGACTGTATGACTTCTTCCTTTCGTCCAAGTATAATTTTCGTCCACCTATAAAAAAAGCGACTTGTACAATCGTTTTTCTTTACTGAAATTCCTGTATCAGGCAATCGCCTGTTCCTGGTATCTGGATCGTTGTGTCATTTGTGGATTTTACGGATAGGCACGATTCGCAGATGATAAAACGAAATATAACAAATAAGTTTCTTCACAAAGTTGTTGTCAGTTCAACATGAAATGGCGTAGATTTCAATCTCCCGGACTAATATCTTTTGCTTGTTTCAAAATGATGGAAACTACGCAATTGTTGAAAGTGTCCACTCAAATTCTAAGTTGTTGTGCCCCTCTGTTTCCCCATGTTGAGCATTTATGCGCGCGCACACACGCACGAAAGCACGCTCGCTAACACGTACATAGCCACGCACCCATGCTCGCACGCACGCATCCGTCCATGCACGCTCGCACGCAGTCACGCACGCCCGCACCAACGCACGATCGCACGCATGCATTCACACTGGCTCATTCGCAGGCACGCATGCACGCACGCACGCAGGCACGCAAGAATACATGCACACATGCACGCATCCGCGCACCTAAGCTCACACTGGCTCCCCCGCATTTATGCGCACGCACACACGCACGCACACGCCCTCGCACGCACGGAAACACGCACGTATCCACGCACCCATGCTGGCTGGCACGCACGCACCCACGCACAATTCGCTGTCTCATTATCTCCCACTTTTGTCTTCTTATCTTCGTTATTGATGTACAACTACCGTAGATGAACTGCAGCTATTCTGTTGTGGGGTCAATTATTCGTTGTTATCTCACTACTCTCCAGATGTCAGCGTTATCGTTTGGTTAGCCGAACCACTACAAAATCACACAATTGTCTACGCAGACACCAGCCAATGTCTACGAATGTCACGCTGTTTGAGTACTATTCATACAACTTACGTAGAGGAGTGACGTCACAAGACTACCGATATTTAATCTACCATTTTAAAATATGTGTTCTCCCACTGACATATTCAATGTGGATACATTTTCATGACAATAATATTACGTCGACACGGTAAAAGTTGTACTGTTCCCCCAACCCAATGCTTTAGCGAGGAACGGATTTTTGTGACACACATACTTGTAAACATACTTGTGGACCTCTAACAGTTGTCTCTCTACCACCCTCACTAAGCTCACAAAGTTCAAGTAATTACGTGAAACTTGTGAAAGCTATATTGTTTTTCCACTCCTCACATTGGGGGACGCATCGTCTGGTGATGTTTGGCCGCGCTGAGTACGATCTTTCAGCTGATTGGACGAGCGAAAACGAGGACGAGGGAGTGAGGTATGGGAGGGAGACTAATCCCATGTTGGGACGAGGGGAGAGCAAGCATTGAGATATGGGGAATATGGAGAAGATGGAATGTTACAATGAGTGGAAAGAAGAGCGAATACGGGAAAGATGGGAGGCCAACTGCGGGTAAGAGTGGCAAGTGAATGATGGGACATGGGAGATCAAGTGTTGGGAGGAAGAACCAGTGAAAGTGGGGAATAGGGAGAAAGGTTGTTGGGAGAAGGAACCAGTGAATGTGGGGAATAGGGAGAAAATGTGTTGGGAGGAGGAACCAGTGAATGTGGGGAATCTGGAGAAAAGGTGTTAGGAGAAGGAACCAGTGAATGTGGGGAATAGGGAGAAAATGTTTAGGAGAAGGAACCAGTGAATGTGGGGAATATGGAGAAAAGGTGTTAGAAAAGGAACCAGTGAATGTGGGGAATAGGGAGAAAAGGTGATGTGAGAAGGAACCAGTGAATGTGGGGAATAGGGAGAAAAGGTGTTGGGTGGAGGAACCAGTGAATGTGGGGAATAGGGAGAAAAGTTGTTGGGAGGAGGAACCAGTGAATGTTGGGAATAGGAAGAAAAGGAGTTGGGAGGAGGAACCAGTGAACGTGGGGAATAGGGAGAAAAGGTGTTGGAGGAGGAACCATTGAACGTGTGAAAGGTGTCATTGTGTGGCTGGCATTGCTGGTATTTGCTGGTTCGAATAAATCCGTGACCAAAATTAAGCAACACAGAAAAACGTTCTTCGTTAAGATTACATGTCAATACAGCGATGTGTGTTTTTTTTGGGATTTATTGAGTCTAGTTTACAAACATATATGTCGCATTGTAGTTGCAACTCGTTTCGAATACTTCGATCCTCCGTTGCCTACGCATGTCGTCTCAACCACTACGCAGTGGCCGTCAGAGGGCGCCAACGTCCGTCGTAGGCCGTGGGTGTGTTTTAGAAGACGGTCTCAGCTTGCAGATCTTAGGGGTCATCCATAAAGTACGTCACGCTCGCTAGGTGGGGTGACCGAATAAGTGTTACGGAGCATTACATGGCTGGGGGGGGGGTGTCTTGGCGATCGCTACGTTCGTTATTAAGACACTTTTTTGTTCGTCCAGCCGGTGATTTCAGACTGATAGCATTGATTGCCATGTCAGTTTTGGGGTCTATTTCAACAAAAGTCGAAAGGAAAGGGAAAGCCAACTGCACCGTGTATCAATGAAGTTTGTAAAGGCGCGATGTATAGATATATGCATATTAGGTGGGAAGTCTCTCAAAACGAATGTAGTTTTAGGAGTGTACAGGCCAAACTTAAGTATTTCATATTTGCACAACATATGGGAATCTTTTTTCAAAACAAGCGTAGTTTTTTTAGGGGGGGCGCTACGAATCGTGAAAAGGGGTGGGGTATCAAAGATGTAAAAAAATAGTGTGACGTATTTTAAGGATGGCCCCTTATTTCGCCGGAGTCAGTGTCACATCCACATCCATCATCGCGTCCAACAACATCACGTAATCATCAAGGGTAATGCAATAAATCGACCGGTAATATAATAAATCGACCGGTAATTTAATAATCGACCGGTAATGTAATAAATCGACCAGTAGTGTAAAAAAAAATTTGATGACAATCATTATGATGATGATGGTGTTAATAATGATGATGTAGAAGGTGAGGACTACTCCGAGGATTACAACCTTGTCGTGGTGGAGTAGTTTGTGTGCCTCAGTGATCCTGAGAGCTGTGCCGGCTGGGATACGTGTATCCCTAGTAGGTTTAACCATGCCGGATTGGTCGAGGGTGAGATTCCAGACTAAGAGTGATCCCTGGTCCTCCAGGCTGGGGGTTGGGCGGCAGGCTAACAACCTGCTCCCGTAAAAACAACAGATGTTACAGAAACATGTACAAGAAATCCAGCCTTTCTGATGGGTGATATTGGCGCTCGTTTTTCGACAGAGGATAGCATGAATGGTGATCGCCAAAGCCGTAAGAAAGCTAACACCAAGATAGTGCCGTTAGTACATCCACGAAAACAGATCAAGGTTGCGTGTTGGAAAGTGAGGACGATAAACGCAGCTGGTAAAACTGAGCAAATTGTAGATGAAATGAACAACAATGGCATAGACATACTGGGAATCAACGAGAGTAGGTGGACTGGAACAGGAAAAGTCAGACTTGAAGGAGGGGAGACAGTGTTGTATTCTGTTGTAGAGATCAGGCACGAGTTTGGTGTTGGGATGATAATATCTAAGAAGAACAGGAACACACTTCTCGAATGACATCCAGTGAATTATTACTGTTAGATCGATCGGAAGACCAAAAGAGACGTGGCGGCGAATGGTGTAAAAAGAACGAGATGCGTTTGGGTGGAAATCATGGGCAGAGGCGGCACAGAGGGCGGCTGACAGGCCGGAATGGCGGACTCTTGTACATGCCCTATGTGACGCATGGCGCCCAAGGGATCCGTAAGCCGTAAGTAAGAAGGCGATGATGAGGGAAATAAACGATTATGATGATGACGACAATTAAGGGATCATCTTAGCGATGATGATTATGACGATGATGATGATAACGATTATGATGATGCTGATGATAATGATGATGATGATAATAATAATGATGATAACGGCGGTGATGATGAGGGTGATAAATGGTCATGATGATGATGAGGAAGAAGATGAAAACAATTAAGCGGTCTTAGTGATGATGATGACGAAGATGATAACAATGAGGGTGATCATTATTACGATTATGAGGACGAACACAATGACACCCTCAGTCTCACCATCTTGCTCCTCCTCCTCATCGTCATCATCATCCTCATGTTCACCCTTATAACTGTTAACCATGCTGACACCCACTCGACGTTCACAAACCTATGATTAACATAGGAATCTCAGAGCGAGTGAGCCGCAAGTTTTCTGGGATATGGAATGCCGTTTGTATAACCTCCCAGGTAACGCACGGCAGTAACTACATGTTGGCACACAATAGGACCGAGTCAGACAGAGTGGTAAGGAAGAAGGGGGTCATTAAAAAGGGTCGCCTCAACAAATGAAAGAGATAATCTACACTCAGTTAAGGGATCATCTCAAACAATTATTTAAGAGATCCCTAAAAATGCTTAAAAAGAAATACCTCATCATCATTTGATCAAATTAAGGGGTCATATCAAATAACTTAGGAGAAATCTGAAAATGTAACGTGATATTATATTAGAAACTTAAGCTTAACCGCAAAATAATAAAATAAGGGATCAGCTGAAACAATTAGGGGGTTATCTAAAAAATTAAAGTTAAGAGCAATGCCAGTCAACTAAAATGTTCATTTAGCAATTAAAGGGCACCTAAAATATTTTAAAATATGACTAAAATTGAGGGATTTTATCAAAAACAGGAAAGGTTAATCTAAAAATGAGTCATTAAGGGGTCATTTAATAACTAGTCATTACAAATGAACTAGCTGATCGTCTCAAAACATTATGGGGTCATCTCATAAAATCAAGTGATCGTCTCGAAATAAAGTTAGATAAAATGAATAGGACTTCTCAAAAAAGTTAAGGGATCGTCACAAAATTTTATACGTTGAATTGCTCGCTTAAATCCATTGATATTTTTTCTACATATAATCAGTACATGTGTGCGCTGTAGATTCAGACTAAATGTCAAAACTATTTTCTTGCATAATTCGGGTCAAATACATCAGACGGCCTCCTTAGATTTATGTTCTTTGATTACATGATAATAAAATATAATTACGGTATGTATCTGTTGCGGAGTTACGCGACCGAGCACTGGCAGCGTGCAGGTGGATAAGAGAAGAATCGCCACGCCATTTTGCGGTTATGTTCTAGTAAGACGTCCGCGCTTACTGCCATTGTACTCAGACGTCCGCGCTTAATGCCGTTGTACTCAGACATCCGAGCTTAGACGTGGGAACGCAGGAGCACGTGAAAACATCGAAACGGACCGCGGGAACGCCTGAGTATATAACGATGGGGGCGGGCAAAATCAACCCCTTGCGAATCGTACAGTGCAGATCATATATTCACGACATCGATGTAGGAAAGAGAGAAAGTGAGACGGAAAGAGAGAGAGAAAGAGAGAGAGAGAGAGAGAGAAATAATTTTCATTCGGAAGTAAGGTGGAGCAACGTGTCATGTTAATTTGTCATTATTTTGTTCACATTGTTAAGATAAATTATATTTTCATTTGCACGTCATTAAGCGATATATAGGCAAACCTTTATTTCATCCGTCAACAGCGTCGTATATAAACACGTCTTGCCACAATATTTTTTTTTCAATTGCTGTAGGATATTTGATTTTCAATCTCACTTGAGTAAGATGGCGCAACGTGTCACGCTAATTAACGGATCCATCACTATGTTTGTCCGCATAGTGGCGCTTGTAGCTCTTTAGTTTGCCTGGTAACATGTATTTTGTTAAAAAGATAGTTGATGTCGGGTCTGGGGCGGTGGATTGCCCCCGAAATCACCCTTTGAAGTGGGCAAAAAAGTACATTTATTTAGGAGAACGACGCCAAGGCTAAACCAGACATCCACTTACGTTTACTAAATTATACTTAAAATAAGATTCTCAGAACGATTCAGCAGCTTGTTTTCTGGGAGGACATATGGACTGCTGTTTATATATCCTCTTAGATAGCATACGGCAATAATAATAATAATGCTTTGTGATGATCAGCTAGTTCATTGTTAAATGACCCCTTAATGACTCCTTTTTAAATTATCCTTTAATTTGTTTTTGATAAAATCACTTAGTTTTAGTCATATTTAAAAATATTTTAGGTGCCCTTTAATCGTTTAGATTAACATTTTAGTTGACTGGCATTGCCCTTAACTTTAATTGTTTGAGATGACCCCCTAATTTTTTTCAGCTGATCCCTTATTTTATTATTTTGCGGTTAAGCTTAAGTTTCTAATATAATATCACATTGCATTTTCAGATTTCGCCTAAGTTTTTTGATATGACCCCTTAATTTGATCAAATGATGATGAGGTATTTCTTTTTAAGCATTTTTAGTGATCTCTTAAATAATTGTTTGAGATGATCCCTTAACTGAGTGTAGATTATCTCTTTCATTTGTTGAGGCGACCCTTTTTAATGACCCCCTTCTTCCTTACCAATCTGTCTGACTCGGTCCTATTGTTTGCCAACATGTAGTTACTGCCGTGCGTTACCTGGGAGGTTATACAAACGGCATTCCATATCCCAGAAAACTTGCGGCTCACTCGCTCTGAGATTCCTGTGTTAATCATAGGTTTGTGAACGTCGAGTGGGTGTCAGCATGGTTAACAGTTATAAGGGTGAACATGAGGATGATGATGACGATGAGGAGGAGGAGCAGGATGGTGAGACTGAGGGTGTCGTTGTGTTAGTCCTCATAATCGTAATAATGATCACCCTCATTGTTATCATCTTCGTCATCATCATCACTAAGACCGCTTAATTGTCTTCATCTTCTTCCTCCTCATCATCATGACCATTTATCACCCTCATCATCACCGCCGTTATCATCATTATTATTATCATTATCATCATTATCATCAGCATCATCATAATCGTTATCATCATCATCGTCATAATCATCATCATCATCACTAAGATGACCCCTTAATTGTCGTCATCATCATAATCGTTTATCACCCTCATCATCGCCTTCTTACTTACGGCACACTTTCCAATTTTCCCCCTTCAGTATGACTAGGGGATTTCGCAACGATAGATTGCGTCCATCTGGTATGGTAGGGATTACAGATCGAGGTGCTGAACACTGAGGGCCTCCCACAGGTAGAGGGCCTCCAACAGGTAGAGGGCCTACCAAAAGTTGAAGGCTTACCACATGTTGAGTGCCTACCAATAGTTGAAGGCCCCACCACACATTAAGGTCCGATTGGAAACTGAGGGCCAATTGAAGACTGGGGGCCAATTGGAGAATTAATGCCAATTGAAGATTGAGGTCCAATTGGAGACTGACGGCCAATTGAAGACTGTGGGCCAATTGGAGACTGGGAGCCAATTGAAGACTGGGGTCCAATTGGAGACTGATGACCAATTGGAGACTGAGGGCCAACCGTTGACTGGGGGCCACCTGAAGCCGGAGGGCCAACTGGAGACTCGGGATCAATTGGGGATTCAGTGCTAACTTGAAACTCGGAGCCAATTGGAGACTGTGGGCCAACTGGATACTCGGGATTAGCTGGGAATTCAGTGCTAATCCACGCAGTATGCATCAGCTGTTGCCGTGTGTTGGCTTATTTTAGCTACATGTGGCAACTTTGAACACTGTTCAGAATTGTAAAAAATTACGTTCAAAGTTTCCCCACAACATATTAACTTGTTACTGCCACATGCGATCATTTTATAAAATAAAACAAGTCCATTACTTCACAGATGTATAACCCACGTTGTCTTGCAAACATTTAACGTTTTGTAATGACTACCATTCAGTAATTCCCTCGGGATTGCTAAAATGTCTATTAAAGCAGGATTGCACCAATACAATCTTAAATACATTATACCGAAAAATTATTTAGAGATATTGCTGACTGAATCTTTTCTGAATTGTTTTCATAGTTTCCCCACTGTTCAAAGTTTCTAAACACCGTGGTATTTTACAATGTTTACCTGTTTCACAACATCAAGGTATACCACGGTTTCCATGGTATATCATGATATTTTACCCTGGAATACGATGGTATATTTTCATAAGGGACCACATAATTCCAGCAGACGATGCCATGTAGGCCCGCGTTTATCTATTGACCTGCATTCCTGTCACAACAGTTAAGCCGACCGCACCGATTAAAGCCGCACGCAGAGAGACAGACGTACACACGCACGCACGCACGCACGCACGCACGCACGCACGCACGCACGCACGCACGCACGCACGCACGCACGCACGCACGCACGCACGCACGCACGCACGCGCGCACGCGCGCACGCGCGCTCGACCGACACAGAAGCCGAGATGGCGTAGGAATGAGCAGGTTTTCTATGGGGTGAATTGTAAAGCGCTTTGAACACTCCTGAGGACTGGATGCCGCCCACTATATGAACGTATCTCTATCAACAATGAAAGCCTAATCAGAAATGCTGCCGGCGCTCATGAGTAAGGAGCTATCTTGTCATCGGAAGGTTCACGAGAAAACTACGTCATAGATCCACTTGGTAACAATACGATGTGCCTCAAATGAACGTACATGTGTGGAGTGCTTAAGCCGGCAGGAGGGTGCGCAAACTCATTAATTAATTAGTTATGTTTCCCATTGATTGGTTGCTTGATTAATTGGTTGATTGACTGATCGATCGATCGGATCGATTTATTAAATTTGTTCAGTACATGTAATACACTGGCGTTCATTTGGGATATACCGGCCCGGCGCCTCCCATTGATGGGGAGCTTACCTCGGGACTAGTTCACGGTTGGAACAGCAGGTCGGCTATCAGCGTAAACAGTGGACACAACTTGCCGACATATGGGCATAGAAAGACTGGAATGCTTGACTTTAGGATGAGCCACAAAAAGGCCGTAATTTCCCTACAATTGTTGTAAATTCCATAGAAACATACTAACCATTGGCTGATACATGTGGTGTCCATCAAGTGCCAGGACACTCCCTTTTATTGTGGTCGGATTTGTGTATCAAGTCAGAATTTGTTGTCAAGACGCCGCGAGGTGGCGCACTCCTGCACTTGTTCCTCAGAAGAGAACATTTCTAAAATGGAAACGTAGGACATTGGAACACATAACTGTCATACGTAAATTAGCCGATGCCAATGATTTTACTTGCCACAAGACTATTCAGCCAGGAAAGCTGAAACATTTAAAATGTCGGACTTTTGGCAATGAGATGTTGCAGTATGAATTGGAGTTGAAAACGCGTAGGCATATTGTAGTGGTGACATTCTTGATACACCGTAGGCGTATTAATATTTTTCGAAATCTGGTCATTTTGAGACATGAATAAAAGAGCTGGAGGCGAGTGTTTTTCACCAAACTGTTCAGAACATTGGCAACACATTGCCATTGGATGTCACGAAGGCTTATAATGTTTTATGGTCACATGTTCTTTCAATCATGCAAAACGTTAATATTTACAACCAAAGGGAAAAATAACTGCGTCCTTCCGTCGTCTGTAGAACGTTTCACCACGCTGTGTACAGGGCTACTGCTGAGTGAACGCAGGTGTGGGGACCGCGAGATGTAGGCCAGACGTCATTGTTCTCTTAATCATAATACTTTATATGCATTACACAAGTAAAGCATGATTCCCGGCAGTATCAATTACCACCGATACAACATTTCTTTGTACAAGTTCCAACACGCAAATAATAGTAGACGCCGCCAGTATATCAGTGCGTTCTTTCATCTATGTTAACGTTGGGTTATTGGTGGTGGTTGATGTCTAAATATGCACAGCTAAATTGTTAGCTCCCAGACAAAACGTTTATAGCTGAACAACTCGTACGCGATAAAGGGTTTTAGACATTTGCGGTGTCGGTGACATTCAAACAAACCGAATATCAATCATCAAATACACTGTTTTTTGTCCCCCCCCCCCCTCCCCCGTTACAAGGCCCCTACCACAAGTGGCATTTCCAGCAAACCTGCAGTCACTAGCCTAAGAGACACCAGGTTCAGACGTGTGTGAATTAGTACAAGTGTGAATGAATCAGTACTGGGGAAAGTGTAGACACGAAACAGTAGACACAACGCAATTGGAAAATACCAACTACCAACTGGGGTGGGCACTGGGCAGTGGGCAGGTCGGTCAGGCAGGCAAGATTTGGAGGGAAGGACTAGACAATAGAATGTCCACTGCTTATCAGTTGATGGTTAATCATGGCTTGATTGCCTCTGCAAAAATGTCTAAAGTAAACATTTGGGGCTGGCTACTTCCAGCCAAGTGAACTCATGGGGCCATTAGATCTATGCAAAAGGCTGCATTCATGCAAAAAATATGCACCTGTAACATCTGTATTATCTATGTACTATGTAGTAGTAACATGTACTGCGTAAATGTGTGTGCTGTGTATGCGTTGCTATACAATGCATTATGCAGGTGTACAAACACATAGTGTACTACATACCCAGAGAATTCAACACCCCTTTTATCCTCAGCAATAACGATGCAATACTTGCATAGTTAATTGTCGAAACAAGCATCAACAACTTTTAACATGTGAACAAATGCTGCATGAAACCTTTGGAATCTTTCCAAAAAGTATTCATCAAATCACTTGCTGAGGGGATTTTACCACAGCACTGGAAAAGGGGAAACATCACCCCAATATTTCGAATCACGGAGAGTTGCTCACCGGACAGTTGTTCACCAAGGAAATGGAAAAGCGGACAGCTGCTCTCCCTGTGTTAATGTTATTTGATGTACAAAAAACGAAAAAAGTAGGAATTGCGGAAACACGGTTTATTGGGGGAACTAACGTAAAAATGTAATTTCCCTTCCTTCCGATCCTTCCGTTTCTGTTACTATTAAAACGACCACCAAGAGGCGCGAAATTTCTCCTCATATATTTTAGTTATATATTCTGTGATATCTATGTACATCCTGTGGTATAATTAACAAAGGACACTTCCAGACGATCAACATTTAAAAACTCAAAAATATCAGCTTCACAGAAAGTCCGTTTGGCGTCGCGGTAATCGGCGTTGCTGCTACAACTGTCATTAATAAATTTTAGCATTATATAACGGGTAAACTTTACGTTTGGTCCGATTTGATTTATTATAATTTTCTACTTTTATTATCATTATCTATATTACCTAAAACCTCAAATTGTAGTATTTAATAGGATGGCTATTATGACATGTATGAGTTCTTGTGTGAATGTCTGGAAGCCGTACTACTGAATCCATTTGGATAGCATGACATCTACGAGGAGGTTGCATTGACTGGCAGTTGGGACCAGGACGAAGGGTCAAGGGCTGCTAATCAGACTCACTTCGTCATATACCATCATCGCATTCCTCATCACCAATAATGTTTTTGAGACTGTCAGACCCATGGCCTCCAAGCTTTAAAAGAGGGTCTCAGACATATATCAAGCTTACAGTATGATCGACCAAGCACTACCTGCGCGATCTGGCAATCCTGTTTTGTGATCACCTATTTATGCAGCTTGTTGTGTAATGGTTAATAGATCTGCCGATGACCAACAGTTATTAAAACACAGCTAATATAAACATATTTTCTAGTATCTAGTTGTTCCCAGCACCCGCAAAGTTCTATTAACTGACTATAGTCTTTATAATTACATTGTGGTTAGAAAGTTATGTTCTTTTGAGGTCTCATTCAATTTGTTAGCCTTTTCAGAACTTTATCGCCAAGCTCACCTCAGTGATTCTTTAACGTCCCAAATTGAGACGGGACTGACATTAACGTGATCTCCGAGTTACCAGGGACACACAGTCAACAATGTTGAGAGCCAGTTTTTGTCATCACATGTACCGTGTCCGGTTTGCGTCTTGAATTCAGAACTTTGGCATGAAAGGCGGATGTGCTAATCACTACATTTATATTTTGGGGTTTGTAATATAAGTACACAACTTCAGTTAGTTATGTCACACTGTTCCTCGTTCTATGGTGTATGTATTTCTATGATGCGTTTTAATTTACATGGCGCAAAGGTAACAGGAAACATTTTAATCTACCAGTTTGCACTCACTGTTGTTATATGGCACTACTACTACTTTTAGCAGAATGTCTCCCGATTCAAATTCAAATCACGAATGGAATGGTGCACTTTATACAGAGTAGTTTAAAATGCAACAACAGTTTGGATAGCGCTCTTGAGTTGGTAATCTAGCCCTCCGAGGTATTGGTTCATATGTCTAAAATTCTCAGTTACACCTTTTCCCATTTCAGACACGATGCCACTACTTTCTGTAATATGAAACCTAGCTACTTTTATTATATCATTCAGAACCACTATCAGAAGGGGCTGGATGAGAAACTATTAAACACAGTTTCCTTGGCAAAGTATGTGCTGAATAATATAGAGAATGCGTGTAGCACGTTTTAGTCAAATACGTGTTAGTCTCTTTGTGTGCAAAGATACTTCAATTGTAATTGAATTGTACACATTGTCGTACGAATAAATACATAATTTTACTATTACTACACTACCGTGCCTCTAGTTTACAATAATGCCGATATAGAAATTAAAACGATTACGTGTTGTTTTAGTCACTTGTGGCATACTCGTTTTTTATTAAACATTTGTATTACTATAGTTGTTTTAGTCAATATTGCAATAAATGGCACATAACAGATGTTTAATGTTGTCTTTTCGTTTAGACATTTTCAGACACACCGCATTTTCTTCGTAGGAACAGGGCTACCTACAGGTTAAACGAAACAAAATCCGCTGCGTTTTGCCGAAACTCTAGACTCAAAAGTAATTACACCTCGTCTACTGTAGATTTGACATTCGAAGTTACACTTATGTGACGAATACAAGAAAATACATAGGATTATTTTATCACGATTTTTATATATTCAGCAAATCCGTATTAAAACAGGACACAGCCAAAGCCGTATTCCTCCCAAAAATCCGTATTGCATACGGACAATACGTACGACGTCGCAAGTCTGAATTTTGGGTCGATTACATTAGGCCTTATCTCGCTTAAAACCAGATTATAGGTGTCCAAAATTACACCATTTCAACTGTTTTGTCTAAAAAAACGTCAAATGGTTGGGAAGGGGGATATCCCCTCTCTCGACCCCCACGAGACTCGTTGCGCTTCATACATTACCTTGGACACCCCCCCTTTTCTAAATCCTGGATCCACCCTGAAGACAGACACGTGACAGACATTCCCCAAGTGTTTCATATAAGGACAGACGTGTGACAGACATTCCCAAATGTCCCGTATAAAGACAGACATCTGACAGACATTCCCAAGTGTTTCGTATAAGGACAGACGTGTGACGGCATATCTACCGCTTTTAATGATGTGACGGTGATAGATTAGATCAATATCTGGCGCCGAATTCCTCAAGCCGCGGCCGCGAGGGGAGGGTGTAGAAGGGGGCTTCCCGTCCTGGCGAAAAAAAAAATCAATTTTAGAGTATTTTTACTTAATTCTGATGCATTTCCTATGTGAAGTGATGTGGTTTGGTCGTATATTTGGATTCGAAATGAGTAATTTTAACTGTACCCTTGGAATTGCGGTTTGGCGGTAGATTTTGGCTTGAACGCAGTAGATAATGTAAAACTGAAGACAAAGTGGTAGTTCTACCGCCAAAGCGGTAGACTTGGCAGCTTTGTATAAATACACGATCAACTCGCGATGGTTACGTACTGTCGGGTTTGTTGCTCCGCAGGTTCGAAGCGCCTCGCTGAGCCCTTGGAAACTTGGTCAGATCGCAAATTCATCCGGAAACCATGTTTCATTTATATACATCGCGCTCTGTCAGTTTTTGTCTTATTCATTCTGAATAAAGTTTATATTAAAAAGAAGTAATTAATCCACTAATCAGCAACAAACACTTATATGAACGAAGGAAAATATACCCTGTCACCTTTTGAATGTTTCCACGAATCGATTCAGGGAAATAATATTATGTTGCAAACATTCAAATAAAAATAAAATGATATAGCTGAATGAAACCTGTTTTAATGTGCACTTATAAAATTATTAAAAAAAATTAAATGTTTTTATTTGCCTCAGTGGTATTTTTAAATTTCTTGTTTGTCTCCCAACAAGTGCCAAAATAAAAAAAAATCCACATTTTCTAAATATAATATCTCTGGAAGAATATCTTTCTCTGGATCCACACCCCTCTTATATTTTGTGGACTTATTGAATATTGTATGTATTGTTTTCCTTGGACATATGTGACGTTGTTAGATTCTAGCAACATATTAAAAAGTTGTGCGTGGTATAAAAGTAGCACTGTGTTAATAGCCAAATCCCCGGATGATTATTATTACTAATTATGTACGCACCCAGAATCTGGGTGCATATAATATTATGTATGCAAAGCCCGTCATAATGAAAAGAACACTGCTTCCAAGCGATGATGTGTGCGACAAACGGTGGCGCCACATCACGGAGCCTGGATAATCAAGGCTATACCCTGGGCGGTCGACGCCAGGGTTCTGAACTGTTCGAAGAAGCCCATGCCGTATCAGCATATATCGGAATAACTACGATAGATGTAAGCGATCGGTCAGTACGTACGTAGTGGTGAAGATGAAGTGGGGAGCGAGAGAAAAACGTCAGCACATGGAATTTAGAGGTAAGCTGAAGACGCTCTCGTCGTTTTGAATTACCGTATTTTGTACAGTGGGCCTGGGCCGGGCACTGCCACTGGCACTGGACGAAAGAGGCGCTCTCGAAACACTGCAGTAATCGTTTACTTAAATTATTAGGGCTTTATGCTGACGGTTTTCCTACATTTTTGTACCTGAATGCGTTCCTTATATAATACCATAATATGTCACTGTAAAAAAGTTCATATATAAACAAAAAGATTGTGTTTAGGCCGCTTTTAATCAGTTTTATAGATCAAAACAGGAGAACCGATTGCATAATAAAAATGGCGCGCGTGCGATTTGCGCACTAGTCACGCCTCGGTGACGACGGTGCCACCAGAACCGCGATGTTTGTGCGTATAGTGCATACAATTATGCAACGTAAAAAAACGAAGAGAGAAAATAGGGTAAAGGTGCATTAACCTGGCCGAAATTATTAACGCTATTAAATGACAGTTTTACCTCAAGCAAGACACTTGTTTATGAGTAAGATTTAAAGATATTTGCACGATCTGTGAACTTTTAATAATTTTTTGATATATGTGCGATGACTTTGTTTTTTTTACATTATCTTATATTGTCGAAATAGTTGTCGGTGGATTTTTTTTTGATTTTCAAAATTAAATTGAACTCTACTTTTTTCCCCTTAGACTGCGTACAAAATATTTGTCAGTGAAATAACCTGTCCGGTTCGATTTTTGGGGGCTTTTTAACATTAAATTGTCGATTTTTAGAGTTTTTCGTAACATTAAATTGCACTTTTTGTTCTATTTTTCGTATTTTCTTATACTGCGGTATAAAATATTTGACAGCGAAATCGCCTTTCCGGTTCTGATGTCACCGTGATATTGTTACAGCACATTTCGGATGATCGCCATATTAAGAACACCGGCTATTGCCGGTATAGCGTTGTTTTGGGCACTAAAAGTGTGCTAAAACACAATATTTTTTGCAAATATACGTCCGTTTTGTACCTGATCCGATGGGGAGTGATGCAAAGAACACATTAGCATCGAAAAAATGAGGTAAAACTGTCATTTAATAGCGTTAATAATTTCGGCCAGGTTAATGCACCTTTACCGGTATATATGTAAATTTGCAACTTCACTGAACAGTTATTAACCAATTAATTACAATACCAAGAAACTTACCATGTTTGAAACAATCATCTGTGAAATGCCTGTAGCAGATCTTGGCATTGTCAGCATCGAAGCTGCTGTCCATTCTTATTGATACCAATGATGGCATGCAGCAAACGGGCTCTCCATTCGGTTCCCTTCGGTAGACAATCCTCTGCATTTTGCACTTGTGCAAGCGCAATCGACTATGGCATGCAGCAGTTGCTGCCAACGCTTTTTGACATTTTGATCTGTGCAACTCGAACGCCATTTACATTCAACCGGCGACGCCGGAAGTAAACAACTCAATGTGTCCGCGGCGGGCGCAAAATCGAACTCGTTCGCGCATAACGCGGAGCTGGCAGTCCAGTAAATATATGTCCATGGCAGGACTTTGTTGGCGTCTTCGTCATGGCGTGTCACATGACCCGCCAGACGAAGACGCCGTTGTCTCACGATGGTGGTGATCAGTGGGCGGGAGCCGTACTCTTGAGTGCCGAATAAACGTATAGCTATAGGCCAAATAACAGAATAGGGTGGCAAATCGGTCACATTTAATAATAGTATAGTGCCGAATAACAGTATAGGGGGGCAAATTGTTCAAAACAAATGATAGTAGTGCCAAAAAAAATCACTAGTATATTTGTATTTTTAGCGCCGAAGCAATTTTTTTACTCGACGGGAAGCCAAGGGCAAGGCGTCCCTAGAAAACTACGCGGATCGCCTGTATTTTGGGTTTTTTCTGCCGAATATGTATAAACTTTGTGCGTATTCGTGTCACCGCAGATATAGTAAGCGCATTTTATATCTGTGAAAAACCGGGGAATTTTCCATTTTTAAATGGGCATTAAAGTTTTATTGAACTGAATACACAAGCCCGTTCCAGGGTAGGCAAAGTCAATCACCCTACAATTTTTTTCTATCTGGCTGTTGCTGTAGTAGGGGCGAAGATCTCGTTCATCAAAAGCGTAAGTATTTTCATGAAACGTGAAACCTTACAAAAACGCCATAAACAGAGCAATAAACACGTCTTTCGTGTCTGTATGCATTCTTATATGTATATCACTAAAGTTACCTGACAATAACCATGTAAAAGTGTGAAATTATTACCTTTTTGTCAGAACGCATGTGCTTGTCAAAGTTTGTATATAACCGGATGTTGTTGTGAGCGAGAATAGCAAACGGGATTTCCATAGATCTATATAAGGTCACGCTAAGAATTGCCGTCTGCTGGCCATAGAGTTACATCATTAATAATGCCCCTATAAACTACTAACTTACTAACAGGTGTTTTATTTATGTCTGTGCTGCTGGCCCATTCTGGCCTCATTCTACACGAAATCGCGTTTGATCATGTGACCCAAAGGCAACATCACGTGCACAGTATGGCGGCTATTTATGAAATATTTTCTGTGTGACCGATAAATGTACTTATAAATAATTATTTGGAGCACATTTCTTCAGTTTCTTGACGCCTAAGTGTCGGTTGTATGTCACGGAATACATATGTGAAACGGTTAGTGTGTATCGATTTAAAAACTTAAGTTATTAGTTCCGTAGCCAATTGGCTACGGAAAGCCCAAATTGGCGAGTTAGTAAAACCCGGTGTCGACTTTCGCCCCAGAGACGAAGAGTGGGGCGAACAATTTTGCCTAGTTCCAGGGGAAACCGGTTGCTACCGGTTTGAGGCGCTGCGCACGGCGGCCATTTACGCTCGGTTTACGCGACGATAAAGCGTTTAAACTAATAATATACCATGTCGTGCTCCCGAGAACTAAGGATTCTGACGGATTCATCTAATCATGGAATTCTAACGGTCTAATCTAGGATCCTCAGAAGCACGGGATCCCGTTAAATTCACAACTGTCGTTCGAAAGGATGAAAGCCGTCAGAGGGAGCCACATGCGAATCTAGTTGGGAGCAAGTGATTTTAGCGCGTTGATGATTGATTAGCGCTAGCTATACGGGTAAGACCACAGTTGACTTTCCTGTTTATTGTTTCACACGAATGTAGGGCGTATTAAATTGCGATATGTGATACGCATAATTTGCCACGATTATCGGAGAATATAGGCTGGCACAAATGTTTAAATTTAATAATAATATAGTACCAAATAAAGTGCGTATAGGTAGGTATATCAAATTCCGCTAGATGGCGTCACTTTGTCGACAAAAATAGCGTCGTTTTATGTGTCCCATATTTGGTACGAAGGCGTGACTCTCGCGTCACATAGTCGCGGGAAAAGCCAAAAATACTCAGTATGCAAATGATGTGGCCGACTTTGTTTACCTTCATATCGACCAATGAATGTCTTCTTTACATTATGGGTGCGGGAATTTTTTCATTCCGACGCTTTTGTGACTCTACGAAGGTGAGTAGGTTTTGTTTTGCGAATACTTGTTAAAAAGTAGATATAATAGAAAGAAGAATTTTATATGAATAAAAAGAACAGTACAATAATTAGTTAGCTTTAAAATGATGTGCATATTATTACAGTGCACAGCTGCCGTTTTTTAGAAAAACGTGAGCAACATGACCCGGTGCTCGCTAATTTGTTATGTTTTGTCGTTCGGAAGCTACGGTTGGTGGCTTTGCGTAAACGAATATTTTAAAGACCCTTCGTCGCATCGTAATCTGTTGACATCCGTATTCCTGCAGTTAACTAATTGCATGTTTTGTTAATAAAAGTTATTATAAATGTATTATTTTTGTCTATCCGTAAATATTTTTATGTTAAACATCACGAAAGGTAAATTAATGCAAGATGATTTGACAGCGTCATGGCGTCATTAACTGCTGGCACATTTTGTTTATAGCATTTGTTATATATGTATTTTTGTAGTTTGTGTAGCAGTATTTACTATTTGTTATGTAAGAAATTGTTTTATTGTTTTTTTGGTTGCGTTTTATTGCATACCTTTTTTACTGATTATATAATTTGTAAATTGTAACAACTGGTGTGAGTTGTGTAGTGTTTCTAAGGTATGCATTGATAATGAATACTTTATGATGAATAAAAAATTGTTGTGTATTTGTATATATATATGTTCGGTCGCCTTCCAATGTTCACTGTTAAAAACCAAGTAATAATTTTTTTAAGCTGCAGATACTTTTCACTTTAATATTTGATTATGCATATTTTATACTTAATATCTGCCACCATTTGTGTTTTGTTAATTTTAATTTGCAGTGATCATTTATGCCAACTTGAATATTCTCTTAATTATCGTTATTTTATTTTACTCATTATTTGACATCTTAGATTTTAGAAGATCCAGTTTTTGTTTGTGCAAGATTTACTGTTATACAATGTACTTTTGATATTTGTAAATTTTATCATCTGATAATATCAGATATATAATATTATAATTATTAATTTCATTATTCAAAAGTATTTTGTGTTACAGGTAAAGGTATTCAACAGCAACTTGTGTGTACAGATGTCAGCTAGTTTGTGAGTTATCATCAACATCATATAAGACTTCATCTCAGGACAACTGTTCCTTTCTTCAGTGAAGATTTGAGAAAGATTCATCGTCCATCGATGAGCGACATCAAAGTGATCAATTCTGGTTTTGACAAATGTGCTATCGTCTATGATAGCCATACACTCTTACACATGGAAATTATTGCCATACACTCATCTAACATGATAAACAAAATCATGAGCTTGATGCTGAGACAGTGTGCTTGTGGAACATTGACACACTATTGCATTTGCCTGCAAGAAATAAAAAATATGATGAACGTAGACAGGCATTGACATTGTCTGAAGAAACGTATGTACATATAGAAATAAATAGTTGCTTTTGAATAACATGCTATAACTTTTTCATAATTAATACATGGTGAAATATGTACAATTAACTGTAATATACTCTAAACACATACAATTATTTTGATGCCCCTAGCCCTGTATGGGTGGACCAACTTATTACCATGCTATTACTCCCTGTAAATAGGTCAAGTGTGAAATGCAGGTAAACTAATTAGGTAATGTAAAATTATATGGTCACATAGTATTCAAGTTGATAAATTGACATTTTTCATCCATTAAAAGTTAAATAGGCACATTACCTATTAAATAACAGCTAAAGTAGCCCATTAATCCACGTAAATAGGTCATGTGTGAAATGTAGGTCAATTAATTAGGTCATCAAAAATATGGATTTACCAAGTCACATGACATTGAAGTAGATACATTGACAATTTCCATCCCATAAAGGTTTAATAAACACATTTACTAATTAATTACAACCAAATAATGCCATTACTCCATGTAAATATATTATATATATTATTAACATTAGTTTCTGAGTCATATACCTTTTTATTTCACATCAATGTGTTCAATACATTAAAAACTATTGCTATTTTCATATAAATGAAATACAGTCCTCAGCATTCCGGGTCACAAGAAATGGAACCAAATTGTATTGACATCAATGCTAATTTTAAGAGATCAAAAAGTGGAATAACTTCGGAAATAATGTAGATATCAACAAAATTCCCAAAGTGTTATAAACTTCATAACATATATAGGACACTCTATCCTGTGGAACCATTTAAATGATCATCTGATCGATTTGAAATTTTTTTCATCAAATAAATACGCGTATAGGGACGCTTATTCGGCACTCAAGAGTACTGTTCTTGGTTGGTTTAGTGGTGGCGCCATGACACATTTTTAGTTTTCTGCAGCATTCTTCTTTAGGTGCCAACCAGTGCATTTTCTACTGATTGTGTTAGCGACCACGAATCGCATCCATATATCAGGATCGGTTCAACCGTCGTCCTGAAAATCTTCAGTTTGGCGAGTCTGCAGATGGGCGCTCTCCAAACTTTGTCAAAGGCGTGAACTGCTGCCCATGCCTAGGTTTTTCTGCACTAGATGTCATGCTGTGAGTTAGTGTAGGATCCGAGATATTTAAATTCCTCTACTTTCTCAATTTGACTCCTATCTGATAAGTGAACGCTATCATTACATTAGCAGACGAGTTGGTATGCATGTACTTTGTTTTGCTTGGGTACATACATACATACATACATACATACATACATACATACATACATAGTATATACATCCTCTTCAGCTCTTCTAGGGCCAAACTAGCAACCTTTTAGCTGGTCTTGACAAATGTTTGCGCGCATGGGTGGAAAGTTGTCATTTTGTTCAAAACTGTATTTTCCAAAATATTTTAAAGACATGTTCACTGGTAATAAATATGTATCATCTAGACCAAAAAGACAAAGAAAGGTACCACAACGCTTTACCGATACAGTAAATAATTTTCCCCAAAACGATGACATTAACATCCAGATTAAACAAACTAATACAACATACTGCCGCCTTTGTATCAGACATACAATACCACAATTACTTCAAGAAAACTTTCTTCCACAAATTGCCATGGAGAAAATTAACATCCATTCCTATCAAGGCTTTGTGAATTACTTAAAAAAATATATCAAGTAAATATGACTTGGAATGTAATATTAATAACTGCTACATCTGCAAAAAAAAATATGCCAGCTGAAGCCTAGAAATGTATGGTATGCCTTTGTCATCGTTGTCACGATAAACTGCATTAATTAATAATACATAGGTCTGTAATGTAATGTTATACGGAATATTCATTCAGTAATACTACCACTATACTATCAAAACAGTTGGTATTTGAGCTCCTCACAATACAATTTGTAAAGGATAAATTTGGAACTAATGTATTATTTTTACTGTAAAGATTTTAATTGTATTTTTACAAGTATAATGTATTTATCCTTTTTCTGTATTATTTAACTTCTCTGTAATCATTGCATGATAATAATGATAAGTATATTCTATTCACATTTACACACACACACACACACACACACACACACACACACACACACACACACACACACACACACACACACACACACACACACACACACATTTTATTCATATTATTTGCACTGTGTGTAGTTTTGTTAGTATTATTTGGTAGTATTATTATCACTGTTGTATTTGTAGGCAAAGCTAGGGATAATCAAAACTATGTAAACTATGTACAAACTGTTATTTGACTCTGTATATATGATCTAAACAAATAAACTTCACTTCCCGAACAGCTTTCGGCTAGTTCCGAGAGGGTCGCAACCCAGAGAGGCGGAGCTTGTCAGCACCTGTCACCAATAAACAACATGGCTTCCGTGGAAACATACGGTTCATCGACAACAGAGTTGGAGGTACGTTATACCACAAATTGTTGTAAATATTCTGTTTGTCGGGGTGTTTGTGAAATTAACTTTATTTAAGATTGTATTGTTGCAATGAATATTATCAACAAGATATGTGTCCGTTAACAACATTCTATATTATCCATATATTTGATTTATGATCGTTGATTTATCCGTCGATCCTCGTTGTCTCGAATCGACCTGCTAAGCTGAAGTAAAGCCCTGTACCACGGGCAACTGAATCAACAACTCAAATTAATTCAATTACAAGTTTGGATTATATGATAATTGTCAGTAGACATTACTAATGGTAGTACTCAAGTCTCTAGGCAAAGTCAATCGCCCTACAATGTTTTTCTATCTGGCTGTTGCTACTAGTACAGAGACGAAGAGCGGGGCGAAATTTTTTGCCTATCAAGTCTCAAGTAGTTATACTCCAAACAGCCCAATCTTGAGCTAACGCAGGAGTTTGGATACGGGCAAAGTGGGGTGAATGAAATTGCCCAAGCTTCGAAACGGCGGAGGTGGAATCGAACCACCGTCCTCTCGATCGACAGGTGGGTGCTCTAACCATTAGACCACCGCTCCCCACTGGATGGAGCAGTATCCCAGCAGGCACACCAATGTCGTTTTGACATTGAAAATAGGCAGAGATAAGATCGCGACGTCGGACAACATATACGCAACGCCTATGCAACGTCGATCAACCTGCGTCGTACCAACGTCAAAGTTTGACGTTTGGACGTCGAATGGAGGTCGGTAGGCAACGTACATGAGTGGACAACATACACTCAACGTCGATGTAACGTCAATCTACCTCTGTCGTAACAACGTCAAAGTTTGATGTTGTTTGGACGTCGAATTTGGGTCGGTATGCAACGTACGTAAGTGGACAACATACACGCAACGTCAATGTAACGTTGATCAACTTCCGTCGTAACAACGTCAAAGTTTGACATTGTTAGGATGTTGAATTTGGGTCGGTATGCAACGTACGTAAGTGGACAACATACACGTAACGTCAATGTAACGTCGATCAACCTCAGTTGTAACAACGTCGAAGTTTGACGTTGTTAGAATGTCGAATTTAGGTCGTTACGCAACGTAAATAACTGGACAACATACATGCAACTTCAATGTAACATCGATCAATTAACCTCCGTCGTAACAACGTCGAAGTTTGACGTTGTTTGAATTCTGCTGTTTGAAGTCGTCTCTGGCCTGTGACGCCATTCTAGCAGCTGGGACAGATGAATTCTTGATGATGCTGGTGACAGGGGCACATCAGTGTAGTGGTGTGACAAGTAGCCGACGGTCTTGGGGCTGGCATCCCCAGATCCTCCAACGATGACAATGCTTCCATCCACTCCTTCACCAGCGAAAGAGGGATGCTGAAGTAAAGCAGTACCATGGAAGGACTCCTTCGCTGTTGTTGTACTGGGGCTGTGATCTATGTTATCTACAGCGGCAGTTGCGAACACTTTGCTACGCATCTTACGAGGGCAGACCACTTGCTCTCTGTTAAAATTTTGGCAGACACTGTTCCATATCTGAGTCGGAGAACGCGGTCATAGAAGTTGCTCATGCCCAGGTGTGACAGCTTGTGTACCAATTCCCTTTTACGTGTATGAGCGTACAACATCATCCCTGCGTACATGGGAACTGGCATCTCCTGCACAGCTTTGTGCCCGACAGTGACGGATACTGTGGTGGCACACGTCCTCTTGTGCTTGATGCTGTTGACCTTTGGGCGATGGCAAGTGCCGCAGGGGTTGAGTCTGCCATCTGGTCCTTCATGCTGGGACCCTCCAGGAACATGTTCACCAGGGCAAGCAGCAGTGATGGCACATATTGTTATTGGCATCTTTCAGGGAATCCATTGAAGGGTTTGGCTTCTCCAAACATATGGCGATGCACGATCTGTGCAGCACATGCAAGATGGACCGCATCGTTGTCATTGTCGAGCTCTCATGCTTTGGCAAGAGCAGCACCGACGTCTTCTTCAAATGCCATCAGGATATCTTTCCTCTTGTTGTGCGTCCGCATGTCAGGGAACTGGACGAGGAGTCTCTGCTTGAGTCGTGTGGAGTGGACCCTTGTGTCGAGCTTGACTTCTAGTTGTTCCATTCTGGACTGGTCCTTCAGACTGGGCCTTTCTGGCATGACTGTACAGAGTCCCATTAAGCGCTTGGTATGATACTTGGCTTCCAGGGCTACCATGTCCCCGGCACTGAGTCGCCTCAGCAATTCTGTGTCTTCATGAAGGACTGCGCAGGCTCGCACCCGGCTGTCCATTTGAAATGTCGCTTGATGGAGACCGTCGGTCCCAGCAAGTTGTCCGGAGAAGAAACAAGCTTCTTGTGCCATATTCTCCGTCCTCGATGAGCGTGAATATGACCTGGTGCATTTGCATGAGCCTGCATGTATGATGGTACTGAGCATTATTTGCAACCATGGCCGCTTCAATGCCATGGCCTTCATTGAGTCTTTCCAACTTAAGTGTTCCTGGAAGTTGTCCAAGCTCATTGAATTTGATGAAATTCTCTGCGAGTGAACTGTACCCACTCTCCATGTCTTGTCGCGTCTGGGAAGAACATGTCAGTGCTTCTGCCTTTTCCTCTTGACAAATGATACCTTCCAGTTAGTCTAAGTCTACTACTACTACAACTACTACTACTACTACTACTACTACTACTACTACTACTACTACTACTACTACTACTACCACGTGCCAAGCCAGTTATTGTTATCTACATTCCCATTGGCTTCCATTCGGAACCTTGCTGTCTAATTAGACAAATTAGACTGATTTTTTTCTTGTACAAATCAAATAATTTGCTATTCCCTAAGCACCCTTGGACCTTCATCAAGCAATTAACCTCCACTGTCAACCTGCAAACCTCCCCAGTAGAGCAGGTATATAAAATAATAACTGCAGGTGGCCATTTTGTAAAATGGCTGCCCCTGTCGTCAGGGGCCAAACCTGCGCTGGCTCAGCATTCAGATCTGTTCAGAATATGTGTGCCAAATTTGGTGCTTTTATCACAAAATGCACAATGTAATGGATATATATGTTGGTTTTATGCCGCCCCACTAAGAAGAGACATGGCACTTCCCATGCATGCACACAAACAATAGTTAAGACCAGCAAAAAGGATAATAGCCTGGCCCTAGCTGTTCTGTTCAGTGTGTGTGTTGGGGGAAGGGGGTGTTTGGAAGGGTGAGCGTTTGTTGTTGCAGCTGCATGGACTGAAATTATTCTGTGTGTCGTACTGTGTTACTAATCTTTGTTAGTTCTGATGTAAACTGCAACAAGCGCACATGCATTCTACTTGCTTTTCAATGAAAATGCTACTGGCCAAATTGGCTCAGAAGGGTAATTTTTGTTTAGCAAAATCTGATGCCATGTGGTCTATGGCACAAATGAACACCGGTAGCACTAGCCTAGCTAATGATGGAGATGATTCTGTTTCAGACACAAGTTTTCACACTTACACTGCATGCACACAATACTTGTGGTGGGAGAAGCGCTTGTCACCTTCTCGTGGTTCCTACTGTGGATCATGACAGCAAACTTTGCTGTCATGTGAACGAAGAACAGCGCGCACCGACACTATCTTGTAAACCGTGGATATTGTGTTTGTTTGTTTTATACTTATGGGCTTGGTGCTCTGCAAAGTCATATCGGTTGCTGACTCGAGATTGTAGGTGCACAGTTTTGTGACCTTAACATGTCTAGAGGGAAATGTGGTTGTTACCAATTAAATATTCAACTGCCACATTATTCACACAGCTTGACGTCTAAAATGATGGTGATACGGCGCCTATTTGTATGATGGCAATAGTGTATATTGCTGATAATCTTTGCTAACTGCTTTTGTAATAAATAAATAAATGCAGTCAATATTTGTTTTGTAGGTATTTCCTCACACTCCACAATAACACGAAACTCAAGGCAGGTACTGTGAATAGTATAGTTTTAAGTGAGCATTTTTTCAAGTATATATTTTGCACTAGTACGCATAATTGCAATACTTTTCGACAGCTCCAAAGTTATCGTCCTATTAAAACACCTTGAAATTTACTTACATATATAATTTCAATATCATTGATTTTTACTTAAGTACTGGCTTTTTTATAGTTACTAAATAGCATGAAATTAAATTCCAACACATTAAGTGATAATTTATTAACTACAAACAACAACAAAAAATATTGGTGTCATCAGCAAAAGGAATTCAATTTAACAGTGATGAATTACATGTATGTAAAGCACCTAGATTGATCGGGCCCTGTATATCTACTTTATTATATTATCATTTGTAAGCATCACTTCTATCCAGCTGCACTGTTCGCTGCTTGTATACTATGCAATGGGGCTCTCGAACGAACGAACAAAAAACGAACATGAACGAAGAGTCATCACGGTTACACGCAATCTTTACGCTGCATATCAAGCGTATGTAGTAGTATCATATATGCATATGTAATATTTATTTAGAGAGAGACCAAACCACGCCACTACGACAAGTGGACAACAAACCAGGAGAATCTTCACAAATATCAATGTGTGATAACATTGTACATGCACAACTACTCAACACATTTGGAAACAGTTTTATTGAGTAATACAAAGGGTTGTTGTACATTTACATACATTTCAGATGCAACTGTTACTACACAGCATGTTTTACTTAACTAAGACATGTACTTGTTTTGTATCAAAGAAATTAATGGTTAATAAATTAGTGTTACATTGTACTCTTTTTGTAGCAGTAATTTATTTCAATTATTTAGATTAATATGGAATACAAATGCTGATCAAAATACTAACAATAAATAAATAAACTAATACTGTTGAGGACAAACTGATACTGCTAATAAACAGGGTGGAGTAATAAAACAGAAACTGTAAAATGATTGTTTAGTCAGATGTGAAATAAGTTCTGTAAGAAATATGAATATAAATAATAGTCAATTAATAAATTATTATTATTCCATCTAATGAAGTATGTAATACAAATTCACATTATTATGTGTGACTATTCCAGTAAATATTCAATGATTCAACCTCAAATTTGTTAGTTAGGGAATGTGAAAAAAATTATTATGCACCCCGTTCTATTATACCTATATGAAAGGTTTGTCATGCTGTTTAACTACCTACTCCATCTATCTACATATATTATAATCACTTTATTAGTTGTTTATAGATAATCACTTATAATAATAAAAAATACACTGTTCAACTTCTATAAAGGCTTCCTAAATTTTCAGCGCTGACAGTCTTCCGATTTATTAGTATAAAAAACAACTACGGATAATGAATAGATAAACTATATCTCATGAAAATTCAATTTGATTTTACAGGATTTTACAGAAAATAAATTGTTTAGTGTAGATTTTTTATTAAGATTACTATAAAGCTTTGCATCTCCATAATTCCTGATAATTTATCCCAATAAACATGCACCTTTTAGGGTAAAATATAATTTCTGCTTTGTACAATCTGGATTTAAAAATAACCAGTGCACATTTCTGTGTAAAATCCAACAACCATGTCGCAGCATTAAGTCAACTAAATGCAAACAAAATGGATGTATCAAACATGCCATTCATTAGAAATAACAAGCAATGAATTCCAGCACAGGTGGAGTGAAATGGAGTGTGCTTCACATATCTCATACAGAGAGCATTAGCTAAGTAAACCCATGTAAGAATCTGAATAAGAATCACAAAGCAATGTTGCATGTTGTCCATTCTAACCAAACCTCCATATTATGTACACAACACTTTCCATTATGGACAACATTTTCCATTATGGACAACAAGTCTCTGTCAGTCACGGTGTTTAGCTTTCCATTAATACAAACAAGCTGTATATGTATATATATAAAATAACAAATACACGTATCAGTTGCACATAACTACATACAAAATTCATTACAGTGAGAAATCTTAAATTACTAAATACATAGCATATAGAGAACACAGAACACACAGAAACATAGACAATAATTTTATCACAGAAAGAAATCTTTAAACTAACTCATGTAAATACTCGGTTCATTTGTACACAACTAAAAACAATTTATCACAATGGCCAATCTTAAATTAAACTGATACAAATCAAGTGTACAACGTTAAAGAACAATTCATCATACGATAATCAGGTTTGCATATTAAATGCAGTCAAGATCCCTTTTGACAGAAATTAGATTTATAGACCCGCAGTCGACATCATGATCATGACCTGAAGATGTTCACTGGAACATCTTTACTGAGTCTTCAAATCTGCTCATATCAGAAGCCATCAAACTCCTCAACTGATTTAGCCAATCACAAATCAGGTTCCTTGATGTACAAATCTGTAGTGTGTGAATAGTTTAAGTAATATATACAGTCAGTTTAATAAAAGTGTGCACATTTTTTATAAAATCATCAATCGAATTGACTTTGATGGTTAAACTGGGTAACCTACCAAAGTGTGAATATTTATGGTGTTACAGTATATATATAGAGCCGGATCAGCTTTGCAATTTTTTCTGGATCTGTTAAAACATTATTGAAATGTTTGTTTGATTATTTCACGAAAACTAAACAACAAATTTGTACAAATGAGCTAGCAAGTTATGTGAATACTAGATAGGTTCATTTGTTCATAAAATGAGTCTGAAACAAGATGTGCAAAACAATCAAATTGAGGAGGGTCCATTAAACCCAAATAAAACTCACTGTGTACATAAAATCGTAGATACAATCAAAATGTTGCCAGTAGCAGTTTAAAGCAAACATTAGTGCATAATAATGATCACAATAACTCCCCGAAACATTCCCTGTGTGTGTTATAGCATTCACGGTTACATTTTAATACATATATATCAAATCATTTTTCAACTTATGGTGGGTGTCAGTACCCAATTAAACAACTTCTCTGCCATGAAATCAATAATCCAACACACACATTTACTACCCTCAATTCCTTCCAGAATAAACAGTAGAAATGCATGTAGTCCAGAGACTTTGAGAAAGGTTAAATTATTAAAGATATGCTTCATTATACTATATCACAGCTTCGCTTCATGCAAGTAAAGGATTGGGAATGCATTTGATACACACAGTCCAAATAAATATCCTTAACCAGTACTAATTCGATTAACTTACAACTATGCTTAGCTGCAAATCTAAATAACGGTTCAATAAATAAATGGTATTTTCACATTTCTGGTGGTGTTCATTAAAATAATTAGAGTACTCCCTCCAAGCGTTGTATGGTATTATTTAAACAGACATGGGTGTTTTATTAGTGTATTTAGATAAAGAATTAATTCAATATAAAAATGTATTTCTTATTTACTAAAATGATGGTTTAACGTGCATCATCATATAGTCGGTGGTTATTTCACTACTAAGCCTACATGGATGCCCAAGAACATATTAGCTTAAACCACTATTTTGTAGCACGACAGTTCATTGGCTGATGAGGGTATAGGACAAAGTTTAGTTGCATGTATGATGAGGTGGATCCAACAAGGATGGTCACAAAACAACACCACTGACTTACAATGACACATCAACTTAGTTATTGTGATGATAAGTCAATGATTATGTAAAAAAACACTTAAAAAGCTATGTTACCCAGTTGATAACCAGATATGTCATGACTTTAACTATGTACAATTCACCAGCATATTCCATTAACAACTACATATACTGATCTCATCAATGCACACCTTCAAACGCATTGTACACTGCATTCCTAATTTCTTTTAGCAGAAATGTAGCATGCTGCAATTCCACCAGATGGCATCACTTTAACCAAGCCAGGCTACCAGGTAAGGGCTGCCTTAGCTGCGCCTGTTGGTGAGATAACTTTCAAGATTTCTCTTAGCTTCCTGATTGAGATCATGTCGCAGGTTCTTCCGGTGTTCGTCAAGATGGCCAGGTGGCGACACTGTCTCAGCCTCTGTGATGACCCACGGATGACAGAGGACATCAATGCTGGTGTACCGCTGCTTCTTGGAGACAACCAGCAGCTTCTTGATGAGATCCTTGGCACCTGGGACAGTGACAAACATAAGTACAACCACCTCACTACAATATTAATTATTAATTAAGACAATATACGTGTAAGTGTATGTCCACATGGTGTCTTTCTGTCTGTGGGTCTGTCTGTCTACATATATACACAGTTGTGTGGACACACAGTTGTGTGGACACATAGATGTGTGGACACATATCTGTGTGTCCACACATCTGTGTGTCCACACAACTGTGTGTCCACACATCTGTGTGTCCACACATCTATGTGTCCACACAACTGTGTGTCCACACAACTGTGTGTCCACATATCTGTATGTCCACATATATGTCTGTCACATATATATATAATTATATTAAAATTATGAGTAAATGAAATGATAAAGCAAGTGTTGAGAAGCCATGCTGGATAAAAGAAGCCAACAATACATTAAACATATTGAATACATATTGAATATTGAATACATATTGAATACATACTGAAATCACAACCCAAAATTCATTAAAACTATATGTATAAATAAAAAAAATGTGTCATGTCTGTATGTATGTCTCTGTCTGTCAACATGTCTGTGAATCAATACACGTCTGTCTGTCTGCGTGTCTGTTAATATATTTGTCTAGCCTGGCTGTAGGGTTCCACCTATCCACCAACCATGGACGATACAACAGAACAGTTGAGCCTGGTCGCTGCCTCACCTCTGGAGATGTTGTCCCAGTAGGGACTGAGGAACTCGTAGATACCCGCCTTGATGAACTCGAACAACTCTGTCTGGTTGCGGTCCGGACTGCGGAACGGCGGGAAGCCACACAACAGGATGTAGGTGATGACACCTAGTGCCCAAATGTCCACCTCCAGGCCATAGCCTGAAACATTCACCACAGGAGTGTTGCTGTTCTATCCAGCCAGAGTTCTGAGGCACTCGTTGTCTAAGGCCTTTCATACATGCAAATTAACTGTGAAACCCCACGATTTACATATATGAGAATTTTAATATTTAATTTTCCAAACTTATAAATTAATAAAAATATATATTCAGCACATTGATTTGTGATTGTTTGAGCTATATAAATTAAATTTTTCACCAATAAAATAGATAGCTTGTACTGAACCATCACCGTATAAATATGTGGAAATTTCTATTAGTTTTTTACTCTATGGCATTCCACACCACCTATATGAACAGAACCACTGCTGAGACAATACCGCAAGATTGGAAACATCTTGACCGTACCAGTGTTATGCAGTAGCTGCATAATCATGGTGAATTTTTTGCAATGTGTTTTCTTGAAAATAGGTTTTAAAACCATGTTTTCAGTATTACAGTGCAGTGTCTTGCAGGGAAAAGTGTGGAATGGAAATAAATCACGTAAGTTTTGATGCAGACATTGTAAGTAGCATATCCATTGTGGTGTGAAACGATTTAATAAAGAATGACACATTGTCTTTCAACCATACAGAATGTTTATATCATCTAATTATTGATAATTTTTTATGATCAAACGTTATTAAAAGCTCCATACAATACTCACCTATTTCTGAGAGTATTTCCGGAGCGACGTACGTGGGAGTGCCACACACAGTGTAGATTGGTTCCTTCACCTCCATGGCCAGACCAAAGTCTGCCAGCTTCAGCGTCATCGAGCCGTCTTTATTTTTGTACACCTGTTGGCAGGAGAAAACATAAATAAATGTCTTGTATTGGTCGCATTACCTGAAAACCAGTTTAGAAAATAAAAAGGAAGAAAATTATCTGTGTTTGAATTACTTAACATATATTCATAATTGTAATGTCTTATACTTTTTTTTTTATTTATTATAATTTTAATGTTTTATACATTTTTTAATACATTTACTGTGTTTTAATCAGTTCTTTTATTGTTATACTGTTTAGTTTTTATATAAGTAATACATGCAAATTTATGTAAAGAACCTGACAGCCATTTTATTTTGAGTGGATTCAGGCATTACATAAATTTATATTATTATTACAAACAGGTGTCTAAAAAGTTCTTCTGAAGGGTAAATAATGTTATATCATTATTATTACAGTGTCGCCATTGTCTGAACTTGGTTGCTATTTCCAAATTATAATTGGGGATTCCCTGACTGACATTATAATGTGTATGTTGGCTGTATCATAATTAATTATTTGTATTAACATGACCCATTTCCTTTAGAATGGCTATGTTGATATCCCGTGGTATCACTATACAGAAAACAAACACAAATAGCTCAGACTGGAAAATGAATTCAAGATTCAAGAACTATATTTTCCGTTTAAAATGTTTACATTAAAAACAGAAATTTTGCATTATCAGTAGTAAAATTGGCAAAACACACATCGCACAATAATTTCATAGATCAGCAGCTGTTGTACTCAATTTGTTTTACCATTCCCACTAGTTTCCTTGCCCCACGTATGCATGCACTCTCGCACGTATGCACACACACACAAGCAGGAAAACATTTGCCATCACAGTATTACTAAAAATATATATGCTGAAATATTACTGAAAAGATCACGCTACGATTTATCAAACTAATCTAAATCACAAAGAATTATGAAATAATTAACTTTATGAAGACGGAAGAAATCGATGTCCAATTATAAATCATCCAATACATGCTAGCGGAAAAGTTTTCTTTATTCACCCACACATGTCCACCAGATTAGATGAGAGATCCACGTTCTGTTGGAATATTATAGAAAATTAAAAAGCGAATACTCACAAGAACATTCTCCGGCTTGAGATCGCGATGGACTATGGATCGGCTGTGTAGATAGAAGAGGGCATTAGCCATGTCTGACACCATTCTTGCAGAAACAACCTCGTTAAACTTCACGCTCTGAGTTATTGCATCAAACAAGTCTCCGCCCTGTAAACAGAATGGGGGTCAATGTTAACAACCTGTTAATGTGATTATATCATATAAAAAAAACACAACTTTACAAAACTCATAGAAATGATGGTTTTGACATTCAAGTTACAAACTGTGTTGAATGTTATCTGCTCAATTTTGCATTTTTTTAAATGGGGATCCAAATTCTTTAGGGGGTTTTTATGGTTAGGAATGCTGGCATTAATGTGTGTCCGTATGTGATGTAAACGTTAAATGCTATGGCCTGTGCTGCAAGAATAATCAGAACTAATGTAGTAGTTAGGATGCACGTGTGCTGAACATTTGATCACACTGCATGTACAATGTTAGATAATAACTTGAATTTGTCAATTACAATGACCACATGAAAAAGCCGCAATATTAACTTTCATCATGAAAATAGATTACAGTGTCATGATCTAGTCAATAATGGATGGACTAACTTGTTGTTAGATATGACTAGGTGTACCAAAGAATGAGAAAACAAGGAAGACAGTAGTGGAATGAGATATGATTCATGAGGAACAAGTACAATACAATACAATACAAGTGGTTTATAAATTATTAGAAAGGTTAATTAAAGACCACATGGAGGACTTCCTTGTTAGGCATAAATGATTAAATCCATCTCAACATGGATTCCTAAAAGCGAGGTCATGCTTAACAAATATGTTATGTTTTTGGGAAGAAATCACTAAGTGGATAGACGAAGGATCACCAGTAGATATATATTTAGATTTTCAGAAAACTTTGGACAAAGTGCCACATCAAAGATTACTACTTAAATTAAGAGCCCATGATATCGGGGATAGAACAATAGCTGACTGACGGAAGACAGTAGTAGATGGGGAGGTTTCAAACTGGAAATCATTTTGAGTGCGGTACCCCAAGGATCAGTATTAGGACCTTTATTATTCTTAATATATGTCAATGATCAATGACTGGGATGATAATATAACAAGCAATGTACTGAAATGACACAAAAGTGTTTAGAAAGGTTAACGATGATGGTGATGAACAATGTTTACAAAATGATCTAGACAAATTAGTTAAATGGTCTGAAAAATGGCAGATGTTATTCAATTTTGGGAAATGTAAATGCCTACATACAGGACGCAGGAACTTGGATGTAAACTAAAAATGGCAGATGCTGTTCTGGGTACTACTGTAAAAGAAAAAGGACTTGGGAGTAACAATAAGTGCTAATATGACAGTTTCAGAGCAGTTTGGTATTGCAGCTTCAAAAGATAATCAAATTCTTGGGTTGATTACGAGAACTTGATTATAACACACACAGAAAAAAGCTAATTACACCTCTGTATAAAGCAATAGTTAGGCCTCATTTAGAATACTGTATACAAGTGTGGAGACCATACTGTAAGAAGGATATAGATATGCTTGAATGAATGTAGAGGAGAGCAACTAAAATTATTCCAGATCTGAGAGACTAGATATGAAGAACGTCTAAAAGAATGTGCTTTAACAACCCTAGAGACAAGGAGGTTAAGAGGAGATCAAACAAATCATTTAAAGTTTTAAGATATTGAATGGGTATGAAAATATTGATAGAAATATTTTTTCTCACTAAAAAAAATAGTAGAACTAGAGGACATGAGGTAACATTAGTAAAGGATCAGTGTAGGTTGGATATCAGGAAGTACTTGTTCTCACGGAGGACAATAAATTAATTGAACAAATTATTTACAGATCGTGTAACTGCTAGCAGCGTGAATATGTTTAAAAACAAGGTTGACACATATATGAAAAATTACTCTCGATAAGCCAATGGCTTCCTTATCCACTTGCCATCTGGGCCTTTGCCTTGAATGGCAATCATGTAGATTTTCTTTAATTTTGTTAAATACAATAAGAATTATCTCTATATAGAGATAATTCTGTTAATTAATTAATACCTCAACTCTGGCTCTGAGCTCAACACCCTGAGGGCTTAGGCACTACATAATTTCTATTATTTATTACTATTTTTAACAAGACATATTTCACTGTATTAAAGAACATATAAATAAGAATAAAAGAGTGGCATAAGTTCAGTACTGAAAATAATAATTATCCCCACCTTAATGAGCTCCATAACGAGATAGATTTCACTGGGCGTCTCAAACTCTTCGATGAGTCGCACGATATTTGGATGATTACATTCCTTCATGATGGCGATCTCGTTCTCGACCATGTGCTCTTTGCCCTTCAACTTGGCCTTGTCCATGACCTTCATGGCGTACTCATTAGCCGTGTTCTTCAGTTTGCACTGCTTCACAATGGCAAAGTTGCCATCACCAATTGGCTTCCCAAGGTCATATTTCTGCAGGATCGGGTCTGCATTCGAAACCTGCCGCTCGAATCTTGTGCGGTACACAACCTTCGCCCGGGGCTTTTTCTTTCTTCCCTCCAACGCTGTTTGGTTCTCCTTGTTAGCGTCGTTATCGTTGACATTACTGTGGACTCGTTTTGGGGTTGCTTTTCTTGAATTTGAAACATTTTTGTTCGGTTCTTCCATTTCACTTTTAAACATTTTGGCGTCGCTCTGAGCAACAGACGGTGGCTTTGACATTCGACTACTCATAATGCCATCATCGTCATCGCTGCTGTCCGCTGCCGTGTCACTCTGTTTACCGGCCTTATTTTTCCGCGGTGATTTTTTCCGACTGCTACCATCGTCCCCCTTGACAACGATAATCACATTAGGACTCCTGTTCTCTGCTATCGGCAATATTTTCGGCTTCTGTCCCATGGCAAGTTTTCGGCGAATCTCCTCCATGTGGCGTTCTTCCCGCTCTCGTCGTTTCACCTCCATCTTCCGAAAGGGATCGAGAACTGGTTTAAGAGGGACAAGCCCCTGGCGACGTTTCTCATCATCTAAGGCCCGCCTCTCAGACTCAATCTTCTTCTGCATGTGTCTGCGCGTGCGTTCGCGTTCGCCCTCAGCAGCACGCATTCTCTCCCGCTCCAGTCGTAGAACCAAATCACTGTCCTGCTCGTATGCAAACTTGTTCTTGCGTGGTGACAGGCCCTAGAAACATAAGGGCAATGGGGGGATGTCATTCTCTTGTTGTAAATGTCTGCCAAAATATCTTTAAAAATATCCAGAAGAATATTAGAAGGAAGACAATGTAAAGGAAGACCATGTATAGTTTAAGTCAATAAACTATGTTATTTTTGATAATGTAAAAGTTTTTGCATATATGCATATATATATATATATATATATATATATATATATATAAAATAAGAAATTTAATGTTAATAAATAAAATTACTGCATTATAAAAAAATTATTTATGCAATTTGCATAAAACAAAAAAAAATGCATGTGTGCAATATGGCCATGAGAATGTTTGCTATGCATCCTGCAGGGTGAGAGGTGGAGGTGACGATACCTGTTAGATTCAGACAAGTGGTAACCATATCCGATAATACAAAAACTGCAAAATCAGTTGAAGTTTGCCAGTGGTGAAAAGACACAGGTTCTTGCATTCTAATAGACTTTCCCCACATGACCTCCTATCGCACCACCTGGGGGCTGGTGGTGGAATCAGACCATCACGACTGTACTTTAGTTTGTCTGGACATCCCTCTGTGACTGACAGGAATACTATGTGCGCTTGAAACAACAGCAAGACCCAAGATTAGTGGATGACATACCATATTCGACCTATTAAGTGTACATGCCCTAATTAGCTTACACATAAATTTAATTTGAGTAGTGTGGAACAACTGAAAGCGTCACCATCTGGTGTTAAAGAGTTGTCACCACTTTTCAGTTGTTCTACACAAGTCACCACATGACACCACTAGTGTTAAACGGTTACCTTACTGTCTAGAGGAAAATATTTTGGTGTACGCTTATATGAACAGATTCCTTGACATTTTCCATGGCCCATTTTTTTAAGGGGTACTGTTAACTTATTAGGTAGAAAAAAGTCAGTAATATTTAAGTCCTCACCTTGCGACGCCGGCTGCCCTCCTCCATGTCATCACGGTGACTCGAGTCACTACCAAGGCCACTGTCGATCTTTGAGTCGTTGCCGTCATCCTTGTCGGCCCCAGTCCTCAGTTTGAGCTGTTTCTTCCAAGCCTTCTCCCACTCCCGCAGAAGGTTCTTCGCATAAGGACTATTGGGATAAAGTTCCTCCAGTACGTCCTGCACGTCACTTGTCGTCAATGATTCTGTGCCGACGCCAATAAACACGTCATCGTCACGGAAAAAGTCTGACACGCTCATGACCTCGCGACCCCGTATATTGTACAACCGACGCACACGGTTGGTTTTAGACTTCACCCCAAATGCTTCGGCAATGTCCTTCATAAGCTGCTTGAAGCTCTGGACACTGCGACGATTCAGTAGTATCTTCACAGTGCTGTGGGGCTTCGTGCCTGATCGCACAACAGTTATCACTTTCGGTTTCGCTTTCGCAAGCACAGCTTCACCACCAGCACCACCCCAGTAGCTGGTTGGGCCATTACGATTGCCGAAAGTTCCTGGGTACAGAGGGCGCTGCTGAGGATATGAGTGTCGCAGTGTCTTGCCAGGTTGAAACGCGCCTTGGTAACCACGGGCAAATGATGTGCCATTAGATCCACCGAGTCCAATGTTTAGGTCCTCGTAGAAGTGATCATGGGGCTTACCTGAAGAAAGATAATGAATATAAAATAACATGTTATATTCAAACTAATCGTTATATCAGCTTACATCAGAGTACAGTCACACAAATGCAATTAAAAACTGAAAATATCTTCTATATAGTGATAAACCAAAAACATTTTGATTACACATGACGTGTCAGTTCAGACAGTAAATCAATCGGAGGAAAACCCACAAAACACTAGCAGGGGTGAAAGCATATATTTGCACATTTAGAAACAAAGGCCAATTTTCTAACATTTTGAATTAAACAATTTGTAATTAATATTATAAAAAAGTGCTTTTGAGACATTTTTTATTGAATGGATTGTAATTTGAAGATGGCACCGTCCTTGAACAAAGAATATTGCCAGAACATTCTGAATATTGCCAGAAGATCCAACATTATCAACATCTGTGACAGATGACATAGTCAGAAACCTTGTGGCCAAGTACATGTTCCATTACAACAAGGTTGCCAGAATGAGGGAGGCAGGTGGGACAAGTGGTTTCTTTTTATCGACATCTGTGAATTGTTCACGTATACTGCACACTTTTGCAAGTTACCCGATCTAACGATCAAATTCAATTCTTTTGATGACTAACGAAAATATGCATTCTTTTATTAAACCAACTCCGAATAATACTTAAAGATCTCGAGATCTCATAATGTTAAAAGATCTGAAGATCTCATAATCTTAATAGCTGCCAATACCAGATGTCACTTAGATGCACATAACTGAGTACTTAAATAAGATCAATTTATTATGCCTTCAATAATTTTAAATGATTTCTAACAGGATATATAATCAGCCAATATTCAGCATTACGTAGCACCTGTTGCTATCATGTAAGTGCTGGCTGGGAATATTTAAGTATATACACAACACATTTTAACTCTCCCTCCTTATTTGGTTTAGCCTATCACAAATCATGTTCAAATCTGTAGACATGAACTTTTGTTAAAATCATCAAAATAATTAGCCAAAGTGTAAATAGCCTTATGTCATAGAGCCAAACCACATTTGCCCGTTTGGAAGATCACATTTTTACCAGATCCAGTGAAAAATAATTTAATAGTTTGTCCAATGATTTCACTAAAACTAAATAACACGTTCCTACAAACGAGCTAACACTTTAATAAATGTGTCATAGTTGATGCTAGATAGGTTGGATTTTTCAGAAAATTAATCTCGAATGAGAACCGAGGAGGGACCTTTAAATAGGATCAGTTTTTTATGTCTTCCATAATTTATAATGATTTATGTAACACTTGTTGCCAATGGTGAAATGACGAAAGCTCTCCTGGTTTGGCCACATCATCTGACACAACATTTCAAACACCATCCTGCAAGGCACCCAGGAGGGCAAGAGACGACAGGGCCATCAGAGAAAAAACTGGCTAGACAACATAAAGGAATGGATAGATCGAAGCCTACCAACCCTGCTACGCACAACAGAGGACAGACAATGCTGGCATGGACTGTGTGTGTGGATGGAACCCATATGAACGACTTGGTCAAGGGATGGAACAAAAAACAAACCGCTCATATCATGTGCATGTAAGATATGGCTGCGAACATTTATGAATATATCTGCTCAAGCGACCACCTGCATCAATGATCACAGTCAACTCCTCCCAAAGTACCTACTGTATTAAGAGACAACCTCTATTAAGAGACCACCTGCATTAAGAGACAACTTTTTGACCATCCATCGAGCGGTCTGTTAAGACAGGTTTAACTGTATGAAACAGTTTAAGACCGTTTCCTTCAATACACATGTTAAAAATGTAACGTAAAACACAATACTTTTCTAGAAAAAAAACAAGTGATCACGCTGCATAAAAATATGAATATGTCTGTTTCTGGGCAGTAGCTACTTCAAAGCAGTGTAGAAAGAATATCCTCCTTATAGGCCAGGCATGTTTACGCTAAGAGGCATATAAAGTTTATACAAGTGGGGGGAAATTTCAAATGGGGGGAAGTCTCAAATGCTAATGGAAGTATCCAGCCAGTGCTGCCACCTGTTGAAAGCATAAGTTTTGTTGAACCCTCATGGAGAGTCAGGGGGTGGGGGAGGGTGGGGGGGGGTGTCTCGAGGAGTACATCTTGACATTTGTGAAAATGACAAAAACAATGGACTATCCATAACTGGGGCGGTGTGAAAATGTCTGTATGCAACTTTTCTGTCCGGTATATATATACGTGTGCGTGCGTGCGTCCGTGCTTGTATGCATGCATGCATGCGTGCATATATACATTCTCTGTCCATGAGAAGTTTATATAAATTATATGTATAAACGTAACTAGTTTTAAAAGGAGAATAACTGTTCACATTTTTCTCTCTAAATGATTGTCCACACAGCTTCTGATTAATGCACTCAGTCTTGTCAATTCTGCATTCCAAATGTTAATGTTTCATGTCAATAAATCTGCATGATTAAACCGATTATTTGGGACTTCACAATCTGTGAATGTAAATAATCTTATCGCCATGTCAAATTCAGGATTTTGCTTTTCAAATATTCTACTTCATAAAGTTCTTTGACATGATTTGAATGGTACACAAAAAAGCTGAGCTGTTGAATCGGCCCCTAATGGTCCAACATAACTTATAATCTCCCAACAATGGGCAACAAAGAAACCCCAACCATACAATACACAGGAACATGGCAGACACCTTTCAATGTCTACACATGTGTATAATCCATGCATAATGTGCACTGTGCCAATGTTTTCACTTGCTGGCCAGATTAAATAGTTTCCACATAGCACAGGCCAACACTAATAGAACCAGTCATGATTGGAGCATGCTGAATCAAACAACTATGATACATAAGACAGGAGAGAGGTAGACGCATTCCTTCTGCTTGTCCAATGTTGTCCTGACTACTGGACAGTCACTGTTGAAAGTTATTACAACTGATCTAGATCATCTACAGAAACATCATGGCGACACATTTATCATACTGATGAAATAAGTCAACACCTTCTAGTTTATGAATACTGATTCATAGGTTGGCTAAGTCATAAATCGACAATATTGTTTGGCCTACCACATACAGCCTACTGTACCACACAGGAGAGGTCAGAATGCTGCTATTTGAAGCGTTTATCTGCAAAATGCATTGAATCCGATTTGTGCATTTCAAGATAAAATGCTCATGTTTTCAGCTGCACACTGTTAAGTGATAGATAGGAAAAACATTATTTCATCAGTCAACAACAAAATATTACACTGTGTAATGTGTTCTGCCATAAAACACTTCCATTTCCACCACTATCAACCTGATGACAGCACAGAACACTTCCATTTCCACCACTATCAACCTGATGACAGCACAAAACACTTTCACTTCCACCACTATCAACCTGATGACAGCACAAAACACTTTCACCTCCACCACTATCAACCTGATGACAGCACAAAACACTTTCACCTCCACCACTATCAACCTGATGACAGCACAAAACACTTTCACCTCCACCACTATCAACCTGATGACAGCACAAAACACTTTCACCTCCACCACTATCAACTTGATGACAGCACAAAACACTTTCACCTCCACCACTATCAACTTGATGACAGCACAAAACACTTTCACCTCCTCCACTATCAACCTGATGACAGCACAAAACACTTTCACCTCCACCACTATCAACTTGATGACAGCACAAAACGCTTTCACCTCCACCACTATCAACTTGATGACAGCACAAAACACTTTCACCTCCACCACTATCAACTTGATGACAGCACAAAACACTTTCACCTCCTCCACTATCAACTTGATGACAGCACAAAACACTTTCACCTCCTCCACTATCAACTTGATGACAGCACAAAACACTTTCACCTCCACCACTATCAACCTGATGACAGCACAAAACACTTTCACCTCCACCACTATCAACTTGATGACAGCACAAAACCACTCTTAACTCAACTGAGGTGATGCTGGCATACAACGCGTTTTGCAGATATTACAATAAACACTTCATTTGTTTGTAACAACCAATCTGTCAAACAATACAGTTTCGCAGTAAGTGCTAAAATTTTATAAATGAAATGCTTTTCTGCTAATGTGATGACAATTTTTTATATTGGCTTAAGTTTTATTTTTCATTTACTCATCTGGCATCGAAATTGTCAGTAAAATGTTAAATCTCTCCAGAAAACTTTTTTGTGGGCCTGCTGGAAAATTCAGAGAGAGAGGGAGAGGGAGAGGGAGAGGGAGAGGGAGAGGGAGAGGGAGGGGGAGAGGGAGGGGGACAGGGAGAGGGAAAGGAAGAGAGAGAGACAGACAGACAGACAGACAGTGCATTCACAGCCTTGATGAAGACAAACTGACAGCACTCAGGTGATGCAAAATGAACCAAGATGCACCTTATTATCAGATTATTATGACTGAAGACATTGTCACTCAGGCAAAGTGTGCAACTCATGATTACAACTTGAAGCACACTTGAGTAGCATGCGTGCACCAATAAAAAATCAATATGTGAGAGTGGAGTTGGTTTTGGGGGTAAATGTGTAATCTGTCGTGGTCTCTGTCTCTAACCCATTGATTCTAGCTCCCGCAGACAGAGAGAGGCGCACGAGAGGAGCTAAGCAGGCATTAATGCAGTAACGCTGTAGCTGACTCCCTGCAGGGGTCGACAGCAGTACATGGATGATAAGTTGAAAATAATACAAAGAATAGCAACCAAAGTGACACCAGAACTGAGAGTTTTGCTATATGCACAAAGAAAGCATACATAAAATATTGGAGGAATTGCAGGAATGCCACCATTACAACCAAAACATCAATGGAACCAGCAGCACGTGGCAGCCCATAATTACTAGATGTATGGCCACATCTTAGCATGGCCACTTGTCTATAATGGTCAAATTACATTGCCTCTGAATGGTAAATGGTAGAACTAATTAGTCCCCCACAAACACCGGGTTCAGCAAGGTCCGGTACAGTGACTAGAACAGTTTGTGAATATTACAACCAACAGATGTGTTTCTTGAATTTTTTTTAGAATTTAAAGAATATAAACAAATATTGTTCAAAAATACAACAAACTTAAATATATACAAGATGTACTTTATCAAACTTGACTTTAAAAAATGTATGTCATGCCTAACTTGGAGATCAACAAAACTACTGAGCATCATGACAAGGGAACTACATACTTACATGTCCGTCCCCAGATGTACTTCTTAAAGAGATGTGGCGGATCAGGTCCTATATCAATAACCCTGAAGTTTTGTTTTAAGACCTGACTATGGCTGAGTCTGAACAATGTCCTGCGCTTTGTTCCATGCATGTTGTGTATCCAGTCGAGTCTAATTAATCACACCGACAGTTCCTACAGATGCAATCTTCTTGAACCATGGAGTCATCATTCTCCTCCCAACGTCATGAGGTTTATTCCAGACTGGTGGTTTTTAACACAAACAACTTTCGATACATTTTGCTGCAATCGTGATTTGCTCATCAAAACTTCAACTAAATCACTGTTAAACGGGCAACGACATCTGCTGGTTGTGTGCACAATACTCATGTGTGGAAACCATTTCTCTTTCAGTCCTTCGCACTGTTGTTGCCAAAGTTCCATACATTTCCACAAAATGATATCTTATAAATCAACATCACACGAGAAGACACAGATCGGGATGTCTTTGGAAATCCTGCATCTCATGAATTGTAAATTTAGAGCGCTAGGTGTGTAGCCAACAAAGGCTTTCGTCAATGAGACGTAAATCTGCAGAGTCGATACACACAACAGACACCAGTGTAGGATCCATGAATCAAAGGGGCTCATCTTTAACCATGAGCCCTTGATAAAAGCGGGTCGACCTTGCCTGACTTGTGACTAACAACAGTGGTTTGTCTGTTGCTGTTAGTCGAACATTTAATATCTGACAGAACATGCAACATCACGGCATGGCCAGTGTGTGCAGAAGGCATTCAGCTTGTGTGCAATAAATCTAAACATTTGTGCAATCAAAGTAATGGTGAATGGTTGATACCTAGTAATATCAATAGTGGCTAGGTCTGAATCACTGAACAGTGCTCATGAGTAGCTGGGGCTAGAGGTGGGACCAATGGGGGCTAGGACACTAGAGGTGGGATCAATGGGGGCTAGGACACGGGAGGTAGGACCAGTGGGGGCTAGGACACTGGAAATAGGACCAGTGGGGGCTAGGCCACTGGAAGTAGGACCAGTGGGGGCTAGGACACTGGAAGTAGGACCAATGGGATCTTGGACACAGGTGGTGGGACCAATGGGGGCTAGGACACTGGTGGTGGGACCAATGGGGGCTAGGACACAGGTGGTGGGACCAATGGGGGCTAGGACACTGGAGGTGTTAAATGATTGTATCAAATAGGAATAAAAACAATCATGTTAGGGTAGTTAGCACTGACAGAAAACGTTACAATTTTGAAGACCGTAATTAAAAACCGCCTGTGCCTGAACAGAAATTACATAAATCCCACAGTTCTGCTAAGCAAGTCAAGATTGGCAGAATGCCAAAAGTGTGTACGCCCACTGCCTAGTCATGCATATTTGTCAGTAAATTAGGCAATGAAAGGTCATAATTTGCACCACATGTCATCGTGTCGAACAACGAAAACAAAAGGGACAGGCAATCGATTTTCATAAAAAATCAATACATATCATGAGTGGAGAGGAAAACTACACAGTGAGAAATCACAATGTTCTGTCAAGAAGATATTATGGCTAATTGTGACGGCCATGACATGCCAGAAAACAGTGAACCAAGATCAAGCTGGGAGTAAATGGCTATGATTAAAATAAAAGCGAACAACGGCATCAAATGTTTACTCCACATGATGGTTGCTTTACATTGTTTATTCCATGACACGGTTGTTTTACAATGTTTACACAATGGTATGGTTTTCTAGAATAATATTTCTATACCGTGGTTGTCTTACAGTGTTTACTCCAGTTTACATGGTTGTTTTAAAATATTTACTCCACAAGAGGGCTGTTTTACAATGGTTATTATATCACTTGATTGTTTTACAATGTTTACTCCAAAAACAATTACCAGTATATCAACAATCAATACTATAACATATTCTTAACATTTAAAATTAACAGGCTTCGATTTTTGCAGGAATCTATAAGTCCAAGGCTCATGGTTTCACCCTCTGGACTCCTTTACGCAGCCATTGATAGAAAATGATAATTCCAATGTTAAAGTGGCCTATCAATGTCCAACTTGTACCAAGTAATCATACTGGCTTCTGTTTGTCCAAAAACACAGCAATGCTGCTCTTGGATCCAACTTGGGCATGCCCATCTTGGATTACAGGCCGAATGGGGGCACTCACTTCTGATTGGTCAAAAAATACCGGAATTAAATTAATCGCTATCCCAGGTCTGCTCCACCCCATTTGAGCACCATATATAGATAGTTGTTATTTGTCAGAAAAGTGTGAAGTCCCAAATTTGTCTGTCGATGCCCAAATGGGGGCAGAGTGGGAATCCGCTGGACTCCCACCAATTTCCCATGAAAATCAATGAATTCTGTGGTCACCATGTTATCAACAATAGCTGTCATGATTCTATCCAAACTACTCATGAATAAATAATGAAAGAGTCACGCTCACGCAAATAATGTCTATTTACATAGCACAGTAACCATAGCAGTGACAAACAGGCCTTGCTCATACGATCATTGACGTCATCAGAACAAATTTATTATTGTGCTAAATTTGTAGTGCTGTGTATGCATGCATGTGGGAACTGACATGGATTGACCACATTTAAAATTTGTCACGTTTTTCAGAGGGAGTGCAGATGATGGATAGGAAAAAATAAGGACAAAATGGTCAAACTATATATTGTACTCTTGTAACATACTGATATGCATAAAACATGCTAATTCTTGTGAGTCATACATTGACACATTAAAGTTGGCATTTAAACATACCTTTATGTACACTGGTCACAGTTTGTGTACTTCTCGTGTAGTACTCTGTGTGGGTGTGTGTGGGTGTGTGTGTACATGCAGACACACGTGCATATATGTGTGTGCTTTGGTGTGTCCTACATTGGCAAATCTTCGACAACAATACTTACAATAATATTATTACAGAGTAAGACCAAATGTGCTTAAATTGAGCCAATTATTTTATGTTAAAGATTTTAATCGTGGCTGATCTAACAAGTAATACTACAAAGTATTTTCCCAAAATGATTCGTTAATGTTGAGCCAGATGTGACATTGTGTGAGAAACTGTGAGTGCAAACATCAAGTACCCATATGTAGGCCAAAGTTCTGGATGCTAGTAACACCATTGGTTAAGTCAGTAAGTGGGACGAATTACAAATCCACATTTCTTATAGCCATTCTCCCAAGGGTAGATAATACAGCTACCCCTGGGTTACGAGAATGACTCAAGTCAAAGAGAGATTTACATAATTTCAATCACCACAAAGGATGGATGAATGACTGAATAGTAAGATAAACCCACCGTTTTGCCATGGATCTCGCGTCTCCCCTCCGTACTTGATCTTCTTGAAGTTCTCAAATCCTCCACACACATAGAAGCCTCCGTCCTGGAGGTCTTCAATGTCACAAACCCTGCGCCCTCCAACTGGGGTGAAGATCTGTCTCACTCCATAGGGCAGCTGCATGGACATGGGCAGCTTGCTGGTGAGGTCATTCAGCAGGTTGTTGAAGGTCAGGAAGCGGTGGGGGGTGATGTTGATGAGTTTACCCTTCAACGAGACACCCCACAATAATGTCAGTCAGACCGGCAGGGTTGGCATGTTTTTGTTAATTAATTTTTACCCGTTGCACTATTTCAAATGTTACTCCGTTTTGTTTTTTTCTCACCAAATATAAGAATGAAACAGTATGGAAGCAAACAGTTGTTGCAAATATGGTTTACAAAGAAGGTGCAGACAAAACGAAATACCCACAAAGTTATGTGAGCTCAAACAGTTTTGTTTGCTCACTTAATGGAATTAAGAATTTACCTAAAACTGTGCATATGCAAAAGACTATTGTTGGTGTGCATTTGCAAAAGACTATTCTATTCATCTAAATTGTACATATCATGGAAACTTTTTGCAGGTAAAAACCCAATTCTGCAGACGGGCATACAACACATCCTATAATAGTAACCATTTTGCTGCATTTTGATGCAGTATAAACCACTGAATAAAAATACTAATTTCTAACATTCTAATCCAAGTGACAAACAAACAAAACATATTTTCTAAAACAGTGAATTACATACAAACCTATTTAATACAGCTAAGTTTAATAATTCACAATATATATATATATATATATATATATATATATATATATATATATATATATATATATATATATATACATATCATAATAGCAATTTTTATTGGCAAGGGCGACCTGTAGTTATTTAATCAGGATAATCATTCAGTCTGTGCTATTATATTGATGCTGTCTTACATTCAATTAGAATTAAGCATTTTTAGTTTAAATGCCACAGTTAAATCTAGCCTGTAGAACTGCTGTAAAAAGGGTTAAATGGGCCACGCCAATTATCCAAGTATAACTGATCTATCCAACTTCACTAGTGATATGTTAATGTGTGGATGTGCACACAAGCGATTGTTGTATTTGTGTTGGAATTATTGTTAACATGTAGTACTGTGGTACGGGTGGTCTTTTCACTATTCACTCAGCAAGCAATTACAAGTTCTGAAAGAAATATGTTCTGCAACAAAGCTTAGCACTTTGGACAGCCCGTATAACACAGCTACAATGGCTGGATAGGCACTGTATTTTGATGAATGCGAGGGCTTTGTGTTCCATCAAGTCGCTTTGGATTACTTTTTGATAACATGTCAAAGCAGCGAACGCTCCAGGTTGTTTTGCTCATGTTTTGACTGTCAATTTCCAACTTTCGTTTTCGTACATTTTTGGCATATTGCTAATATTCAGTTTGCAGGCACTGCAGATTGTACATTTGTAGTTGTAATAATTGTTACAGATATAACTATAAAAATTATGTGTTCATCAAATGTTACATCATCAAACATCATTTAATGGCCATTAATATGACAATAGAATCAGGTCTGTCATTTGGAAAACATTACATTTCAAGCGTGTAAAAAATATTTTTTAAATATTTTTCAATTGCATTAATAGCCCCAAATAGCACAACATTGTAGATATATGCTGCAAGGCTAAAACTATACTGGTTGCATTGTAGAGTAATGTAGACAAAATAAACACTAAAACAAATAAATAATACAGTCTGGACAACATTATAGCAAATATCAGATTTTTTTAAATGACGTCAGCTGCTATATATCTAGCAGTGAAAATACTAGTGTACAAGAATTACCATAAATCAATTATTATGTCTATAAAATGATGTCTAACATAATAACTTAGTAGCTAAACAATGCAATATATATGGTGATGGGGGAAGTATGACAAATGCATATAAACAAGTGTGGTTGTGCCATGACCCTAAGAATAGAGGTCTAAGTTGTTTGCTCTACAAATTTAATGCAGTAATTCCAAAACGACAATCAATAACATGAAAATGTTCCTACTTTGAAGTAGCGGTCGCCATTGCAAAAGAATCCAACCCTGCGGGGTCGTCGAAGGTCGCGGTATTTATTGTCAGTGATGTCTCGGTGAGTCTGTGACATTGCCACCGGGTTGAAATGTCGATGTGCCATCATGTCAACCATCCTCTCACTATTGGCGATGTATTGTCATATGACAGCTAACAGATCTCACCACCACGTGGCTTGTATTGTATTGGCAATGTACACTAGTGGTCACTGTATGTAGCCATCATCACGCATCAGTGAAACCCTGAAACACCCGTAAAGTAACAAATTAGTAATTTGTATGTAAAGTTTAACTATGCCTTGCCGGCACAAATATACAATATCGTATTACTTTTAAGATCTCTACTATTACCTATCAGGCGTTTTCACTGTCCTAAGGCAACCGGCACATTTATATTCACTGCTCACTCCTGCAAGAATGCCCTGATTGCTTAAATCATCTAGTTTTCATCTACTTTCTGTTCCCAGAGTTGAAGCAAATGTTGGAATTACGGTTTTCTCGGTGACCGCACCAACTCTTTGGAATTCACTCCATATTAGTGTTAGGTCAGTAGGAAACATCATAAAATGTTGCTGTCTTTTGAAAACTTTTTAACCGTGCCTTCCCTCCCTGGTTCCCAAGTGGATCCATCTGTTGACAACTTTAACATTGATACACTCGGGTCTCAGAGGATTTAATCATGACAGAAGTTTTTGTATTATTATTATTACAATTAACACTGAGCTCTGGAGCAGTCTATAGCAATCTTAAAAGCCAGCACATTATCTCACCCAGCTGTATTAATCAATGAAGTCATATACTGAAAAGGTCCACACAATCCCAGGCGTCTGCTCTAACACAATGTCCGGTGCAAATAGGTCACGGTGATTTACATGTATGATATAACCACTAACCAGTAACCACCAGTACTACTGATGACATCCACTTTTAACAGACCTGGGTTCCAACACATGTGCATTACTTAATTTTACGAATCCAACTAAGAGCCATTACTGGTGATGTCTGCATTTTATAAGAGTCAATAGTTTGCTGTACTTTGTAAGGTAAACAAACCCATTTGTGAGCCACCACTGAAACTGACAGGAGAGCTGAGAAAGCTGAAACTTGATTGGTCAACAGTTAATTTGGTCATCCAATGCTACTTGACAATAAGGATGAAACACGTATATGATGCAAAACGAATTTTTATTGGCCGACTGATGACCGAGCAACCAATCAATGGCCGTGATCTATTTTTAGCGGCTAGTTGAGCACGTGGCGATTTTCTGAATGCGCTATTGATTTTATTTGGGAAAAGGGGATAAGGTGATTGAACAGTTGCCTGATTATATCACAAAATGTGATGTGCCAGGCAGCCAGGGAAAACACTACAGAGATAACAATAACTGTACAGATGGTTGTTTAGCATTGGTTAAGCATGCTACAAATGGGCAGAAAGATTATCAGGACAAAACGCTCAAGCCAAAGGCAAGAAGGTTGCATTACGAGACTTATGACTATCAAATTATATATTGCCATTGGCATTGGCTTGGGATCAGCATTTATATTTCATACAGCTACTCAGTCCTCTGCGAGAGTCAAAGACTATTTGTTGATTGACATTCTTCCTACACCTTTATTATTTAATGTTTGTAACTTATGCTAATGTAACTGGTGAAAGAAAAATATATATATATATATATATATATATATATATATATATATATATATATATATATATATATATATATACATTTATATATATGAAGTTCTGACAATGACTTATTGACATTGTCACTCAAAAGTATCGTTTCCTCAGTTGTATTCTTGGACATTTTGTGGTTGATAATTATTCTAGGCTTTCGCAGTTTTTATTTCACTTGTACTACTTGTACACTTGTACTTGTACACTTGTACTTGTACACTTGTACTTGTACACTTGTACTACTGTCGCAAAGATTTCAGAACTTCACGGCTAATTTTCAGTGGGAAGCAGAACATTTTTATTTTCATTCCTGCCCTGGTTGTTCATATCCACGAGGTTGGCTAAAATAGTTTTTCTTTTTATTAGTTATTTGATCAATGATATATATATAATTTTAAATGGCTAATACTCTTGACTACACACACACCTATATATATATGTATATATTATATATATATATATATGTATATGTACATGTACATGTGCATGTGCATGTGCATGTGCATGTGCATGTGCATGTGCATGTGCATGTGCATGTGCATGTGCATGTGCATGTGCATGTGCATGTGCATGTGCATGTGCATGTGCATGTGCATGTGCATGTGCATGTGCATGTGCATGTGCATGTGCATGTGCATGTGCATGTGCATGTGCATGTGCATGTGCATGTGCATGTGCATGTACATATACATATACATATACATATACATATACATATACATATACATATACATATACATATACATATATATATATACTAGCCTAGAGCTGCCGGTGGCCATTTGGGCCATATAGGCTACATGGCATTCACTTTGGTTAAACAAAAGTTACCTATTACATATATAAAACAAATTACAGCATCAGAGCTAGCTCAGATATATATATATATATACATATATATATATATATATCTGGGCTAGTTCTGATGTATGATGCATCAGGAAAACAATCATGTATTCTACATGTTTTTAATGAAAATGCTGGTGGTCAAGTTGGCTCAAATAGGTAACTTTTGTTTAGCCAAATCCAATGCCATGTGGCCTATGGCCCAAATGGCCACCGGCAGCGCTAGCCTAATATATATATATATATATATATATATATATATATATATATATATATATATATATATATATATATATATATATATATATATATATATATATATATATATATATATATATATATATATATATATATATATATCTAAACAGGAGAGACAGCAAACAGAAATATACAAGTCAATAAAATTTATAATATGGCTTTTTTCATGCAAACAGTTTTGGGCCCCCAGTTTTAGTGGCAGACACCTAGATTCTGGAAAGTGGGGTCCGACTGGCCCCCACTAATTTTGGGTTAAATTCTTTCCCTGCAATTCCAATTCACACGTATTTACAAAGGATGAATTCAAATTCAATTCAATATGCCAAATCCCGTGCTAGTAGCCTACATGGCCCCAGATATCAGAGACAGAACTCACAATATGTTTCTTTCAATGGGAATGTAGCAATTCATGTCATTAGCCAGGAGGCTCTCGTGTGCATGATAATCAAGCATCGGAACATTGTTATTCTTACACGAAATTAGACCACTGAGTGGGTTGTGCCTTAGAAGCCCTAGAGCTAGCAATACAGGTGATTAGTAGACCTGTTAGCAGACCAGACCTGGGGTCAATTCTTAATTGAATTGGAATTGAATTGATAAAAAAATTATGTGAATTGGAATTTATCAAAATAAAAACTTATTGAGTTGGAATTGAAGTTTGCAGAGTGAGTTGAATTGAATGAATTGATTAATTCATATAAAACAGTACAGTTTGATTTGTTTTCTATATACAGTTACATGTATAAACAACACAATATATTGCATTTTAGTTTCTTTTAACACTGACTTCCACTTAAAATAATGTGTGATGAGCTTATTTTCAAGTTAATAAAGGTTACAGCACCTGCTCTAAGTACACATGTATAATTGGTATGCTTGCAGATATCTGAAACCATGCCCTTTGTGAGTGTTAGGAACAATAATTAGAAGTGTTACTCTGCCAAACTATCACAAGTGGAGTAATTTCCATGCTACTACTTCAGCAGGTATGTTATGAAGCCATAAACTTATCAGCCTACAGGTTTTCCCATGTTTGAATAATGGCTTAGCTGTCTGTGCATTGCATGTGTATTGTTTACAGGGAAAATACACTTCCAGTTTCTACCAGCTATGTTGATTTGTTGTGTGCATGTAGTATGTAGAATAAAATGTTGTAATACATAGACTTAAATGTTGTTCCATGTATGTTTAATTTTGTTTCATGTAAATTTAAATGCTGTTCCTTGTAAATTTAAATGTTGTTCCATGTATAAATATATTTAAATGTTGTTCCATGTATATCTAAATGTTGTTACATCACTTACATGTATACATATTTAAATGTTGTTCCATAATATATAATTAAATGTTGTTCCATGTTCTATGTTTGGTGGTTAGTCAATAAGTCATCACAATTTGCAAAGCTGCCATGAAACCAGTACACTTCTGTGAGGATTAGCTGGCAGCTGTTGCTTTGGGTTCCAGGGAAGCAGAAGTGTGCGTGGTGCAATGGTTAGCATGTCAGCTTTGCACTGTGTGATAAAGCTACAACCAGGCAAAATACATTTGGCTGTTTAACCTGGCTCTCAACATAGGGGTCTGTGCATCATATCTTTGGTTACTATGTTAAATATCTGTCCAATCTCGCTTGATTATTGTTATTCATGAAAGGAATAAATGTCGTGGGGCGGGGTAGCTTGAGTGGCACTGGACTGTCAAACCTCAGACAGGGGTTTGAATCCACCTGCTGCCGTTTCAAAACTTTGGCAATTTCATTCACCCCACTTTGCCTGTGTCTTTTGGAACTGAAAATAAAAGCTGTTGGTCCCGTCTACCTAGTGAATATGCTGGAGGAAAAAAAGATCCCACACAGGGGGTAAACGTGTTGTGAACTCACTAATTCTACATAAGTAAAACTCTTAAAATTAGCCATTCCTGCATTAGTCCTGGACAAGCTGTTTGGGGTATAACCTCGTAAGATGTACGTCTCCAGTGAAGTTGACGTGGCCAGGAGTGTGATCACCCGGCCTCAGTGCCAGCACTGAAAGTTTGCACGGCACAAAATTCTTATTTTACTCTCTAGTACAAGCATCATAAGACATGCATAACCTACCTGCACTCACTTCTGATAATGCACCAGTTGCTGAACACAAACTAATGAGACTAATTAACTTGATCTATTTACTCTGGTTAGACAAATGCATAAGTTTGAAAACACTTCTATATATTACAAAGCCACTTCAAAGAACACTCTCTGAATCCTATTCTAGGCACGTATAATTAATTTACTTTGATGCGAAATGTAAGCAGTTAACTTTTAATTAATATTTTTTTATAAACAAAAACTTTGTTCACAGTTTCTTCCACACATTGTTATTTGACCTCAAACATAGCATCGGCAATCATGGGAATGAATGAGGTGGTAAATTTTTTGCTTAATTAATTTCTGTACTTTGAAACAATTTATTTTAATATTTATCACACTGAACTGGCCAGTTATTTCACCTGCCACCAAATTGGTCCTATCTTTGGCCTAAACAGCCACTTAGCAGCCCAAGTGAACAATGAGTAAATGTGTCTGGCTGTCAACAGAGAAGACAATACAACAAAAGTTGGCACAGCCCCAGGCATACTAATCCAGATTCCTCTGAACAGCTATTCTGGCAGGTAGCTACTAGCTAGCTATATTCAGCTACACATTTCTCTGATCAATGCTCTATGTTAAAGTGAAACCAAAGGCATCGTTTTGGGCCTTTGCCCCTATAAGAGTGCCTAAAAACTAACCATTTGCAACTATAATCAGGAATATCATGCAAGTGGTTAACTGGGAATATGTTCTAAAAGTGCAAAATTCTGGTGTTATGTAATTTTTCATGGAAGCTGACATATTCATCAGTGTTTGTAATTTTGACCAATCAGCAGCGAGCAGCCTCTTAACCCCTGAGGCGATTATGACATAGGATGTGCGTATCGAGTGTGTATTTTTAACGTCGTTGAGGTTACATTTTTATTTGCTTTTATATTGGATTTACACGACAAAAATTATTACAATGCCGTACTGTGCAGCATTCGGATGTAAGCATCATTCAGCGAAGTATAGAGAGTTGTCGTTAAAGCCTGAAGCGGTACAGACAATCTTCCAGCATGTACCTCAACTGAAGACTTCGACAACACACAAATACTCGATTAAGAGAACTGTCGGAATGTAAGAAGGTTAGTAAACAATGAATGAATAGACTATCTTGCCAAATAAGTTGATTTTAGATGCAAACAGCGCAACCAAACTTATTGGTAAGTATGTGACTAAAATTGTCTACATCTACGATCAGGTGTTTAAAATTGGAGTTGTGGGAAACCTAGTCAGCACTCTTGATGTTGGATTCTGAACAAATGTGATGCTGCCCATGCAAAAAAGATTTTCAGTGTTCAACGAGGTATATTTAGTTAACCACTTGCGTGATATTTTTTAGACTGTTGCTATTAGTCCTGACCCGGACGTAGTGCAAAACGGCTATTGGTCCGGCACTTCATGTGCGAATGCACAATGAGAATCTGCTGGTAAAACATAGCAGCAGCTAAAGTTCCGTCACTGCCAGACAACGTATGAATCAGCCATGCTCGTACAAGTCCGGCACTAAAACATTGCAACACTAACTGCCGCACATCTCAGATAATAAGGCCTATATGTCAATGTCTTGGTCTTCGAAAAGTCGAGCATGTTTATTGCTACATTAGAACATCATTGTTGTCAATTATATATATGCAGTTATGTATAAAACCATACTCATTGTCAATCATCGAAGTATGAAGATATACCTGCCTAAACTAAAGATGTCTGTAATATACTCTTGAGATCGTTGAAGAAGAGACCTATCCTAGCTATACTTTTCAAATAATGATATATCATTACTTTGTCAAATTTGAGCATATCAGATAATATTCTGGTGCTTAGCATTCATGATTTGTTGACCGTCTGCCTGCGCACATTATATGCCGCTGGGTATACGCGCACACACTCACTGCACATACAAAGCGGAAAGAGTGCTGGACTAATAGCTGTGCAGTTGTGCTTTCGGGTCCGGAGTGCTAGACACTTCGTATTTTTTATTATAGTTGCAAATGGTTAGTTTTCAAGTACTCTTATAGATGCAAAAGCCCCAAAAATGCCTTTGGTTCCACTTTAATATTTTTTGTTAGGGATGATCTCAAAACATCGACGAACAACAATACACAAAACTGAAACCTCAGACCCCCCACCCACCCCCTAAATGAAACTACCTATGACACATTTCTCATTCTTCAGGCAATAACCATCACCTCCATATACACCTATTTATATGACCGTACATATGACTGTACATATGCATTCAAAGTCAGCACCCTTACGAACTGTGATCAGACAATAACAAATGTCTTTTTTAAATTTAATTTCACTGCTGACAAAATTGTTTTAACTTTTAAGTTAAAACAATTTATATGTTCTATTCATCCTACCTTAATGTGAATGAAATGACTGGTTTATATTTCACATGATACAGTGAATGGACAGGAAGTGATGTTGTAGTTAAGCATGGATGTGGCGAAGATGGATCTGCATTGAATTATTCCACTACAAGGGTCAAAGAATAGTTCTTTCATTACCATATTATAATGAAACAATTTAAGTTGAGACATCACTGACATTTTTGAAAGTTCATAATTCAACTAACTAATACATCAATCAATATATTCATATGCAACATTTAATATTTCACATAAACTTGTCCTGCAAATTTGAAGTGAAACTTGGTTTCATAACTATTAGCTAGTCTGTCCATGACTTTTAAAAGTAAATTTAAAAAAAGACAAAAGTCATAGCTACACATTTCTCTGATCAATGCTCTATGTTAAAATTAAACCAAAGGCATTGTTTTTGGGCCTTTGACCCTATAAGAGTGCCTAACAACTAACAATTTGCAACTATAATCAGGAATATCACGTAAGTGGTTAACTGTGATTATTTTCTTATAGTAAAAAATTCTGGTGTTCTGTCATTTTTCATGGAGGCTGACATATTCATCAATGTACTAATAAGATTTTTTTATTACTAGGTCTTATACAGCACACTATCCAGCCCATATTCTTACCACTCAATGTGCTTTAACTTCACCCCCTGTCGTGGCCGAGGGCTGAGGCTGACCTGTTCATTCCAACACCAACTCGACTTCTTTGAGAAGCATTCAGCAATAACCACGAATAATAATTATACTGCCGGAAGACTTATATGTACATACAGTCTAGACATGATGTCCCACTGTCAACAGAGTCGACTGAGAGTCCGACATTCTAACCACCAAATTGCATGTTGTGCTAGTGTGGCTGTGCCCCACATGTCATTGGCTATAAGTTAAAGGTTTATGAAACAATTCATGCATTAGATATTAATAATATATATATATATATATATATATATATATATATATATATATATATAACTGTTATTGCTTTGAATGAAACAACTTTAGCCTACAGGCTAGGCCTGTCATAGGCCGGCCTATAATTCCCGACAGTAATGACGTGTGAGTAGTGGCTAGTGCTATTCACATCATCGACATCGGTCAATCTTGCAAAATGATTATATGAACATGTAGGTACGCGATAATCGGCCTACATACGCACTAATCGCTTTGGCCGCGACGTCGATTTCCGTGCTCATTCGTTCGCCCGGTGACTGCGCGTTTGGCTGGCATATTTTAGGAGCTCCTGGAGAACACTCATTATGATGATGTAGTTAACATGTTCCGCTGATGTGTCGTTTTCGAAATTTTCCAATCCGATTTGTAGAAGTAAAAAAATATTTACGTTAAAGTTTTTGACTGTCAAAGTCATCGACCATTTACCTGAAGGTAGCTACATTTTTCTTTCAAACCTTTATAATTTGAATTTTCATATACTTGTCTATGTATGTGCCAAATCTGAGGCAAATTAAACTATTAGCACATTGTTTTCTAGAGTTAGCAAAATTTCATGTCAAACCGACAAATGGTTGATCGGGTTGAATTTCACAGCGACAATCCCCTCTGTTTGTCATCGTTTAAATGACCGTGGCCCACCATGATCATACTAAAATAATTCTTTTTGGTGTATTTAATAGTTTCCCAATGAATTTCACAAAAATAATGCCTTAGTAACACAGATGATTGAAGATTTTGAAGGATACTATTCATGCTATAAATAGAGCTATTCATGGCATTTAGGTCACGTGACCCTATTCTTGCAATGTGATTGGCTGATGCTGTTGTTTACAAACACAAGGGACCATGTGCTTTTATTGCTGAATTATTTAGCACCTTCTATTTTATGAATTTAAGTTAATTTTGTGGATTGTTGATTCTGCTAAAAAATGTATCATTACTTCATACATTTACTTGAACTTTCTAAACATTTGTTTCTACCTTGTTCATGATATTAATAGTAACCCTACCCAAGGTTTTTAGGCTGGGTAGTTATCGAGTAAAGTTTTGAAAAAATACATGAAAGACCCATCAAAAATCAATCAAAACTATAAAAAAAACGTCTGTGTCGTCACATATGGGCCAGTGAGTCGGTCGATTACGGCAGACAGTTAATTAAGGGTGACCTAATTATAATATTTTGATATGCAGAACCTTACATGTCTTTACTTTGCATGATTTTTACTTCAGAGGTTTATTGAATCCAGGTCTGCCCTGAAACGGTTGATATTCACTAATTTAGGCAATTATTAATTAATAATAACATCAAGCTATTACCAAAATGATAGAAAAAAGCTAAAGAAACAGTGTGCTATGATCACATTTGTTATTTCTTGGTATAGATGCAATGAAAAAAATACTATAATAAAAATTGGGGGGAAATGTTGCATTCTGATATTTTCATTTATCAATGAATGCGTATTGTTTATCAATCAAAGTAATTAAGATCATTAATTGATGACTTAGTTAAATCATGAATTAAGTGAAGATTGCATCAACAGTTTGTGTTTTAAAGGGGCTATCTCCCCTAAAGTTTCATTAGAATCTCTTCAGTATTAAAAAAGTTATGACACTTTGTATTCTCAAAGTGAACCATAATTGGCCCAAAAGGTCACAACTTTTCTTTTGTTTTTCTAGTAAAACAAGGCCGAAAAACGGGTGGTGCACCTAATCTTTAAAATGTCATAACTTGTCTAATATTCAACCTAGAACAAATATCTCGAAGGCATTTTAAAGTTTTTTTCAATGATACTCAATTGATGTCTATCCATGACCATGTAGGTTGAATTTTTTTGTCACATACCTAGAACATGCAATCATCGTAAAACGTTGCGATACTCATTTAATATGAAATAAATCCAAGAACGTTAAATGACAATATGATGAAGTTAAACGCGTTTCTATCTTAATGTATCGACGATCGTTTATAATTAATTGGCCCGACAGAATCAAGCGAATGAAATCGATTACATACATCTCCCTGATTTTACGTATATAAAATACACCTTTTCCCAAAACGACAATGAAAGAAACCACATAAATGCAAAATTGTCATCGTTACCTTTCGAATAAATGTAATCGGTGTAAAACAAATCGCATTTTCGACACATTCTGGTTGCTTATCAACGCTACGACGCCACTAGCCAAATCGCCATCTTGGTCCGTGTCACGCGAAAGAATCGTCGGCGCAATATTGGAGCAGCCTACGTCATTGGTACGCCTGAATTCACGAGTCGTCATAGACTGGTGCCATTATAACACTGCTTGAGCTCACCACATAATAACAAAAAGAGTGTACTTTTTCGCAGCATTATATCGTTGGTATGCATATGCAAGTGCTGGCGTGGTGCCAATGTCAATAATATATTAGTAGCATTCTCTCCCACAGACCCAAAGCCAAAGGCAAAGCAGACTCGATCGATGTTGTCAACAAGACTGCGACCAAGCCCTACACAAGGCTATACGATACGGCTAAGTTATGTAACACGTTACGTGCGCAAAAATGACCACATCGAGTCGACCACAATTATTGTAGTCGACTCGGTGTGCATGTTATTTAAGTCCAACGTTAATCAAAAAGGAGGGGCAGATCGAAGGAGGAGAGCTAGGGAAGCAAGGCGAGGGTGACGGAGAGAAATAGGCTGAGACCAAGACAGACCATGCAGTCATACTTGACCAGACCAGGCCATGCAGACCAGATCAGACCACACCACACCACACCAGACAGACAGACAGACAGACAGACAGACAGAGACTCAAGTCTCAATTAAGTGAGATGAGGTTATTATACAGGAATAATGCAATATATTAAACGGAGGGAACAAATCGAGAGCACCTGAATGGTGGAGGGGAATGAATTAAGAAGATTGGTAGAGGGAGAGGGCAATGAGGGTGTTGTTTACACACACGTATATATGTATTTGCCTACACGGTCCTTTTGTCGAGCTGGCAATTTGTACCTAATCTTTGTGAAAAGACTGGGTAGGCCGCCTCCGATCATTCATAACATGCTGGAAGTATAACCACCTATAATTAATCCCAACTATTATGCATAGGCGTCAGAACGGGTTGTGATTGTGGCAGGTGGTCGTGGTGGTGGTGGTGGGGGGGACCGGGTCGCGACCGGGTCCAGAACTCCAGTACCATGCAGACGTGTTGTTATTTAGAGCCATACTATCAAAATCCATAACTATACCTTTATCATAGGCGTCCGAAGGCGTTGACTATAATATTAATATTATGAGGCAGGGTTGGTTTCCGCGACAATTTGGGGAGGGGGGCAACATACACCCACCCAAAATATTGGGGTCCGGCCCCCCAGAACCCCAGTTCCGACGCCTATCACGTTTATCACTTAAATCGGCTCACAACTATTAACCGACTTAACGCATTCTAGCGTGATATCCATTCTTGCCTCGAGTATAGTTTATGCCACTCGATGAACGGACACTCACGTACACATACACACGTGGGGCTATGCTAAAATTACGTTCGTTTTGAGAAAGATCGCCCACCAATTATCCATACATCTATTTTTCACCAAGTTTACAGATTTTTCGCGCACTATTAGCCTACAAACTTCAATGATGTATGGTAGAGTCTGCATTCCTTTTACAGTCGAACGCAGTTGAAATATACCCCAAAAACTGGCTTAGCAATCAATGCTATAAGTCTTATATCGACAGCTAGACGAGCAAAAAAACGTTTAATAACGTGCGTAACGATAGCCAAGACATCCTCACCCCCATGTAACGCTCTGATAGTTCTTAACGCTTACCCGGACAACCCACCACCTGAGCGTGACGTACTTTATGGATGTCCCCTGTGCGAGCACACACATACATACGCACACACGCACGCTCGCAGTCATACGCGATTACGCACCTCTACATATTTACACGAATGCACGTACGCTCTCACCCACGGACACGCACACACTTTATATACTAATTCTGTTTTAAACATTTTTACTCATAAATTATTATGATTAAATATGTTTAAAACAGAATTATACTAGGTCGTGATTTTTTAATGGCACGGTGTTTTATTAAACTGTAACATACAATTCCAGAAGGGGACGCCACTAAAACTAAATATATGGGATACCATCATGTCTGTAGATACCATATAGTGCTTAGCCACTACACGTCGCCACTTTGTGTTATCCGTAAAATGTCTGCGAAAAACAATGGAACAGTTCTAAATTTAGGCCATTTTGGGCACCTAATCCAATTACAACTAATGTCGTAGGCTATCAATAATTGGTGCAGTCGGAAAAATGCATTATTGTATTTTTACAAACAAAAAACGATATCTTAAATTGGCACGATATTTGAATACAAAACATGTAATACATAATATAAATCATAATCCGTAATCCGAAACGTTTCACAATTTGTCCCATGACTGAAAATGTGAACCGATGATAATTGCACACAACTTCCATAGTCTTGCGTAGTGCATGGGGAAACAACGACGGGTTAGGTACACTGGGAAACGTAATGGAGCAGCGTGGGGGATTAGCTCAAATGGTAGAGCGCTCGCTTAGCATGTGAGAGGTACCGGGATCGATACCCGGATTCTCCAAACTTTTTTGTTGTTTCGCATAATTCCCACAAAATAAAAATGCTGCGTTTGTGCACAGAAACAGTAAATTTTGTAAGAATGAAGATGATTGCTATTTCCATTTATCTTGTATTACGATCCCCGTGTTCGTCATGGTAGAACTGCAGTGAAATAATAATAATAGTTATGTTTGAAACAACATCGGATCTAATTTACCACTGTGTTTGATTTACCACAGAAGATTAAAGTTAACTACCTGCAGTAGACACTAATTTTGAAGGGAAATTATATTACGTATCAACTATGGCACTTAATTTGTTGATTATAGCAATGTTGTATAATTTTCCCATAATATATTATATAGGATATTATAGGGGGCTATCTATGTTACGGGTAAACAAATCACATCTTGAATCTTTACTCACCCCATTGGATTTTCTACAGATTGAATCGATCTCAAGATATTGATATTTTCTTCAAACAATAATAGTGACCAAAAATATCGATGTCTCGATCTTGCCTGCCAAATTAAATTCGATTATGACAAAATAATGTTGATAACAAACTTGACAAGGGGAATTGTATAATGAACTATTGTTTGAAAAGTTTGGAAATGTTCTAAAAACACCAAAAACATGAGGAACATTCAGCATAAAAAGTTGTCAGAAGTGGGATTCGAACCCACGCCTGGAGAACCAGACTGCGACCTGAACGCAGCGCCTTAGACCGCTCGGCCATCCTGACTGTACTGGTAACCAATGCGTCGTAACGTATATTTGCCTGCACTCGAAGCACACGGGAATGATGTCATGTTCAACTAGAGATACAAGTATGTCCATCTAGCGATCAAATAATGCACTAAATTTACTACACATCATTATAATTATACTTGAGAAGATATTACTAGGCTATATCCGATACACTGCCACTGGACTCCATATAATAAAATCACGGAATCACCGTTTAGTACAGTCAAAATTACTGCGATGTAATCACGTCATCTGTTAAATTGTAATCAGCAGTATACAAAAAACGATACATAACAGGTTTTCCGATAAATGCAAGGCTTTTTGATAATAACTGTTTTTTATGTTAAAACGATACGTTGTTGTACATGCAAAACGATAAATCATTATTAAACTGATATTACGTAGCTGTTTTAACGTGGACAAGCCGTCGCGAGATTTTCGTCACTTGGTTGCAACTTTCGTCTATCTAAGCAAATTTGTCGTTCGAGAAGACCAGTTTACGAAATTTGTACAACTGAAGCAACGTGGACTGAAATAAATTTCCCAAGTTTCGAAACGGTCGATTTCGACTCAGTACTGTGATTAGTTTTAAAATATGGGTGTCTTCAGTCTAATAAGTACTGCAGGCCCCTACGATCACGAGCGATCAATCACAAGAAAAAACTCAAGCCTCAGCACTAAACAAACATTCGTTCCCAAACGTTTTACCAGGTGTTCGTTACGCGTATTGTCAGACGAAGTAGGCCTATGAAACTGATCTTACAGACATTTGACATGGGTTACGCACCGTTGACGAGCGTTCCCCGGTGACAAACGACAGCTATGGCGCCAACGCCCGTCATGGTCGACTGAGAGGCCTCGCCAAGCAATGGAACATAAACAAGCGCGAATTGAGTGACGGCGCATCCGGCGGTCCATCTGAATATGGCGGCGTGACTGCTTGTGTGTTCTTTTCGCGACGTGTTTGGGGACGTCCTGTAACGCTAACAGACAGCGTGTTTGCTTATAAAAAATACGGAAGTTCATATTTTTGGGATATAACGGATGAACCAGCGCTAGTAGTATTTTTGTTAGCAATTGCCGCCGCATTGCTGCATAGTTGTATGCTGCATAGTTGTATGTATGTTTTATTGCCTGAAATAAAGGTATTCGTATTTATACTCGAACTGACGACTATCACAATTCGCGCGCCACAAATTCCAAATACTGGATCCGTTCCAATACTTTGAATGCACGAAAGGGGAGACCCTATTTCGACTGTTTTTTCGATGGACCGGGTATGTAATCAGTCACATTCTGGCACCGATATCCTTCATTTGAAGGTAATATTGCATTTGCCGGCGAGGTTTGCCACCAATTCGCCATTTCGGAATCTACAACAAGAGTATTCAATCGCGAGGCGAGGCACCACCTTTCAACAACAATACCAGCGTGCAGTGGGTTTGGGGGGGTCCAATCAAATTCAGTATTTCTGTCTTGCCAGTGATCAAATTTGTTTATATTTCAGAAACAAGTACCGTTTTCCTCACGTTTGCTTGACAAAACATTGTAGGTACAACAGTAAAAAATGCACCCCTTGGGAGCGTATGACGTCACCCGCTATATTTAGAATCTACGCAATCACCCTGTGGCTACATCCTGGACCCGCCCAAGCCGTGACGGATGAACCGAAAGATCCATCCAGGACCACCATTGACGAAACATTTTGTTTGGAGCCAAAATGGCGGACCACTTGGGACTAGTGGTGAAGTGTAAAGCGCTTTGAGCGGTCCCAAGGACTGGATACCGTGATATATAAGAAAGTATCTCTACCCTGCTTCCCACGTAAATAATCATCTGAAAGCACATTGATTTTTATGCATTTCTGCCCTCCTCTCTTTCCCAGCTGTTGTCTTGAAAAATGATCTATTGGTCAACGTCAAACGATTCTGGTCATATTTGGCTATAGTCAGTCACTATCAGAAGTCATTAATCAATGTTTTGGACGGTGCGCTTGTTTAAATGTGGTCGATCACTACTGTAGTCGGCCGACCTTTTGTCATCGATGCCCGATTGTCACTGGTGGCGGTGATGACATGAATCGTGTTCGTAGTTGTAGTTTGGTCTTAGTTGTAGGGTGTGGTCAATGGTGGTAGTTGTAGGGTATTGTCAGTGATCGTAGTTGTAGGACGTGGTCAATGATCATAGTTGTAGGGTCTAATCAGTGGTCGTAGTAGTAGAGTGTGGTCAGTGGTCGTCGTTGTAGGACGTAGTCTTACAGTCGATCACATAATTATACACACACACAAAAACGAAAATAAACTAATGTCAGTTTGCAAGGCGCCTAATTTTACACAACCGTATCACGGTCACGTGACACGTTCAGTACATCTCAATTAAACGCGATTCTCAATAACTAACAAATATTGATTGTTGATTATAAACTGCCAAACATTTGTTAACTTCCAACATGTATTTTTGAAGTCGGCGATACAAATATCCAGCCATGTGCCCGTGTAAACCAAACCACTACTGACTCGTTAGTATGTACACTGATGGAATCCGCGTTTCGCGAGTTATTTTCTCTCGTGGGTGGGGTAATGTTTAGTAGGCGCAGCAGTGGAGGGTTAGAGTGAATTTGAGTTGAAATATATTGGCGGATCCACGAGGTGTCCGGAGGGTCCGTTAAACCACGGTGTATGGCCGGTTGCATGATATTGAATATGATGAGCACGAAGTGCTATGGATTAGATTGAAGCCCAAGAAACTACCAAAAAATACTCGTGTAATTGTTATAGGACATGGATATGGACAGCCTGGTCAACTCTTTGAATGGGTTCTTTTTGCCTTTTTGACTTACCGAAATTGCAGTCCTCTCACCCAATCTTTGACGCCGATGAACACTTGCCAGCTGAGTTCATTATCAGCGTGACAGATACAGGGGTGGCACTTGAAAAGGTCAAGCTTAACAAAGTCGCTGAACCGGAACACATTCCGCCATGGGTATTGAAAGACTTTTCGCACCATCTCGCGGCGCCGGTCACAGCTATCTCTAACAGCTCACTCATTGAGGAAGTACTACCCAAGCTATGGAAGCCAGCAACTGTCATTCCGTTGTCAAAGAAACATCCACCAGACACAGTGGAAAATTACATTAGACCTATATCGCTAACTCCAATTCTGGCAAAGATGGTTGAGTAACTTGTGCTGTTGTGTGTTGATATTTGCTTTAAACCTCAGATTGCTGATAGGCAGGTCGGGGGTGTGGCAAAGACTTGTACTACTTGTGTTCTGGTTAAATGCTCCATAAGTGATATGAAGCCACTGATGTAACGGGATATTTTATGCGTGTTCTTTCGGGATTACAGAAAAGCATTTGATCTAATTAATCATGATATATTAATCGATAAACTGAGCACAATGGAATTACCAGCATATCTAGTCCGATGGGTGGC
>OY759263.1:8325966-8333466 GCA_963662155.1 Lamellibrachia columna
GATTAAACGTGTGTAATTCCGGGGAGGGGGTGGTGGCCTATTGGGTATATCAACACACCTTACTAACTACAGTTGTGTGTAGTGTTATATTTCTGTAACCTCCGCAATACTTTTTCTAAGTCCGGCTCAATTAATACCACCTTTGTCTGTATTACTCCACTGACGGGTGCTGTCGAGTAGGAAAAACCGCTGTTGGTCGTGTCTTTTGATTGACGGTGCCTAAAATTGTACCTCAACAGACACGGCAATAAAAGTCGCGATTTATTAGCAGCCACTTAGGTGGCAACAAAAACTTCTCCTTTGTGTTTCTCCCTGAGCCGGAACAAGCAATGGAGACTTGAAACGACTCGAGATACTTTTTTATTTTAGGTATGCGGAGTGCCATCAATGACAAGCATGCCACGCACGCACACACGCACGCACGCACGCACGCACGCACGCACGCACGCACGCACGCACGCACGCAATGCTGTAGGTGATTAGTTGTTGACTCATTGAGTCAGACGTAAGACTACCCCGCCGGTGGTCGCCACGCCCTGCCACGCCCTAGGTAGACCTGCCGACAAATGTTGGGTGGAGACACCCAGACCGTCGCGCGTCCTGCACCAGGACAAAGACTGACGGACGCGCATCTGCGGCGGGTATCGACTGCCTCGATTGGCCGTAGGGTGTTGCACCGGCAAAGTCGGGCTGCCAATAGAACGAACACTCATTCGCTACCATTCATCGTGCGCTCCACGATTATATACATTTTCGAATTCCTCAACCAGTTCACGTTGACAGTATTATATACTGTACAACATAATACACAATCAGTATATAACGTGTTCCTATCATTTATTGTCCTCTTTGAGATTGAGTACTACTTGACGAGGTCGTTTTCATATACCGGTATCTTTCTCACCCCCCCCCCCCTCTCTCTCTCTCTCTATTTCCTCTCCACCTCTCTCTCCGTTCTCTCTCTCTCTCTCTCTCTCCCTCCTCTCTATCTCATATATCTCCCCTCCCCCTCTCTCCTCTCTCCCTCTCTCCCCCCTCTCACCCCCTCTCTCTCTCTCCTCCTCTCACCCCTCTCTTCTTCTCTCTCTCCCCCTCGCTCCCTCTCCCCCTCTCTTCTCCTCTCTATCAACCTCTCCCTCCCCTCTATCCCCCTCTCTTTCTCTTACTCTCCCCCATCTCCACTCTCCCCCCTCTCTCTTCCCCACCTCTCTCTCCCTCGCATTCTCCTCTCTCTCCACTTCTCTGTCCACCCTCTCTCTCTCTCTCTCTCTCTCTCTCTCTCTCTCTGTCGCTATCTGTATGTCTCTCTCTCTCCCGTCTCCCCCTTCTCTCTCTCCTTCTCCTCCCTCTCTCTCCCCTCTCTCCCCTCTCTCCCCTCTCTCCGTCTCTCTCATACCGTCTCCCCCCTCTCTCTCCCTTCCCCTCTCTCTCTCCCCGTCTCCCCTTTCTCCACCTCTACCTCTCCTCTCTCTCTCTACCCCCTCTCCACCCTCTCTCTCATATATCTCCCCTCCCCCCTCTCTCTCTCCTCTCTCCCTATCCCCCTCTCTCTCCCATTCTCTCCCCTCTCTTCCCCCTTATATCCTCCCTCTTTCTCTTCCTCACTCTTTCACTTTCTCCCTCTCCCCCTCTCCCACCCTCTCGCTCAAGTTCTCTCTCCCCCTCTCTCCCCTCTCGCCCCTCTCGCCCCTTCTCTCACCCCTCCTCTCTCTCTCTCTCTCGCTCCCCATCTCTCCTCTCTTTCTCTCTCTCCCCCTCTCTCCTTTCTCTCTTTCTATCTCCCTCTCTTCCCGTTTATCCCTACTCTTTCCCCTTCTCTCTATCTCCCCTGTCTCCATTCTCTCTCTCTCCCTCTCCCCCCCTCTCTCCCATTCTCTCCCCTCTCTTCCCCCTTATATCCTCCCTTTTTCTCTTCCTCACTCTTTCACTTTCTCCCTCTCCCCCTCTCCCACCCTCTCGCTCAAGTTCTCTCTCCCCCTCTCTCTCCCCTATCGCCCCTCTCGCCCCTTCTCTCACCCCTCCTCTCTCTCTCTCTCTCTCTCTCTCTCGCTCCCCATCTCTCCTCTCTTTCTCTCTCTCCCCCCTCTCTCCTTTCTCTCTTTCTATCTCCCTCTCTTCCCGTTTATCCCTACTCTTTCCCCTTCTCTCTATCTCCCCGTCTCCATTCTCTCTCCCCCTCTCTCTCCTCTCTCTCTCTCTCTCTCTCTCTCTATATATATATATATATATATATATATATATATATATATATATATAGAGAGAGAGAGAGAGAGAGAGAGAGAGAGGAGAGAGAGAGGGGGAGAGAGAATGGAGACATATATATATATATATATATATATATATATATATATATATATATATATATATATATATATATATATATATATATATATATATATATATATATATATATATATATATATATATATATATATATATATAAAGGCTCTCAAAATTATTTAATAATTATTATTATTTCTTCTGAAAGTCGGGCGTTGAAATTATTCCTCTGTTCAACAGTGTTTTGTGGCGTAATTAATGTGTCCACGAGGCTGGTTGTGTCAAATTTGACCTGGGGTGTACCAATGGTCGGACAAAGAGATCGGAATTCCCACTTTCCATCAATAACAGTCAGGGTAACGCCCTAGTATCTTGATACACATTCCACATAGTCAGTAAGCGCCAGAGGCCTACAAGACCGGCCACTGTCGTCACAATGATCTATAACAGTGGACAGACCGGACACTGTCGTGACAATGATCTATATCAGTGGACAGGCCGTAGACTTTTGCTAGTCACCGGAGCCCTTTTGTGCCAGGTACCAGAAAGGCAGCCAACCATGCAATCGATTTACGCAGGTAGCGGACGTACACGGTTCACGTACCAGCCACCCCACCCTATATCGCAGGTAGCGCACGTACACGGTTCACGTACCAGCCACCCCACCCTATATCGCAGGGTTAGGGACGATTAACATGCAAAAGGATATCGATTGGCACGGGTAAACGTCGTCTCCTTGATCTATACGCTGTTGTAGTGCAGAAAAAACCTTAAATGCATTTAACTTTTATTATGCTTGCGTTCGTGCATGCGTGCGTGCGTGAGTGCGTCCGTGCGTGCATGTGCGTGTGCATGTGTCTGGTCATTCACGTGTCTGTTCAGCTAGCGCGATGTGTACGTTGCCATATGAAGAGCTATCATTTACCAAAATGCCAAATCCTTAACTACAAATCAATGCAATGTAATTGAAGGGCGTCAGTACTGGAATAAAGAAAACATGGAATTTCAAACGAGGCTACAACACTATAGATAGCTATAGTGTTACTATATGCAAAGATGGGTGAATACCGACATCGTCTACAGTCTTTTCGCATGCTTTCGTCTTGTGTCATTAATAAAAAATCTCCCTACTAAATCTGATGACTTGTTCTTAATAAACTGGCGTGGAGCCTGAGCTAGTTTATGTAAATATCAGTAATAACTGGAAACATGTATGAGCGAAAACTGGCATTCCATTTATTTAATACCGTATTAACAACAGGCATGGAATGCCGAAAAGCCCTTACACGGGAGTGACAATCACATTACGATTGTCTACAAGTTCTACAGTAGGGGCGTAATGACAAAGTGGATTAACCATACACATACGTGTACAAACAGAAAGGCTGGGGTACTCGACCCCCCCCCCCGACACGAGGGACACCACCACAACCATCGTAATACTGTTATCAACATTCCCACACAGCGCGTCATGTATATCGCGTTATCAAAATGGAAAGTTTGTTACTTGGGTTTATGAAATATTCATATTGTATAATTCAGATAGCTATATTGCATCCATATTTCATCCAGGTCTGTCTATGTGGTGTTTATTCAGATAGCTACAATGCATCCACATTTCATCCTGGTTTGTCTGGATGGTGTTTATTCAGATAGCTACAATGCATCCACATTTCAGCCTGGTCTATCTGGATGGTGTTTATTCAGATAGCTACAATGCATCCACATTTCAGCCTGGTCTGTCTGGATGGTGTTTATTCAGATAGCTACAATGCATCCACATTTCATCCTGGTCTGTCTGGATGGTGTTTATTCAGATAGCTACAATGCATCCACATTTCAGCCTGGTCTGTCCGGATGGTGTTTATTCAGATAGCTGTAATGCATCCACACTTTAGCCTGGTCTGCCTGGATGGTGTTTTGAAGAGATCCTGTATTTCTATTGGGCGGTTTGTCGTTGATGTGCTCTGTAGGTGTGCATTGTGTGTTACAGAATGTACTCCAGGACACTATTACACTCGGGATCGCGGGTAAGCAGTACGAGGATATGTCTCCTCTTCCTACTGCTCGTGATGGGTGACGCTGCTGACGAGACAACGACCGAAGATTCTACAGCCACAGACACTATGATATCTACAGATATTACGGAGGTAACTACTGATTATAGTAACGCCGATGTTACAACAGAAGAGCCTGGTACCGCAACGACAGAAGAGCCAGGTGCCGCAACGACCGAAGAGCCAGGTACGGCAACGACCGAAGAACCTGATACCGCAACGACAGAAGAGCCTGGTACGGCAACGACAGAAGAACCTGATACCGCAACGACAGAAGAGCCAGGTACGGCAACGACCGAAGAACCTGGTACGGCAACGACCGAAGAACCTGGTACGGCAACGACAGAAGAACCTGATACCGCAACGACCGAAGAACCTGATACTGCAACGACAGAAGAGCCTGGTACGGCAACGACAGAAGAACCTGATACCGCAACGACAGAAGAGCCAGGTACGGCAACGACCGAAGAACCTGGTACGGCAACGACCGAAGAACCTGGTACGGCAACGACAGAAGAACCTGATACCGCAACGACCGAAGAACCTGATACTGCAACGACAGAAGAGCCTGGTACGGCAACGACAGAAGAACCTGATACCGCAACGACAGAAGAGCCAGGTACGGCAACGACCGAAGAACCTGGTACGGCAACGACCGAAGAACCTGGTACGGCAACGACAGAAGAACCTGATACCGCAACGACCGAAGAACCTGATACCGCAACGACCGAAGAACCTGATACCGCAACGACCGAAGAGCCAGGTACGGCAACGACAGAAGAGCCTGGTACGGCAACGACCGAAGAACCTGGTACGGCAACGACAGAAGAGCCTGGTACGGCAACGACAGAAGAGCCTGGTACGGCAACGACAGAAGAGCCTGGTACGGCAACAACAGAAGAGCCTGGTACGGCAACAACAGAAGAGCCTGGTACGGCAACGACAGAAGAGCCTGGTACGGCAACGACAGAAGAGCCAGGTACGGCAACGACAGAAGAGCCTGGTACGGCAACGACAGAAGAGCCTGGTACGGCAACGACAGAAGAGCCAGGTACGGCAACGACCGAAGAGCCAGGTACGGCAACGACAGAAGAGCCAGGCACGGGAACGACAGAAGAGCTTAGCACAGCAACGACCGAAGAGCCAGGTACGGCAACGACAGAAGAACCTGGTACGGCAACGACAGAAGAGCCTGGTACCGCAATGACAGAAGAACCTGGTACGGCAACGACCGAAGAACCTGGTACGGCAACGACAGAAGAGCCAGGTACGGCAACGACCGAAGAACCTGGTACGGCAACGACAGAAGAGCCTGGTATCGTAACGACCGAAGAGGCTGGTACCGCAACGACAGAAGAACCTGGCACGGCAACGACAGAAGAGCCTGGTACGGCAACGACAGAAGAACCTGGTACGGCAACGACAGAAGAACCTGGTACGGCAACGACCGAAGAGCCAGGTACGGCAACGACAGAAGAGCCTGGTACGGCAACGACAGAAGAGCCAGGTACGGCAACGACAGAAGAACCTGGTACCGCAACGACAGAAGTGGCTGATACTGCAACGACAGCAGAACCTGGTACCCCAACGACCGAAGAACCTGGTACCTCAACGACAGAAGTGGCTGATACTGCAACGACAGCAGAACCTAGTACAGTCACGACAGAAGGGCTTAGTACCACAACGACAGAAGAACCTGGTACCACAACGACAGAAGAATTTGGTACCACAACGACAGAAGAACATGGTACCACAACGACAGAAGAACCTGTTACTGCAACGACAGAAGGACCTGGTACTACAACTAAACCTGTCACTGGTAACGACAATACGGAGAATAGTGGAACAACGCAGACAACAGCGAATGACAATGTGACTGGTACGACCGTAGATGGAACACAAATTACAACTGATAGTGTGACGTCTACCAGTACTGACAATGACATTACTGCACAGACTGAACGTATGGTTAGTACATTAAGTACTGCTGTCGTAGGCGAGGACACTACACCCGCGGTTGTCCCCACGACAACCACTGACAGTGCAGCAACGACAAGCACCAACCCTAACGCCACATCAAGTACTGTCAGTGACGACACATCCACCAAAACAGCCAACAGTGCCACCGACGCAACAACGGAAGGCACGGGAGAATCCGGCACGACTGGTAGCGATGTAATTAACACGACGTCAAAGCAGGAAGCTGCTGCAGGTAAGACACCAGTCATCCCACCTGTGTTTAGAGTTTAGATTTAACATTTCGGCAGGTTCTATAAATAAGTGTACAAGTTGTAGTTTGTCTGGCTTGGCTAGTGAATTATTAAGTGACCCGTAGTTATATGTATGAATTCATTGTTCACTGACGGAAACTTCACTATTCGTCGACGGAAACATCACTGTTCACCGACCGAAACATCACTTTTAGCCGACGGAAATATAATTGCCTGTTCACTGACGGAAACACTGCTATTCATCGACATAAATACCACTGTTAACTGACGGAAACACCACTGTTCACCGACGGAAACATCACCATTCGCCGACAGAAACACCACTATTCACCGACGGAAACACCACTTTTCACAGACTGAAATATCACTGTTCATCAATGGAAACACCATTGTTCGCCGACAAAAGTTCACCGACGGAAACATATCTGTAGTAACGAGACAACGTTTCTGCTTGCAGCACTGCCAGTGAAGTCCATAGTCCTCGGTTCTGTCCTGGGGTTCACAGCAATGTTGTTGCTTGGTCTATGCTGTATAAAGGTAGGTATGGTGTGATATATAGTTTTGATTTGTATGTATACTTATTCTTCTTCTTCTTCCGGGTACAAGTCAACCCTCTCTTCAAGGCTTATAGACTCGGTGTATATGCATACGTGCTAAAGTGTTGTAAAAAAAAGTAATAAAATATTTGGAAGAAAGAGAAAAGATGATAGTGTGCGTGTAGAATTGCAATTTGAGGAGAGGAAAAGTTTATAGCGTGAAAAATGCAATATCAATTAATGTTGCAAGCTGGAGATCTTCTGTCTGAAAATCTCCAAACTTGGCGCTGTAGCTGCGTTGGCTGGCAGGTTATTCCAATTGGCTATTGTACGGGGTAATAAGCTATACTGGGTGAATTGCTTAGTGATTACGGGGAATTGAAAAGCTTCAGAATA
>OY759263.1:8338466-8342287 GCA_963662155.1 Lamellibrachia columna
AGCACGGGGCCTGGATAATCGAGGTTAGAAACTAACCGCCAGCGTATTGTCCGGTGTTCGGGGTTGGGGCATGCAAATGACAAACAAGGCCGTGAACTATGTACATAATACCGTCGAGAATATTTCTTATTTTAATATTGATATTATGTTGTTTTTAAATATACAATATGGATCGGATTCTATATATATATATATATATATATATATATATATATATATATATATATATATATATAATATATATATATATATATATATATATATGTATATATATATATATATATATATATATATATATATATATATATATGTATATATATATATGTATATATATATATATATATATATATATATATATATATATATATATATATATATATATATGTTTGTTATATCGGTGTACCAAGGGGTTTTATTCCGTTTACTTTGTATGATCTTCAAAGTGAGATGTTCGTTGTAACTTCATTAGTACCAGGTATGTTTGTTGTCACTGCAGCACAGTGCGCGCGGTACAATATATTAATTAATAAAATGCATATTATTGTCACAGCCTGAATCAGGAAGGGCTTATTTGTTGCACGTTACGTATATTATGCTATACTAACAGAACACACGAAAGTATGATATTTAAGTTTTGATATTTTATGATATGTTTAATTTAAATGTTTTATTATAATAGACATTGCTGTTTCTGTAAAAGCCAGGATACGCCATTTCGAATGCATTGGTCGTGGCAGCAAGACATTGGTTTTATCATGTATAAAGAATTAAGTTTGCCTATTATACTGTAATAAATAAATTATGTCATTATACATATTTATGTGTTTACTGACATTTATCGACTGTTCATAAATACACAAATTTGCTACAAGTCGGCTCTTAAAACCACCGACACAACAACACATTAAGTTAACGCACGCACGCACGCACGCACGCACGCACGCACGCACGCACGCACGCACGTCTGTGACGACCGGGAAAGTTACAAGTGGAGCTGTCGCACCGCGTCCAGTCATTGTGTCGACACACTGATCGCAGGAGGATGACGTTGACGATGTCGCGTCTGTTGGCTTCCACGGCTGTTCTTCGGATGCTGGACGAAGATCACGAGCGAGACATTGGCGAGGCAGTGGCTGCAGGAGTACGACTCCAGGGCGAGGAAGTTATCTTACGTGTCTTCCGTGGCCGAGTGGAATTCTGTCACGAATCTGACGGATCATAATGAGAAATTGACGGCGAGGGTCTGGCTACAGACTCCTCAACATCTAGTGGCAGGACAAGATCCCGGACACTGAAGTCCTCGCTCAAGCAGGACTACCCAGCATCCACACCATAAAAAGCCAGTCCCCAGGACGGGATAACTTGGTAATTCATACGTGACAGTCATGATAGCAATGTCTACCATACATATGATCGCTTTTTTGAATACGGCTAGAAAACAATGTCTACGTCTTCTTACCTTGTGTCAGCGTCTATTTCTTCTTAGGTAAGCTAGGTACCAAAACATGTTGAGTATGGAAGCAAAATGTAAAAGATAGAAATGTTTCTTCTTAAGCCCTGGCCTTTATAGCGATTTCCCTTTGTTTGACAAATTCATGGTTAAGCCCTTCCCCGGTCTAACACATTCTCACCAATTAATTAATGACTTCCCTTAGCGTTTCGCAGTTTTTCACTATCCTGTTTCCTTGTGTTTGGACTACGATACACTAATAAAGGATCATCGGCAAGCAGAGACAGTTATGTGAGCTAACATCGACAGTGCTGTCCCGTGATCTCCAAAAATAACTGTACGGTTTAAAAATAAGGCCTGGGAACAATTCCCAAGACTGCAATATTGTATCTATATGAACGTGGATGCAACGTCTTTGTGATAAGCTTACTACATCGAACATTCCAAATGTACTATGCCAACAAACCGCAACCAAACCACAGCCAAGCCACAACCAAACCACCGGAGGGGAGAACACACAACCACCTTTAGTTGTGTGTTATAATGTTAGTCCTGATGTTATAAGACATCACCTTTGCCTTATAAAGCATATTATATAACCACCATTTTCTACGCGATGTTATATTTCAACTACGCGATGTTATCCTGATCAGAAACAGAAACGTCATGAAATGCTAATCACTCTCCACTCTATGCACTGGTCACAGACAGTCCGCGAAGGCAACAACTCAAGTATTTAATAAATGGCACTTTAATGTAGATTTATAATAAAAATAAGCAAGTACAGTATTGAATACTTTGTGGTGCCACTATCATCTTCTTCGTCAGCATCGTTCGTAAACATTTATAGACGTGTCTAACTACGGGCAGTGAACAGCTGAATCAGCATTAAGCGACAACACACAACTCGCGCATGTGGCATGAGAGAAGTAGTGTAGTTGCCTTCGTTCTTACAACACCGTCGACACGAGGGAGACGCTCCAATGCCCGCCAAGATCTCCACGGATAATGTCATCAACTCAACGAATGGCTGTCCATGAAACACATGCAGGAAACACTACGTGCACTACTGCACTTCGTCCTCATAAGAACGGTACTTTTAACATGTTTCCTTTTCGCAGAACGGTCTAAACATTTCTCAAACTAATCACATACATCATGTACTAGAATGAATGCATTTTTCAAATCCGTCGACTTCACCGGTATACTTGTGTTCTCGTTAGACGTCATATCGACCGGACACGGTAAGAATCAGATTGGTGGACAATCGCAGTGTTGAGACGTTACCCTGCCAACTCCAAATCACTAATGTGATACAGTAGATACATATGGCTTCGTCTGTACACTGTATCTCCGCTGCTGTGTAGTGGTCATCTTCTGAACAATGATTCTGTCAACAGCAGGATGCATCTCCCTGTCCGAAGACAGACACCTTCTCGTCATTAGATCCCCACGCTACTCGCCAACTCCCCCTTGTAACAACCACAGCTTAACTATCCTAGCATTATAAGACGACTCTTTCATGAAGCATGCAATCTCTACACCCCAAACACATTTCGTCGCGATGTTCCCTAAATACTGATGTTACCGTAAGAATCATTTCACTTTCGATTAGATGATGCCTTAATAAGAAATCAAATATGATTGTTTTGACCAACACACCAATGTCTTTCAACAGTTTATAAAATCACACTTTCCTGTCGAGTACAACGGGCGTCGTTGACAGTGGCCCACTGTCCTTCCTTTGGTTTCTATAACTAACGCTCCCCCTTTCATCCGCAATGCGCGAACACAAACGTCATCTCTAGCTGAACTCATCAAACGACACTGACTACGACTTCAGCGACTTTGACATCACTACGAGAAGCAAACAAGCCCTATTTCGGGACCTAATACTGGTTTTCTGCGCCAATATCTATCATCGCGACATCAACGACGGGCAATCGCTGGGTCTTGTCCGTATTGAACTTCTTTTCACCTACGACCTTTTATAAGGCAGATAATTAACACCCTGGATGGCCAGTAATCATAATCAAATAGGTATACACCAGCCAACCTTGGAAGTAGACGGAGCCCCACTGGAAAATGTTGACCACTTCACCTGTGTTGGATACACTATCTCACAGCCAACCGTTCTCGAATTAAACGTTATCATGGAAAAGGTGTTCTCATTGCTCCTCTTTTTGGCCTTATATGGTCAAACATATATCTCATTGATCGCACCAAATGTAGAGTATATGAAGCGAGAGAGAGGGGGAGGGGGAGAGAGAGATAGAGGGTGGGGAGAGTGAGAGACATTACAACGTAGGACCATCCCAGTAATATGAACTTCATCGTGTTGTGCGGCATGATATACTTGCAGAGAGAGAGA
>OY759263.1:8342487-8377487 GCA_963662155.1 Lamellibrachia columna
CGTAGGACCGTAACAGAAACATGAACGTCATCGGGTGTTGTGCGGCATGGTACACTTGCATGGTACACTTGTTTGGTACACTTGTATGGTACACTTGTATGGTACACTTGCATGAGCCACTTTCGGACATTGATTGATCTGTTTAACTGTTTTCAATGTTTTAAACATACTGTGGCTGGATTTACACATTTTAAAATCGAATAATTTCAAATAAATTTAGATATTGGGATTGTTTATAACAGATAACGACAAGAACTTAACTCGCCTTTTATACGACAACCAAACTGTGATGATGTGTATTAGTGCCCTGCACGGGCCTATAATTTGAGCCCAAGCACGGCCCGCGATTAGCAGTTAGAATCCAGGCCCTGCCCAGGCCCACAACAATTCTTCAAGCCCAGCCCGGCCCAGGCTCGCAAGCTAGAATTTAGGCCCAGGCCCGGCCTAGGCCCGACTCAGACCGTTAATGTTTGGCCCAGGCCCGGCCCGGCCCGGCCCACACGTTTCAGGCCCAGGCCCGGCCCATACCCGCGGACCAAAGACGGGTAAGCCCGCCCCCCGCAAGCCCGCGGCCCGCTAACATAAAAAATGTAAACCTATTATCTTATAATAAAAACGAAACACAAATAAACTGTAATACATACGTATTGTTTTATTAACTAACATAAACAATAATATATTGTATAAAGTCTACTAGTCTGCTATCTAATTTCCATAGTGTGTTGGATGAGTTCAAGAAATCCAGCACAACCAACTGTTTCAAACGGACGAATATCCTGAAGAAAAATAGTAAACTTTTTATTGTCATTACTATTAAGTATCATAACATATTTTTATATATCGCTTTAATTTATTGGTTTAGGAGATTTGTTAGGAGGTTAGGAGATTTGTTTATCTAAACCCAACTTAAGCATAATGCAAACCATAACACTAATTTAAGTTGTTAATTGAATTAGCTAAACTAAGTTAACTTTATTTAATTAATTAATGTTACCAGTAAGGGCTGTTAATTTGGTATTAATTGATATTTCAATTAAATGTCACCCACTGGCACTGACACCCAGTGACATTTCCAGCAGACCTGCAGTCACTAGCCTGAGACAGATCAGGTTCAGACATGTGTGAATTAGTACTACAAGTGTGAATGAATCAGTACTGTGGAAATTGTAGACACTAGTTAACACAATTGAAAATTACCAACTACCAATTGGGGTGGGCACTGGGCAGTGGGCAGTTGCCAGTGAGAAGGTCGTTCAGGCAGGCAAGATTTGGAGGGAAGACAATAGAATGTCCACTAGTAGCGTCAAAGGGTGATATGTTGATGGTTAATCATGGCTTGATTGCCTCTGCAAATATGTCTAAAGTAAACATCCAGCCAAGTGAACTTATGGGGCCATTAGATATATGCAAACGGCTACATTCATACAAAAAATATGCATGCATCTGTAACATATGTATGTACTATGTAGTAGTAATATGTGCTGTATAATGTGTGTGCTGTGTATGCAATACTATGCATTAAATTGCTATTATATGAAATGTCTCTATTAAAAGAATGCACATTATTAAAATTATATCATTGGCAGTCACATTGTTTAAAATAGGTTAAACTACACTCCAATATATAAAGCACTGGTGTCATTCATAATTCCATGCAAGGTCTCAATTTGCAACTATGTAATACTAAAGAAATAATTCTAAACATTAATTAACCGGAAATACAATTTATAATCAGTTTTTATTAATATTAAAATAAAAAATCTGGGTTTTGTATTAATATTTTTATTAGGTCCAGGCCCAGCCCAAGCCCGGCCCAAACCCGATGTGTTTAATATTTTATCAGGCGGGCCCGCAAAATGTAGGCCCAGGCCCGGCTCGGCCCGGCCCGAGCAATTTTGCAGAGGCCCGGCCCGGCCCAGCCCGCGGGCTGCGGGCCTGGCCGAGCTTGAACCCAAAGCCCGCCCTGTGCAGGACACTAATGTATATGCATTGAACACACAGACGACGTTGACACATGAACTCAACGTGTTTGTACCTTCTATCTCTCCCATCCATGTATAAATCCTCACTGCAGGAGCTCACACGACCATCAAACACATGCCCGGCCAGCACTCAAAAGCTCTCGAGACTCGTGACATCGCCGCTAATACGTGTACTCGGTGACGACCTGGAAGGTTACAAGTGGGGCGTTCATTGTAGCGACACACTGATCGCTGGAAGATGACGTTGACGACGTCGCGTCTGTTGGCTTCCACGGCTGTTCTTCTCGCGTTCTGCTGCGTCGGATGCTGGACGAAGATCACGAGCGAGACATTGGCGAGGCAGTGGCTGCAGGAGTACGACTCCAGGGCGAGGAAGTTCTCTTACGTATCTTCCGTGGCCGAGTGGAATTATGTCACGAATCTGACGGAGCATAATCAGAAATTGACGGTGAGTGTATGGCTACAGATGATTATCTGAACGAATACTCTTCGCGCTCGCGCAGTAGTTGCAGCGTGGCTGAATGTTTCACAGAGAAGTTGAAATGGCGTTGGAATGAACACGTCTGCAAGGGGATGAATTGTGTAAGGCACTTTGAACAGACCCAACAACTGGATAACGCATTATATATGAGCGTATCTTTGATTCCAGTCTTCCCTTATTTGTCTTAAAGCAAATTTACATAGACTATTTTTGTGGGAGTATGGCCACCCGTCCATGTCATCTTACTATTATTATAGTCGATGCTTGTAGATATTTTACGTCATCAATAATCAATGAGATCACATACGAAACAAGACTTGTTTAGTTCTTCTAGGCCGCCAGCACGGCGGGTCCGTAAGCCAATGATGCAACCGAGTAATTGGCTGAAGACGAGTAGATCATCTTCCATTGTGCAATTCAGAGTTGCCCCTTTCAATGTACAAGGGTACTTGGATGTGCTTAAACCTTTTCGTTTTGCTTGTGTGAACAAAATATTTTGTCCGATTAATTGCAACGAGTCCAACATAATTAGTACTGCGTATTACAGAGAGTACATCATTACCTACTTGAGTGTAGTTGTGAACACTGTTGGTGTCTTGTGTAGAAACGTGACGGCCACATTTATGGCTATACATTAACAGTATATTAATAACGACTAGTGCAATACATAACATTATTGTTAAATATTTGTTAATAAAATTGTAATACCTGATGATAGTGAATGATAGTGAACCTGTGTGATTGACACTAGACAATGTCTGCAGCATTCAATATCACGACCCAACATTCTTATACATTTAAATCTTGTTTATACTTGTTTGAACAGCCTTTCATAGAACTTCAAGTTGTATTTGTGTAGTGTCTCAGTTATATTTTATGTGCAGAGCGGTTTTTCCAGTCGTAGCAAGAGCTGGACTATTCTATTTATATTCGATTATAGACTGAATATGGTCGTATTGGTTAAACTTTAACAATAGTTGATACACGGTTGACAATGGCATGTGTATGATTTCCATGGGATGTCGGTGCAAATACGCACGTAAACTCTGGTCGACCCTGTCAGCAACCACCACCCGAGCGAATGGGGTTCACGCAGGAGTCATGCGAATATAACGTCAAGGAATGACGCAATACATGTGTTGCTAATAACAAACATTGATTGATTGATTGATTGGTTGGTTGGTTGGTTGGTTGGTTGGTTGGTTGATTGGTGGGTTGATTGATTGATTGATTATTGATTGATTGATTTCTTGATGGATAGACCGATTGCTTGATTTTATGTATTTTTATATGAAAAACAGTAAAACAGTATCATATATAAAATAATACCGAGGATGATACAAACAAGCACACAACATTACAACTATTTCCAATGTGGTCCTCAATGGCATCGCTGCATGGAAGGACATGAAACTCATCGTCCCAGACTCCTGATGAAGACATATTTAATGTGAACATCGATGGGCCAACGTAGTACAACATTACATATTTTAGCTATATTCGCACAACAATTAACACATCATTGTACATATTATACGCACGATTTCGTTACACTTCTACAAATCAAATCTACCCAAAATGACAATGACAGACAACGAAATCACTAAAACAATGTCGCTGGAGCAACACTAACAACCACACAGCACACACGCATTCGGTTTAACAAGATTTAACAAGATTTGCCATCCAAGCCAAAGGCCCAGATGGCAAGTGGACAAGGAAGCCATTGGCTTATCGAGAGTCCAACAATGTTCATCTACTTATAGCCCGCCCTCCTGAGATATGTGTCAACCTTGTTTTTAAACTTATTCACGCTGCTAGCAGTTACACAATCTGTTGACAATTTGTTCCATTCATTTATTGTCCTCTGTGAGAACGAGTGCTTCCTGATGTCCAATCTACATTGATCCTTTACTAATTTTACCTCATGTCCTCTAGTTCTGCTATCCTTCTTGAGTGAGAAAAACATATTTCTATCAATATTTTCATCCCCATTCAATATCTTAAAAACTTCAATCTGATCGCCTCTTAACCTCCTTGTCTCTAGAGTTGTTAAACCACATTCTTTCAGGCGTTCTTCATAACTAAGGTCTCTCAGTTCTGGAATCATTTTAGTTGCTCTCCTTTGTATGCGTTCAAGCGTATCTATATCCTTCTTACGATATGGTCTCCATGCTTGTATACAGTATTCTAAATGAGGTCTAACTATTGCTTTATAAAGAGGTATAATTAACTTTTTTCCCTTGTATGTTATGTTTCTTCTAATCAATCCAAGAATTTGATTACCCTTTGAAGCTGCAATACCACACTGCTCTGAAACTTTCATATCAGCGCTTATTGTAACTCCTAAGTCCTTTTCTTTTACAGTAGTACCCAGAACAGTATCTCCCATTCTATAGTTTACATTCAAGTTCCTATGTCCTGTATGTAGGCATTTACATTTCCCAAAATTGAACAACATCTGCCATTTCTCAGACCATTTCACTAATCTGTCTAGATCGTTTTGTAAATGTTGTTTATCACCATCAGTATTAACCTTTCTAAACAGTTTTGTGTCATCCGCAAATTTCAGTACGCTACTTGTTATACTGTCGTCCAAGTCATTGATATAAATTAAGAAAAATATAGGTCCTAATACTGATCCTTGAGGTACCCCACTCAAAACCGATTTCCAATTTGAAACTTCTCCATCTACTACAACTCGTTGTCTTCTGTCAGTCAGCCATTGTTCTATCCAGTCAGTTATGCTATCCCCGATACCATGGGCTTTTAATTTAAGTAGTAATCTTTGATGTGGCACTTTGTCAAAAGCTTTCTGAAAATCTAAGTAGATAATATCTACTGGCGATCCCACGTCTATCCACTTAGTGATTTCTTCCAAAAAACATAACATATTTGTTAAGCATGACCTCGCTTTAAGGAATCCATGTTGAGATGAATTTAATAATTTATGCTTAACGAGGAAGTCCACCATATGGTCTTTAATTAACCTTTCTAATAATTTACAAATCACTGACGTTAAACTCACTGGTCTGTAATTCTCTGACTTATTTCTCGAACCCTTTTTAAATAATGGTATGATGTTTGCTTCTTTCCATTCAAACGGAACAACTCCCTCTTTTAATGACAAGTTGAATACTCTTGCAAGTGGTATACTGATTTGTTCTACTGTTTCCATTAGTAATTTTGGAGGAATCCCATCCACTCCCGGTGATTTGTTATCCTTCATTGCCTTTATTTTCTTAGCTACCAATTCTGGAGTTACAACTAACGGACCTAAATAGTCAGATTTAGCCCCCTGAAATTTAGCATCAGCAACTGGTAATGAACTAATATCTTCTTTGGTAAACACTGAACTGAAGTAACCATTTAGGTCTTCCGCCATTAAAAACCCCTGTGATATTATATTTCCAGCACTGTCTTCTAGAGGTCCAACCTTGTCTTGTACGTTTTGTTTACTCCTGACATATGCATAAAAACTCTTGCTGTCATTTTTTATGTTACATGCTAGTTTTTGCTCATAGCTTCTTTTAGATTGTCTGATTTCAGTTGTAGCTGCATTAAGTGCCTCTTTGTATTTTGCATAGTCTTCGTCCTTTCTGGTACGCCTATAAACCCTCCACATAGTTTGTTTTAGCATTATTTTTCTAATAGCCTCTTTTGACAAGTGTTTCTTTCTACACCGTTTTCCTTGTTTTTGGAAGGGAACAAATTTATCGATGATACTCTCAGTTTCATATTTTAGAATATTCCAACATTCAATTGCGGTCTTATTCATCAGCATGTTATTCCAATCTAGCTTTGTAGTGTATAGTGGCAGTAGATGCTTTCCGTGAGACACCCTGCCATCCTTTTTGTAATACGTCTTGTTGACATTGTAACCGACAGCTATTGCAGTTTTGTTATATCATGTCCATCGGCGTTGTTCAGTTAGTCATTTGATATGAGTATAGGACTGGAATGACTTTTCTTCAGGCACGTTAAATTCGTTAACGGAGACTCCGTATGGATGACAGAGAGTTGACATGTATGCCACGGATAAACTCCACCACGGAAATTGTGTAAATACAAGGATCGCTAGCACCAATATATATATATATATATATATATATATATATATATATATATATATATATATATATATATATATATATATATATATATATATATAGAGAGAGAGAGAGAGAGAGAGAGAGAGTGAGTGAGTGTGAGAGAGAGAGAGAGAGAGAGAGAGAGAGAGAGAGAGAGAGAGAGAGAGAGAGAGAGAGAGAGAGAGAGAGAGAGATAGACGTTGTGGTAAGAACATCGGACTCTTTGGCAAGGTTCACGCAGGAGTCATGCGAATATAACGTCAAGGAATGACGCAATACAAGTGTTGCTAATAACAACCATTGATTGAACATGATATGAGTATAGGACTGGAATGACTTTTCTTTTCAAAATGACACTGTGACGACTCCGCTGTCCACTCAACGAGGTCGTGTGCACAGGACCAGTCGAGAAAAGCCAGTGTGCGGATGTTTCCGTTTACCAGCGAACACAGAGACATTCACGGCAGATGAAGTGTTTGCACAGGTCAGGACGGAGACGTCTCTATCGCCGGTTTAGTAAACAACTGACTCTTCAAAGTCTTCAATAATCAATCATGGCTTATCCATACTTGATTTTGTTGACACGGTACTGGGCAGTATCACCGACCGTCAATGTCCACAATGTTCAATACACCCTAACGTTAACCCCCACCCCAGCAATGTACCACAACAATATAATCATTATGCTCCGGAAAACATTCCCACGTGAATTTCGTAGAGTGGGATAATCACAGAGTAGCATCAGCACATCTTGTAATGGGTGAAGAATGTCACTATGCAAACGTAAATTGCAAACATGGAGTCCACGTTGTATTATATGTTTGTCGGGAGCTTAGTTTTAAACTTGACCTGTAGTTAATATTATTGGTGTCACGCTATGGACTATGGTCCGCCACTCAAAGGGCCCTCTTCAATTCGAGGAGCACGGAAATTGTTGTTAGTCGTACAGACAACGCTAACTGGACGAATTACTTCACGTGTTGTTGTCACGTTTACCTGGACTATGGCCTGTTATGGTTCTTTTGAGGCTGTCATAATCTCGTTGTCGTTAAAAAGTTTTAAAAAGTATTTTTTCTTGTAAAGTGACTTGAATAATATTGAAATGCTTGTGACCACATCACATAATCAATTAAGGCAAATATTTTCGTTTGGCTCTAAATTTTTTATATCTGTGTTAACTTTAGCAGTATTGACATCTTTGTTTGGCTCTAAGTTCAGCTGCTGAATTGTTCTAGCACGTTTAGCGATCGTGTCATAGCGACATTGGAGACGTAGCATTTCAACATGTGCTTTTCATTTCTCTAAGGTAACTCCTTTGACAACGTGTGTGTGTGTGTGTGTGTGTGTGTGTGTGTGTGTGTGTGTGTGTGTGTGTGTGTGTGTGTGTGTGTGTGTGTGTGTGTGTGTGTGTGTGTGTGTGTGTGTGTGTGTGTGTGTGTGTGTGTGTGTGTGTGTGTGTGTGTGTGTGTGTGTGTGTGTGTGTGTGTGTGTGTGTGTGTGTGTGTGTGTGTGTGTGTGTGTGTGTGTGTGTGTGTGTGTGTGTGTGTGTGTGTGTGTGTGTGTGTGTGTGTGTGTGTGTGTGTGTGTGTGTGTGTGTGTGTGTGTGTGTGTTTGCATCCATTGGCGTTTCCAGTTACAGATATATGTTGTGACTGTCATTAATATCTTCATCCGTGTAAATAAAAAGGAAAAACAACAGGGCTTGTTTTTCGAGTAAAGGAAGTTAGACGATGACATGCATGTGTTCCAGTTGAAGATAAACATACAATGAAAACAGAAACAACACTCGACTACTACAGGTGAAGGTGGAGCACTCAGCGCGCGGGTTCCATTTTTGTATTTTGTCGATATCCCTGTCGATTTTTAGTAGGCTCCCGAATATTATTTGTTGACCTTCTTTGGTAATTTTTTTTACCAAACGTCCTGTTTCCTGCATTTAATTCTAACTCTCCCGGTTTCTCAAGAATTGCACCAATATACGGTGGTGTATCTGGTCATAGTAATTGCAGTTGTTTCTGTTATGTTGATGCTGTTGATGATGTTGATGATATTGGTGAGATTCATGTTGTTGTTGTTGTTGTGTCGATAATGTTGATGAGGGTGAAGCATCTGATATGCTTTTGTCGTCGTAACTTTCAGGTTGAGGCCATTCTGCGGCTGTCCGAGTTTAAGAAGGAGGTTGCTCATAACACTACGTACTTCGACTGGAAGTCTCTCGAGGATGCCGCACTCAAGCGCCAGTTCCGTAGCTTGTCCCATGCCGGGGTCGCGATACTATCTCCCGAAGAAGTGAAAAGGGTACCTATAATTAATAAGTTTTAGTTTATGCTTCCGAAAAGTTGTCGGTTCCATGAGTAATTCTGAGATGGATAACATAATATTTTTCAGAGTTAAGTTTGTTACAAACCGAACTAAAATCTTGGTAGCATTCATGTCGTTTAATCTTACTATGAAGATATTGGTCGCCTCTCGATAATTACTATGACAAGATAACAGAGTTATAACTAAAGCAGGTGTCGAAATGTGTGGCTTTTATACACGTGGCTTGTAAACACGTGGCTTGTATACACGTGGCTTGTACACACGTGGCTTATATACACGTGGCTTGTACACACCTAGCTTGTACACACGTGGCTTGTAAACACGTGGCTTGTATACACGTGGCTTGTATACACGTGGCTTGTGTACACGTGGCTTGTACACACGTGGCTTGTACACACGTGGCTTGTACACACGTGGCTTGTACAAACGTGGCTTGTACACACGTGGCTTGTACACACGTGGCTTGTACACACGTGGCTTGTACACACGTGGCTTGTATACACGTGGCTTGTACACACGTGGCTTGTATACTCGTGGCTTGTTGAAGTATCTGTATGATCAAATATGGTTGAACTTTAATGTAAAGATAAGGATAAACACAATTTGATTAGCAACTCTGTTTGACTCGCATCGTGCCGTCACTCAATTTATACATGTAAAATTCGTACAATAATCATACAATCTCTGTCAAAATACATAGCGCAGCAGCTATAATATGATTTACATTGTGCGCCTGAGTATTTACTCCCAGTTGTATAAACACCATGGTATTAGAGTGTCGCGATATATATGTGTTCGAGTTGTTGGCAAGGGATACCTATTGCTATGCCTTATATCATAATCTAAAATGTCACTATATCTGACGTGTAGAACATTCCGAATATTTTAAGGACAACTTCCACATATGTAGCGAAGCTACTTTACACATTTAACTACATTTAACAAGACAGCCACCCAGAGCAGCGCGTTCCATATAGGAACTGGAAAAAGAAGCCAAATACGGTTGTTAAATTCACATTGTTCACAACTGAGTACATACACATGAACATGTATATACACATGAACATGTATATACACATGAACATGTATATACATACACATGTACATACAAATGTGTATTTGATGTTGATGTTTCAATATCTTCAATATATCATCAACACTACAGAAGGAGGATGTTTGTGTTGATAGGTGGACACACTGCGGACGGGCATGGAGGAGATCTACAGCACGGCGAAGGTTTGCCTGCCTGAAAACAAGAACTGTCTCAATTTAGAACCAGGCAAGACGGGCCAAACACGACGATATATCATTATGCCCTCCCATTTGAAAATAGTAATACAGAAGCAGCTAGATATTAGCAATACTTTTGAAGCAAATGTGTACTATTTGTATACTATATGTGCATTATATATATATATATATATATATATATATATATTTACTTAATTAAAACTATATATTTAGTGTTGTAATTAAAATAAATACTAACATCAATTGAAAAGATAAATTTCAAACCAAGTATGATTAAGAATCATTGACGTCTATATATTTGAATGTTGTAATAATGAGTAAAAGTGTATGTAAATTCGCTGACCTATAAAACTACTTAGAAAACATTAACAGCTGACGGTGAAAGAAACAACAACGAATTTTGCAAAATCAAATGGTTGGTTGGTTTGGCAGATCTGACGAGGATGTTTAGCAATTCAAGCAACTGGGAAGAACTTAGTAGGGCGTGGAAGGGGTGGAGGGACGTTACTGGAAGGAAGATGAAGAGGGACTATGTAGAGCACGTGAAACTCAAAAATAAGGCGGCCAAGTTGGACGGTGAGGTGACGTTCTGCATGACATGAACATATAAGAAAAGCTTGCTTTGAATGCAATAAAATGTGCGTTCTTGTGTGTGAGTGTGTGTATATGAATGAATATATATACACTCATGTCATGTATATATATATATATATATATATATATATATATATATATATATATATATATATATATATATATTTGCACTCAACAACACAAATGAATGACGTTTTATTGAGGGTATGCCCAATGGCATACTACTACGTTTAGGAAAATGAAATGTGGATTCCGTAACATATGCAAAGCATATATAACGCCTAACAATCCTAACACCGAGGATGGAAGGCATGTCAGCTTCCACACCGCACTAAAACCCCACGTGAACATTCAAAGAAAGCCAATTGAAAACCAATGTACTCTGCATAGGGAACGCGTCATAGGAACGTTGTCGACTTCACTTCCACCGTCAATGTACAATATTTCCAAAGCATGACACTGCTAAAAACATATAACCTTAAACAGGAAGAAGGTGGGGAGGAGGGTGGATAAACAAATTCTGTATCACCCTGTCCTTGCTTCACTCGTGCTGTTGCTTGCATAAAAACCGTAGTTGCATACTCCCATATATATATATATATATATATATATATATATATATATATATATATATATATATATATATATTATATATATATATATATATATATATATATATATATATACGGATTCACGTGATGGACATATGATTAACAATCGTAACAGTATGCAATGCACACGTGATATTCGCCCTAATGCATTCAAATTAAACAAATAGCGGTCAAATTATATTTACAAAATGTTGGCTCACTAAAGCACATTTGTGCGGTCAGGCTGTTTGAATTGATATAGGTAATACTATGTAACATGAATGTACGCTATAAACATACCTTTAAAATGTACCATTCTTTCAAACATTGCCCGCATGTCTCCTCACTGCAGGTTACCGTGACGAGGGAGACCGGTGGCGGGCCGTGTATGAGATGGAGAACTTTGAGGAGGAGCTGGAGCGGATGTGGCAGCAGGTGAAACCGTTGTACCAGAACCTACATGCTTACGTGAGGCGCCGTCTGGCGGAGAAGTACGCCGGCCACTCATTCCCGTCCAGCGGCCACATCCCGGCACACATCATGGGTAGCTGATTTATCTCTTATTTTCTATTGGTGTTCATTTTTGGCTACTTAATTTATCTGAAAATCGGTCAACGATATACACAGTTATGAGATGAAGATGATAGCCATTTTAATAACATTCGCGTTACCAGTGAACAGGAAAGAAACCAGCCATGCATTGCAAGAACGAGCGTTGTTGTAGGGAACATGTGGGCGCAAGGCTGGGGAAGTATATTTAACGTTGTCGCGCCGTACAAGGGCAAAGAAAATCTGGATGTGACTGACGCAATGATGCGACAGGTACGTATTTCGTTTTTATCTTACGTTTTTAATCAATTTGTCAAGTAGTGTGTCAAGTAGTGTGTCAAGTAGTGTGTCAAGTAGTGTGCGCACACGCTAGTGTTGGGAGTGTTCCTGCGGTCTCTAGCTATGCTAAGTTAATGCCGCTAACAAGTTATAAAATCGACTAAAACGTTATGTGACTGACACAACTATTGCGTTTAATGGTGGTAAACGTTGCAAAACGTACTCGTTCACCAGGGAAGTGTGTGTGTGTGTGTGTGTGTGTGTGTGTGTGTGTGTGTGTGCGTGCGTGCGTGCGTGCGTGCGTGCGTGCGTGCGTGCGTGCGTGCGTGCGTGCGTGCGTGCGTGCGTGCGTGCGTGCGTGCGTGCGTGCGTGCGTGCGTGCGTGCGTGCGTGCGTGCGTGCGTGCGTGCGTGCGTGCGTCTGTGTGTGTTTATGTGTATGTGGTTATGAGAATGTGTTTGTGTGTATGTATTTATGTGTGATGACAGTGGGCATGTTATATTATGTCCTACTACATGTTATGACACACACTAAAAGAAGGGAACTTGTTTGCACGTAATAAAGTAATTTTATTTGATCTCGACGCGAAGGGTTATAACGTGACCAAGATGTTCCGTCTGGCGGAACAGTTCTTCAAGGACCTCGGTCTGCCGGAGATGACGACCAGCTTCTGGACCAAGTCGCTTTTCACGAAGCCGACGGACGGACGTCGCGTGGTCTGTCATGCTGCGGCCTGGGACTTCTTAGATCACGACGACTTCAGGTCAGTCAAATAAAATTACATGCGTGTGTGCGTGCGTGGATTTCATTTATTGACAATGATTACAATAATAATCGAGTCACCACCATCATCATCATCATAACCAGTGAATCATTGACGTTTGTTGTTGTAGAATAAAGATGTGCACTGACTTGACGATGGCAGACCTGGTCACCATCCACCACGAGATGGGCCACACCGAGTACCAGATGTTGTACAAGGACCAGCCGCTGCCGTTCCGTGACGGCGCCAACCCTGGTATGTCACTGCAGGAGACGGCTCCTGCTTCATTCACCATCTTACAAAACAGTTAGATACACCTCCATCAATCGAAAATAAGTATAAGTATTGTTCAAAATATTCATGTAAAGCACGAGCCTTTCGTTGTGTTTACTTTACATCAAATTAGATATGTGAAAACGAAATGTGCTCGATCTCCCAAATGTTTCTCCGGTATTTTAACCGGAAAGAAATGTGCTCGAACTCCCAAATATTTCTTCGTAATTTTAGCCGGAAAGAAATGTGCTCGATATCCCAAGTGTTTCTCCATTGTTTTAGCCGGAAAGAAAACAAAATACATCTGTTATTTGATCAACATAGTGATGATTTGAATGGAAGTTTGAATAAGTAAAGCGAACATAGATGGAAGACTGGAAACATATCGGTGCTCACTTTTAGAATGTCAGTGAACTACATATACGTTGAATAATTATTCCAACGCAAAAAACTAAAGATTAATTTCAGTGTATCTGAAGCTAGCCACGACATGTTAAGGTGGTTAACTGCGCAAGGGGCCCGCGCATCGAGTTCGTAACATGAAATCAACACAAAAGTTATACTGTCGCTTGAAACTACGTCCCATATGCCAATAATAAACACAAATTATACATGTTTGTGTAAAAAGAACACATTTATAACCGACTACAGTAAACATTTAAAAGTGCCTCATCAATTCGATTTTTTTTTCTTCTTTTCAAATTCATTTTGCGAAAATTCAAGCCTATCTAGCATCCACTACGACATGCTAGCTCGTTTGTGCAACTTTTTTATGTAATGTTCTTGAAATCATCAGACAAACTATTAAATTATTAAATTCTACATGCAGAACTTTTTGAAGTGAAAAAGGAAACGCTGCAAACTCTCGAATTTTTTCTTTCTTAAATTTAATAACTTTGTCATGTGATCGGCGACAAGACGGAAGTCACGCCCATGGCCAGCCTTGACCCCACAAAGCATTTACCGTTTTGGATATCCACTAGTTTAAGCTAAATCAGTTTAACAAGATTTAACGAGATTGCCATCCCAAACAACAAGTTCCAGATGGCAAGTGGACAAGGAAGCCATTGGCCTATCGAGAGTCCAACAATTTTATCATCTATGTGTAGCCTGCCCTTATCAGATATCTGTCAATTCTATTTTTAAACATATTCACACAACTGGCATTAACACAATCATTTGGCAGTTTGTTCCATTCATTTATCACCCTCTGTGAGAAAGAATACTTTCTCATGTCCAACCTACACTGTTTCTTAACTAATGTTGCTTTGCTTTGTGTCCTCTGGTTCTACTGCCTTCTTTAAGTTTGAAGATCATATTCCTATGAAGATCCTCATAACCGTTCGCTATTTTAAACACTTATATTTGGTCTCCTCTTAGTGTCCTGGTCTCTAGTGTTGTCAAACCACATTGTAATACGCGGCTTTCATAACTAAGGTCTTTCAATTATTCTGGAATCATTTTAGTTGCTCTTCGTTGTATTCTTTCTAGCTTGTCTATGTCCTTCTTACGATACGGCCTCCATGCTTGTATACAATATTCCAAATGTGGTCTAACTATTGCTTTGTACAGGGGTACAATTAGCTGTTTCTCCTTATACGTGATAGTTCTCCTAATTAGCCCTATAATTTGATTTCCTTTTGAAGCAGAAATCCCACATTGCTCTGAAACTTCCATGTCAGCACTAAATGTTACTCCTAAGTCCTTTTCTTGTGTGGTTCTACCTAGTACAGCATCCCCCATTTTATATTCTTCGTCCATGTTTCCATGTCCTATGTGTATGCATTTACACTTCCCAAAATTTAATAACATTTGCCATTTTTCTGACAATTTAACTAATTTATCTAGATCATCCTGTAAACTTTGTTTATCTGTATCATTAGTAACCTTTCTGAATACTTTTGTGTCATCTGCAAATTTGAGTACTTTGCTAGATATGTCATCTTCCAAATCATTTATGTATATTAAAAACAGCATAGGGCCTAATGCTGATCCCTGTGGTTCACCACTCGGAACAGATTTCCAGTTTGAAATCTCACCATCTACTATTACTCTCTGTCTTCTGTGTGTAAGCCACTTTTCTATCCAGTTGATTACATCATTGCCTATACCATGGGCTTTTAGTTTAAGTAAATATCTTTGATGTGGCACATTATCGAAAGCTTTCTGAACATCCACTGGTGACCCGTCATCACTTTGTAATTTCTTCCAAACGAATACAAATACTGTTATTTCAGGTAAAAACCATGAATTAATATAATTAAGTTAAATATATATATAAATAAATAAAAATATAAATAAGCTTTAGTAAATAAGTTAACAATATAAATACATTAAAAATATAAACAAATAAAAACAAATTATATAAAATTAAATATATATAAATGGGATGTAAAATCACCATAGCGCACACCATAAGCTCGTGCCATCTACACTACATAGATCTACTGAACCGTGTTATAGTGAAAGAAACAAATGCAGCAAGAAATCTTTGCCCGGCAGGTTTCCACGAGGCTGTGGGTGACGTGATGGCGCTCTCCGTGTCGACCCCGCAGCATCTCTACAAGATCGGCCTCCTGGATAACGTCACTGACGACCGAGGTAGTTCCACTACTCAACTCGATTCCCATACGCGATTATGCGTGACGGTTTCTTCCTTGATTTCTAAATATTTTTTTCAAATGTTCACCAAAGGCATGACCGACATTAAGATGCCCTCGTGTGTATATGCACTTGGACAACGTATAAGAATATATATTGTAAGAATGATGCTAAAATCTTTATGTCAAAAACAATCATTACTAAAGAAAACTATGGGCTATCATCAACTTATTTTGTTATTCTTCAACACTTGCTATTAACTTTGCATACCAAGTAGACAGCAAGACAAATAAATCGTTCCCACGATGCAGTGTCGTGTACTTTCTTTATGTTGTAGTTAATATACAATCACATATTACAAGTCTTTCACTGTATATTCATGACGACATTTTAAGTTGTACATTAGATAATCGCCCGATATTACGGTTAACGTTCTACATTCGCAGAGGTCGACATCAACTTCTTGATGACGCAGGGTCTTAGCAAGGTCGGCTTCCTGCCCTTCGGTTACTTGATTGACCAGTGGCGCTGGAGCGTCTTCAAGGGAGACACCCCGCCCGAGGACTACAACTATAAGTGGTGGCAACTGAGGTGTGATTATGGTCACATAGTCGTTGGTGCTGTTACTGTCGTGTTGCAATAGTTCGTAGTCATCGGTGGGGTTACTGTTGTGTCGTAATAGTTATTGTAGTCTTTGGTGATGTCACTGTCGTGTCGTAATAGTTCATATAGTCGTTGGTGATGTTACTGTCGTGTCGTAATAGTTCATGTAGTCGTTGGTGATGTTACTGCCGTGTCGTAATAGTTCATGTAGTCGTTGGTGATGTAACTGCCGTGTCGTAATAGTTATTGTAGTCTTTGGTGATGTTACTGTCGTGTCGTAATTGTTATTGTAGTCTTTGGTAATGTCACTGTCCTGTCGTAATAGTTCATGTAGTCGTTGGTGATGTTACTGTCGTGTCGTAATAATTCATATAGTCGTTGGTGATATCACTGTCGTGTCGTAATAGTTCATGTAGTCGTTGGTGATGTCACTGTCGTGTCGTAATAGTTCATGTAGTCTCTGGTGATGTCATTGTCTTGTCGTAATAGTTCATGTAGTCGTTGGTGATGTTACTGTCGTGTCGTAATAATTCATGTAGTCGTTGGTGATATAACTGTCTTGTCGTAATAGTTCATGTAGTCGGTGGTGATGTCATTGTCGCGTTGTAATAGTTCATATAGTTGTTGGTGATATTACTGTCGTGTAGTAATAGCTTATATAGTCCTTGTTGATGTCATTGTCGTGTCGCAATAGTTCATATTATAGCCGTGTTTGATGTTACTGTCGTGTCGTAATAGTTCATTTTATAATAGTAATAGTTCATAAGTCGTTTTTGATGTTACTGTCTTGTCTTAGTAGTTCATACAATCGTTGGTGATATTACTGTCGTGTCGTAATAGTTCCTTGTATTTGTTGATCGTACTGTCGTGTCGTCACAGTTCGTATAGTCGTTGGTGATGTTACTGTCGTGTCGTAATAATTCATATGGTTGTAGGTGATGGCGGTAATGAATTCTACTAATGATAGTGCTAATTACTTGTAGGCGACTGTTTTTTTTTTTTTTTTTTTTTGCCGTGAATACGATTGTTATTGCGTGACCGTAATGGCTGTGTTTATTGCGCGACCGTAATGGCTGTGGTTATTGCGCGACCGTAATGGCTGTGGTTATTGCGCGACCGTAATGGCTGTGGTTATTGCGCGACCGTAATGGCTGTGGTTATTGGAGACTAAGAAGGTGGTCGTCGTCATTGCGAGATAATACACCAAACACTGAGCTTATAGTGATAATGAAGAAAGAACTGATGGTGGATGTTGTATGATGACTGAGGTTGTAGTGATGATGATGATGATGACGGTGATGTTGATAGTGATGATGGTGATGTCAAAGAATAAGATTATGGCTATATGTGTATGATGGCTGCGGTTGTATCTATGATGACGAATATGATAAAAACGGTCTTTTTGTTTACAATTTGCTTCCAGCTTTATTATGTAGATTGTGCATCCAAGCAAAGTGTGCATGTCTTTTTTTGTTTAGATGCAAATACCAGGGAGTTTCCCCGCCCGTCACTAGACATGACGACGACTTCGACCCAGGCGCAAAGTATCACATTCCGGCAGATGTCCCATACATCAGGTGAGAGCTACTAGCAGGTCACACCTGTCAACACACCACACGTATTGACAGCCATTCGTGTCTACGTGTTTGAAAGGGCTCATGATGCCTTGGTAATAAACTGTTGGACCACATTTAGAAACCTTCATAGAAACATGGAATACATGTCGGTGAAATGACGTAATAATCAGCTAGCCTCTTTTTCCATAGCTACAATCTGTTAAAATTGGGTTTTCAAGATATTCAATGGTTACTAAGATTTTGATATAACTGTCTTCTCTTCTTGTAACTTAAAGAACGTAGACTAACGCGAGGACATGCTTTAGTGTTAGCAAAGGAACAGAGTATGCTGGCTATAGGAGAGTATTCATTATCATAGAGGACGATAAATCATTAGAACGAATGATGTGCCTACTGTGTACATGCTAGCGATGTTAATCAAAGTATGTTTGAAAACATAATTAACTAATTTATCACTATCGCCCGACTTTCAAACTACCATTGGTTTCTTTATCATCATGCCATTTGGAGGTTGGTCTAACCTTCTCACTGTGTGATTACGTTTATCTTCAGATACTTCATCAGTTACATCATCCAGTTTCAATTCCACCGAGCGCTGTGCAAGGAAGCCGGCTTCAAGGGCCCGCTACATAGATGTGACATCGGAGGTTCCACTGACGCAGGCACCAAACTCAGGTAGGCTCATACCACCGCAATAAGGGACTGATTCTAATGTGGCATGATATTCTATGTCAGTGCTCCAGAACTTATGCAATGAAAGTAGTCACTCATAAATCCGATTTATGGTATGTCCTGCTGGTCGGATCGGAAATAACGTAAACAAAAGCACACACACACACGCACGCACGCACGCACGCACGCACGCACGCACGCACGCACGCACGCACGCACGCACGCACGCACGCACGCACGCACACACACACACACACACACACACACATATTTAATATGGTTAATCATACCGGTTACAAGTCAACTGCTGATTACGCCTTTAGAAACATGCTGTCGATGGGCAGCTCTAAGCCGTGGCCGGAAGCCATGGAGCTGCTCACAGGTCAGAGAGCCATGGATGCAGGCGCCCTGATGGAGTATTTCCAGCCGCTCACCGATTGGTTGAAGGAACAGAACAAGGGTCATCCCGTCGGGTGGCAGGACGCTTGCCCTGATGGAACAGTCGTTCGTGGCGGTGCCGCTAGGGGAGACACTGTAGCTCTCGTGTTAATGCTTCTAACTGTGTTCTCAATGTTGTTGTGGGAAATGTGACACGTTTGATATGACGCCACTTAATTTTATTTCGGATTCGAATGCTTAAACAGGGCCTGGTGTGTTGCATGATACAGTCCATTTCGTTTGAATGAATTGCATTTACAATGTCGGGCCGACATGTTGATTCGTCCACAGGGTGACAATGACTAATTGTCCAATGAGTAAGTGCTATGATTCTTTTGAGGCTGTCGTAATCTCGTTGTCTTAAAAAGTTTTAAAAATTATTTTTCCTGTAAAATGACATGAATAATATTGAAATGCTTGTGACCACATCACATAATCAATTAAGGTTTGGCTGTAAAAATTGTATATCTGTGTTAACTTTAGCAGTATGTACATTTTTTTTTGGCTCCAAGTTCAGCTGCTGAATTGTTCTAGACGTAGCATTTGAACATGTGCTTTTCATTTCTCTAACTCCTTTTTGGTAACACTAAACGCAATTTGCCTTCTTGTGTAGTGAATCTACATGTTGTCATGTTAGTACAATTACAGCGAGGTAATAATCTAATTATGTTGATACGATAACCCAAATGTTGCAGTTTAGTAGACTAGACGTCTGACAAATTAGATAGAGATCACGACGTTCTGTTCATCACACGAGTATATTGCGTGTTGTCTAAATATGACATTTTAAAATTAAAATAGATGGAGTGCTGATAGGTAGCATACTTTGTAAATCTGATAAATTAGAAATGCAGTTCACACTTCTGAATAATGTTGATATTAGGTTGACTTAGCTATATATCAACTGGGTTGTGGAGGGATGCAATTACAACTCCAATTATATGAACTAGGTTTTTCTATTTCTTTCTCATAATGTTTGATTCGTTGCAAGAATAATGTTGAGTAAGGAAGCAAAGTATACGAAATAGAAATGTTTCTTCCTAACCCATGCCATGCATAGCGATTTCCCCTTGCTTGACAAATTCATGGTTAAACCCTCCGTTCTAACACATTCCCACTAATTAACTAATGACCTCCCTTGTAGCATTTCGAAGTTTTTCACTATCCTGTTTCCTTATGTTTGGACTAGGATACACTAATAAAAGATAATAGGCAAGCAAGCACACTTATGTGCAGCTACCATTGTGAGCGTGCTGTCCTGATCTACAGAGCGGTTTGAAAATAAAGGCGGGGAACAATGTCAAGACCGCAAAGTTGCATTTAAAATAATGCAACGTCTTTGTGATCAACTAACTACATTGAACATTCCAAATATCATATGCAACCATACCGCAACCAAACCACAGCTAAGCCACAACCAATCCACCAGCAGGGAGAACTCACAACCACTCATCTCACCATTGCAAATTAAAATATTAAATAACCACACTTTTCGTACATTGAAACCACATATTTCAACTACGCGATGTTATCCTGATCAGAAAAAGAAACGTCATGAAATGCTAATCACTCTCCACTCTATGCACCGGTCACAGAAAATCCACGAAGGCAACAACTCAAGGATTTAATAAATGGCACTTTAATGTAGATTCATAATAAAAATAAGCAACTAGAGCTTTGAACACTTTGTGGTGAAAACATCATCTTCTTCGTCAGTATCGTTCGTAAACATTTATAAACGTGTCTAACTACGGGCAGTGAACAGCTGACACAGACAAGTCAGCATTGAGCTACAACAAAAACGGCTAACAACTCGCGCATATGGCATGAAAGAGGTAGTGTAGTTGGTGTCTTTCTTGCAACGCCGTGGACACGAGGGAGAAGCCCCAATGCTCGCCAAGATCTCCGCGGATGTTGTCGTCGACTCAACGAATGGGTGTCCTTGAAACACATGAGCAGAAACATACTACGTGCACTATTGCACTGATTCGTCATAAGAACGGTACTTTTAACATGCTTCCTTTTCCCAGAACGCTCCAAATACTTCTCAATCTATACACAAACATCATGTACTAGAATGCATTTCTCAAATCTGTCGACTTCACCGATATACGTTTGTTCCCGTTCGACCGTCATATTGACTGGACACGGTAAGAATCAGATTGGTGGACAATCGCAGTGTTGAGACGTTACCCTGCCAACCCCAAATCACTAATGTAATACAGTAGAAACATATGGCTTCGTACATGCACTGTATCGCCGCTAATCCCCCTGGTCATCTTCCGCGGAGAACAATGACTCAGTCAACAGCAGGAGGCCTCTCCCTGTCCGGAGGCAAACATCTTCTCGTCATTAGATTCCCGCGCTACTCGCCAACTCCCCTTTGTGATAACAGCTTAACAATCCTAGCTTTCAGGGGCGTCTGCAGGAATTTTTCCAGGGAATGGCAAGATATATGTGTGTGTGTGTGTGTGTGTGTGCGTGCGTGCGTGCGTGCGTGCGTGCGTGTGCGTGTGCGTGTGCTTGTGCGTGTGCGTGTGCGTGTGTGTGTATGTGTGTATGTGTGTGTGTGTGTAGATCCAGGGTATCCCCTTGTCTCCCCCCCTGCGGACGCCCATGCTAGCTTTACAAGACGACTCTTTCATAAAGCATGCAATCTCTACACCCCAAACACATTTCGTTGCGATGTTCCCTAAATACTGATGTTACCGTAACTATCATTTCACTTTCGATTAGATGATGCCTTAAGAAATCAAATATGATTGTTTTGACCAACACACCAATGTCTTTCAGCAGTTCGTAAAATCACACTTTTACTGTCGAGTACAACGGGCGTCGTTGACAGTGGCCCACTGTCCTTTCTTTGGTTTCTATAACTAACGCTCCCCCTTTCATCCGTAATGCGTGAACTGAAACGTCATCTCTATATGAACTCGTCAAACGTCACTGACACTGATGTCAGCGACTTTGACATAACTACGAGAAGCATACGGGCCCTATTTCGAGACCGAATGCCTGTTCTTTTGCGCCAATATCTATCATCGCGATATCAACGACGGGCAATCGCTGGGTCTTGTCCGTCTTGAACTCGAACACTGTGCGAGCCCAAGTGTCCTGACTCAACTGTAAGTAAACAAATGACACAGAATAAAGTAACCAAAGAAGCAACACACATTGTCTCATAAAAAATCTATAACTAATTGAAGATGAAAACAATATAAGGAACAACATAATTTTGGTTCGCCACCAACTTTCTAAAAATAAAGATAGCGAGTGCCTGGCCTGGTACGGTGTATTATTCTTGTGTGTTAACAATTAACATTACATAACATTTAACATAAATCACTACCATAGTTTGTTTCACACAAGGACGCTACATTCAGACAAAATTGAATCTGAGATATTTAGGGCCTAAGCCCTATATTGTGTAACAATAATGCTAACATGTTCATGTTCTGACGCGCTGCCTCGTGGACAATGGCAATTTGCCTCGCTGTCTGCAATGTCAGCGTTTCCTCGCGAAATAGTTTTTCTCGCAGGCTGTCATCGTGACATCCATACACCAGTTGATCGCGCAAATTGTTCTCCTTTTCGTTGCCGAAATTGCACGTCTTCGCCAAATTGCACAATCGCGTTATGTACGACGCACTCGTTTCGTCGAACAACTGCTGGCACGAGCGGAATTTGTACTGATCAATCAATTCGTTCGTTCTCGGGGCGAAGTAGTTGTCAAAGCACTCGAGAACTACTTTCACCGTCGGTACGTGTTCGCCTTCGATATCATAATCGAACGAATTGAATATCGTCAGTAAGTCTGCACCTCCAAGCGTAATCACCAACGCAATCTTCTCAGCTTCACTCTTAGCTGTAGCTCCTGTAGCCAGCAAATACATATTAAACTGCTGCTTGAAAGTTTGCCAACTTTCCTTCGCGTTCGACCCAGCCAGGCAGAGTTTAGGCGCCATTAGCCCAGTGAATTCTGCCATGCTTACGCGTCTTCTTCGACTTCGGCTGTTTAATTCACAGTTCAACGTCAAGTTCCAGTAACTGTTTCACTCACAGTACATCTGGGAAACACCTATTTTCCACGCATCGATGAGTTAGTACCATCCCATCCGTCTCGTCGCCAATTATCTGTTGTATATTCACATACACTACACATATAACATACACGTGGTTCTTAGAGGTGGCACATAACTGATCTTTATTTGCAAACGCATGTATTACTACTCACGTAGTTCGCCACTGAACATGTATCACTACACATGTAGTCCACGACATAGACATGCATATTTAACAGGAACAACTAGACGGACGCCTCACCTTGCACTCGTCCAGCGACACGGAGTAGCGCGCCTTCACCGGTCTTCGGGCGACCAGCTCCAAGTCGTTAGACGACATAAATCGGACCGCTTTACGATAGTTGCGCTCCGCCTTGTCGTAATACGCGACCGAATTACGACAGTGGTATGTGACATTCTGGTATGCGGTGCTGCTGAGGAGCTGAAGGAACGTCAGTTGTACTTTGTCGGCCTTGTATGTGAACTGTGGGAGAAGAGGAGAATGGCATATTATACATAATCCAACGAGAAAAGGGAAATGTCGTGAGGCATAAATTAGACTGATACACTTAACACAGTCACATAGTGATGCAATGTATACATAGATAATGGGCTGTGTCCGCATGCGTGCGTGCGTGCGTGTGCGTGCGTGCGTGTGTGTGTGTGTGTGTGTGTGTGTGTGTGTGTGTGTGCGTGCGTGCGTGCGTGCGTGCGTATTTGTGCGTGTGCGTGCGTGTGCTTGTGTGTAAGTACGTATATACGTACGTATTTGCCTACATACATATACACGTTTGCATAAAACTGCATAACATCACCATACACTGTGTATGCGTTGTGTTATTTGTATGTTATTCGACAGCAAATAACATCATTGATTTAAGGTTTTTTTGCAACGAATGATTAGGTGTTGCTACGAGAGATCAGTAGTTTAATGGCGAAAGATACTCACGGGGAAACCGTGTTCCAGCTCCTCTCCGAACCATTTGTGTTCTGTAGCGGGCTCGTCTGACCAACGACCCTTGAAGACCTACAGAAACAAACCAAACAATAATGATCAATACGTTAAAACCGAAGTGATATCACTTCCAAACAATCGTCCACATAATGGTGAATAATAACAATAAATCCCTTCCTAACCTTATTCCTGTTTTACACACTACACACTACAGTGAATCGAAAATGAATTCAAATTATAGACATCTGTATATCAGAGCCTATTCACTTCAAATCAAAACACTGGACACGTCGTTAAGGTTATCTAAATTGTACATGTACATGTTTTTTCATTTATGTTAACAATTTGCGCATGAAACTACAAAACGCAGTCTTATTAAATTGAAACGAATACGTCAATATAAAACAGACTGACTACTAACCTCGTTGGGTTTAGCCATCACACAGGTTTCGTGAGCTTTGATATCACAGTAAACTTCAATGGAATCTACCGAGTTGCCTTGGTTTGGATCGATCCAGTACATTCCTGTAACGACAACACACGTTCAATGTGAGCGCAGAGATTATTATTTTATATTTCACTTCAGATAATTTTAACAAGTTTTCCCTACTCAAAAATATAGCTTCAGCTGTTCAAGACGCATGCTGTAATAATCGTCACATTAAAAAAGACCAGTAATTAGACATATCTTGTTCAATGTGACGATTATCATGGTATGCGTCTTGAACGTTGGTCTTACTGGACTGCCGCATGATACAATATTGAACACTTTAATGGAACGGTGCCTACACACATACATGTATACATGTACTATATATGTATATGTATATGTATATGTATATGTATATGTATATATATATATATATATATATATATATATATATATATATATATATATATATATATATATATATATATATATATATATATATATATATATATACATATACATATATTACTAATTACCCACAATTACATCAACTCGTAACTGGACTATCATTAACAGTTATTATCACTTGCTTGCCTCTTGTCCATCTTACCGTGTTTATCTATATATGTCTATATATGGATAGTTTCATTAGAGTAAGCTTGCTGACCGTTTTCAAATTCTGGATGAGCGAGCGCGAGATCCTTGCACGTCCTGGCCGGCATATCCTTCGTTCCCGTCGGGTTCTTTATTGACTGAATTGCAGCCTCAATCTCCATCAGAGAGGCCCACACTCCCTCCTCACGCTACGGACCAAACACAGAACACAATGAACACACACATATGTCGTCTTGCTTGTGCGTTACTGCGAAGTATATGTTGCTATTTGTGTTGTTATTGTCAATGAACAAACTGTGTAATGTATTCCTGTGTAGTCGTAGATCGGTTGTCTGTATGTAGCATCAATAGATGCGTCTTATTTGATCGGGTCAGTTATTTATCGATCGGTACAAAATAAAGCGGGTTATCTGCATGAAGATGATGAACGCGTTCAAAGATTGGGTATGCCCCATTACTGAACAGCAAGCGTCGAAACGTTGAACACATACGAAAGCAGTAATATATGCTCAACATTTGGCATGCTCTTCCTGGAAACCGTAAACATGTTGAACTTAGCAAATTGCATTTGGGGAGTTAAGCATTATAAATACGAGGATCCGTGCATTATGTATATTAATTAGGTGCCACTTAATGTGATAGATGATAATGGTACAAAACGTCTTACCTTGTCATTACCATGCTTGGCTTTCGGGTCGTCGCCCTGTAAAAGCAGCAATAAGTATAATGTATAATCACACCTGCGACATATCTTCTACTGTACAGTGAATACAAAACAGTTTAATATGGCAACAGTAACAGTAAAGGTAAAACAGAAAGTAACACATAAACAAGCATAACGTAGTATAACCGGAACACGTAAGTTGACGGCAGTAAGTCCTGACCACGACCAGCACGAACAAAACGACAAAAACAACATCAAATAAACAACGGCGGCGAAATCCACTGCATCAGAAACGACAACAACTCAAACAACAACATATGGAATTCAGGTTGTTCAACAAAACAATGTTGTCTTGTTCACTGACGTCACAATGGGACAATGAAAGTTTAATGTTTTATTACAAAATGGAATTTAATCGTGGATGTTCCTGTTATTTTTAATTATGGCAACATATATTTGGTTCTCATGTGTTCTTCATCAATGCTGCCAACCCAATATAATTTCAAAGAGATTAATATTAATCTCGAACCTAATCGTTCGGTTCTTGTTCGTATTCGTCTTGAACGCACATATGCAACTGCTGCATATATACTAGATCCTAATTTTAAGCCGTCGACTCGGTTCACACTCACCATCATTGGATCAGGTCCCTTAGGCTGAGTGAAGTAGCCGCCCCAATCTGGTCTCCACGCAGGAGCTGCTCCCATGCTCTACACGAACACACGGGCATCGTTAGAGCGACACATCCACACACAGAGCAAGTGGATCACGTATATCAACATACACGCGCACTCGTACTGGTAGATCGCGATTACTTAAAATAATCCACGTTGACATGAGAACATGGCAAACACCTGGTACAATACTAGTGGTTGGACAATGACGATAAAGTGCATACCGTAACGTAGATATTGTACACATTTTATATCACATATAACTATACAAAATAATATTAAAGAACTACCATCTTGTTTGATTTAATTCATAATCATTGACAACCATGTAAACGATATGAATTAGATAACAACATAATATTACATGGGTTAATCATGTTGGCATAATCATGGAATAAGTATTTTCAGACAACCAAAAAACGTTAATCAAATGTTAACCACAACGAATGTTGGTGTTCTTCACTGGAGCGTGAGTAAGACACTATATTGGTTATCAAAACGTAGGCTGCTAGCAAACAAACATTCCTGACTTACCCCAGGGCCAGGAGGACCTGGAGGTCCGGGTGGACCTGGCGAACCCTGAAATACAAGCACAATATTAGCAACATCGAAATGTCGGAAATGTTCATATACTCTGCAACTGGGCATAATACGAAGAAGGCTGTTAAGAATATGCTTGCAGAACATTGTATGCACTATATACATTCATAAATTTGAATGAACTAGTCTGGCAAAACACAAAACTGTAAAAAAGTACCTGCGTAGTTGAAATCGTAAAAATAATAATTATTTTTAAAAATGCAATATTTGTCCATGGCAAGATATTTTATTTATTACAGTAATAATATAGTCAGAAATTAGTTAAATGACTTCGTTTTCTTTCTCGAATAGGTTCGCTGCATTCACTTACCGAGCGACCGTCGTCTCCAGATGGACCGCGGATTCCCTAGAACACAAAACCATACGTTAATGTTCAGTATTTTACAATTCCATCGTTTGTCTCCATATAAATCCACACCTCTGGGTCTTTGTCTGACTGTTTGTGTAGTAGATCTGTCTGTCTGTACCTCTCTTTCCTGTCTCTATCTTCCCATGTGCGCACGCACGTGCGCACGCACACACACGCACGCACGCACGCACAAACACACACAAACGCACGCACGCACGCACGCACGCACGCACGCAAACACACGCACGCACGCACACACACACACACACACACACACACACACACACACACACACACACACACACACAAACACATTTCTGCACTTCATCCGTCAACAAATCTCCGAAGCTACTAATGTACGCATGTTCATTAGGTGGAGCAGGCGCTAAGTGATACTGACCGCTCTCCCTGAGGGTCCAGGCTCGCCGTCCTTCCCTGGTGGCCCCTGGGTTCCTCTTCCTCCAGCCTCTCCCTACGAGAGCACAGAAATTGAATACAAACATCTCAGTCAACGAAATTAACACTAAGCAATCGACAGCCGGCTAATAAGGTGCAGCCGATATATAGATTGATAATGAGTAATTGGTGTTTGTGCTGATAGTACATGTTGTTTAGTGTTTGTGCTGATAGTGCATGTTGTTTAGTGTTTGTGCTGATAGTGCATGTTGTTTAGTGTTTGTGCTGATAGTACATGTTGTTTAGTGTTTGTGCTGATAGTGCATGTTGTTTAGTGTTTGTGCTGATAGTGCATGTTGTTTAGTGTTTGTGCTTATAGTGCATGTTGTTTAGTGTTTGTGCTGATAGTGCATGTTGTTTAGTATTTGTGCTGATAGTGCATGTTGTTTAGTGTTTGTGCTGATAGTGCATGTTGTTTAGTGTTTGTGCTGATAGTGCATGTTGTTTAGTGTTTGTGCTGATAGTACATGTTGTTTAGTGTTTGTGCTGATAGTGCATGTTGTTTAGTGTTTGTGCTGATAGTGCATGTTGTTTAGTGTTTGTGCTTATAGTGCATGTTGTTTAGTGTTTGTGCTGATAGTGCATGTTGTTTAGTATTTGTGCTGATAGTGCATGTTGTTTAGTGTTTGTGCTGATAGTGCATGTTGTTTAGTGTTTGTGCTGATAGTGCATGTTGTTTAGTATTTTTTTTCTCAGCACCACTTCTTAAATCATTGCATTGGCTCCCTGTCTGATATCGCATTATTTTTAAGATCTGTACAATAACGTATCAAGCACTCATCCAAGCAACCAGCATATTTACATTCACTGCTCATTCCTGCAAGACAGCCAAGACTGCTTCGATCATCTAATTCTAATTTACTTTTCGTTCCCAGTGTTAAGACAAATGTCGGAACTAGAGCTTTTTCAGTTGCTGCACCGTATGTTCGCACTATAACAACATTTCGCCGTAAACTGAAAACCCACGTGGTTAAATTTGTTTTTCCTCCATAGCTCCCCAGTGTACCAATCCAACTGTTTACAACTGGGACTACTTATCGATTATGAACTGTTTAACCGCATTTGTTTTGGTGCACTGCCGAGCTTGGGTCTAACAAGGATTTTAGCGCAATAAAAATATTTTATATATTATTAGTATCATGCAGGTTCAGTGTGTTTAACTTATGAACACGTACGTCTTACACCAACTTAAAACTAGGTTATATATTCCAAAAACGAACCCGTGGCACTGACAAAGTTGCTATATAAACGAATCATAGACTGTGAAGCAATGGTGTTAACTTACCCTCGCTCCTCGGGATCCTGGGGCTCCAGGGACGCCGGGCTCTCCCGACGTGCCCTGTAACACAAACACGTTCACAATGACGCAGTGTTGATTCGTTCACAATGACGCAGTGTTGATTCGTTCACAATGACGCAGTGTTGATTCGTCGAACTATGACTAATTTGTCATTAATGGCTAATATCGGCTAATATATATTAAATTGAATATTTAAAGCATCGTATTATGGCGCTAACCAACACTACATACAAGTATATTTGAAGTGATGATAACAACTGTATTGATTGCGCTACTCTTTGTTATGCAGAAAACAAACATTCTTTTCCCCTACACAACAACTGTCCCTAAGAATAACATTTGATTAATTATAAGAATGTATGAAGTACTCACGGGCGTGCCCTGAATACCTTGCAGACCAGGCAGGCCTGTCCACCCTTTGTCCCCCTGGAAACAACAAGTTTGTGTAATGACACCATCACCACAAACACCTATGGTACTAAGCTACCAGTTCTCCTATACGATTACGAGAACGCATTCACATAATATCACTTCGTTGAACACATTATGTTGTACACGATGTATCACTTCGATGAACACATTATGTTGTACACGATGTATCACTTCGATGAACACATTATGTTGTACACGATGCTCTAGAATGTTCGCTGTTGTTTACATGTTTTATAATGAATACTAAATGTGCCAAAGTCGTGGACTTTAGAAGTAAAGTATTACAATCTATGCTTTATTAGACAAAAGCAACATTCAATAGGTATTACCTTTCCTCCCGCTCTTCCGGAGTCTCCTTTCATTCCCATAATACCGGCAGGACCCTGAAACAAAACATAATATGTTGACATGTTTATACCGATTTGAATAATGTGTACGTTAGTATTTATGTTAGAAATGGTTGTGTTCTTTCATTACAGTTAGTATTTATGTTAGACATGGTTGTGTTCTTTTATTGCAGGTAACGGTGTCATTTATCTCAGAATGGTTTATGTCATATGTGATTTCTGTCATTGCTATGCAGAATGATACTTTTGAAATATGAATTTATAGTCTGCAAGTACTACATATTTCTTCCTATTTCATTGCAAAATATAAATTAATGTTTCTTCAATGCTACCTCAGTGCAGTTATCATATACACTATGTTTCCGAGAACGGCCTTTTCAAGATTCAAGAACTTCATTTTCCGTTTAAAAATGTATTAAAAACGGAAATGTTTCTTTAAGGATATATTGCACTGCCAGTAATAAAATTGGTAAAAACACACATCACACGCACGCACGCACGCACACACGCACGCACGCACGCACACACACACACACACACACCTAAAACATTACTAAAAACATTTAAAAACATTAAATAAAACATAAATATATAAAACAAACTACTTCCACTTAAACAGTTAACTTAAAACCACCATTTAAGAAACAGATAGCAGAAGGAATAAAATATGCATTATAAAGGTTGTTTTGCTAGTAGTACTTTTAAGCGCCTTCCTGACGAGAAAACCAAGAAAGGCTGGGTTGAATTGTGTTGTGGCTAAACGCTATCTATTGAATACGGCAGTTGACTGTTATGTTAGTCCGTGTACACGCTTAGTTTCCAAGATTACATACATTGTTTATCGGGATGGCTGATGTAGTGAAGTTACCCAAAATTAGCACCACGAAGATTGTTCACAATTATTTGTATATGTATAAAGATGTGTAGAAAGTTGTGGCAAGGCTATAAGATAAATGTTCACGCATGCGCTGAGCATGGCATATAAGTTCATTATTATTATTAATAATGCCATTTTTTTATTTGTGATATGTATGTGATATGCTACGTAGAGTTAACGTGTAGATGAGAAAGTCTGATGACTTTTAGGAAATGTTAACTTCGCCTGCAGAAGGGACGACACATCTCTAGGCGGCTGTTCCCAGCTAACAGACAAACCTGCTGTCCTGGCGCTCCCATTGGTCCGGGTACACCCTGGCCTCCCACCTCTCCCTGCAAGAGGATGCGTACAGATGCGTTACCATGGCTACACACCAAACGTCACCGCCCGACTCAAGTACCAGTATATAATACACAAACGTAACCTCGCAATTTCATTTCTTTTAAAATTAGAAATATTTCATATGTGGGAGGTATGAATAAACATAGCATTTCCCAATAACTCTTCCAACAATGAGGAAAACCGAACATATAAATGAGCAATAAACGTTTCCACAATACAGCAACACCTCAGCTTAATTCACACAGTGAATAATAATAATAATAATAATAATTTTTATTATTATTATTAATAAATTATTATTATTGACACATATAGAGAACATTCAATTTAATAAACGACTTTAATTAACAATAATGTTTCAAAATGTCGACATTAAACGACATTTAAACGCCGCTTATTTCTTCCGCGGTTTTCTATTAGAGGAGTTATTATTGTTAATACGTGACTTAACTAGCAATTTAATCTTAACTAATTGGCGCAGTCCTTAGACATGCTAGTATGTTACGCGTCTCTCAACCTACCCTTTCTCCTCTGTCTCCTCCTGGACCAGCGGTCCCTGGCAATCCACGATTACCCTGAAATCAAGTGGCCATACATTTGGTCAGCAAACCACAAGAAAATGATACCGTCTGCAGTGCAACACGAAGCGAGTTATCCGTCCTCATGGGCGCCTTGTTTGTTGCATAATGTCTAAGTAGATTGCATGATGTTGACGTTGATTTCTTGCCATGACACCTAGAATTGGATCACTTTTATATGAGTGAAAGGAATGTCTGTAATCGAGGTGTCACACGCGAAAGGTTCGCCAACACTGTGCATTATTTAATGTCGGATGGCATATCATTATTTAATGTCGATGGCATATCATTATTGGGGACACAGAGTTACGGTTTTGTACTCATTCTACTACAACAGATTATGATAACTGTATAGTTCATTTCACCGAATTATTCTGAATAAAAACAATATATCAGAAGTATGCTGTGTGTAGCATTCTGCCAACGTCATATTAACGATTATAACAATAAAATAATAAATATAATATATCGATAGGTAATATACAGGGTCTACATTCACACACAGATGCACTGTGACATTAAGGACGTTAAACAGGAGAAAAAGATCGACGAGTGGCCTCACCATGAGACCGGCGAGACCCTGTGGCCCAGCTCTGCCGGGAACACCGGGGGAACCTCTCTCCCCGGGACGTCCTGCCAACCCTGGAAGTCCGTCTTTACCTGATGCACCCTGAGTCGAAGAAAACATTTTGTTCAGTGCGTAGAGTATGCAGTCCGGAAGGATTATATTTTGTGCGCAAGAATTAAATACCTGCCTCTAAATGAACCCTTATGTGCGACATGCATCGTTAGAACCGCGGACGTGTGTCCTAGGCATCTGCCTTATCGGAGAAAAACAAGCTGTTACTGCTACCACCACTACTACCATTCCCACTACACCTATCACCACCACTACCATTCCCACTACACCTACCACCACCACTACCATTCCCACTACACCTACCACCACCACTACCATTCCCACTACACCTACAACCACCACTACCATTCCCACTACACCTACCACCATCACTACTATTCCCACTACACATACCACCACCACTACCATTCCCACTACATCTACCACCACCATTACCATTCCCACTACACCTACCACCACCACTACCATTCCCACTACATCTACCACCACCACTACCATTCCCACTACACTTAATACAACCACTACCATTCCCACTACACCTAATACCACCACTACCATTCCCACTACATCTACCTCCACCACTACCATTCCCACTACACCTACTACCACCACTACCATTCCCACTACATCTACCACCACCACTACCATTCGCACTACACCTAATACCACCACTACCATTCCCACTACATCTACCTCCACCACTACCATTCCCACTACACCTACCACCACCACCACCATTCCCACTACACCAGTACAAGTGTATATCCATTGTATTTTTTACAATATTTTAAAAGGATAGCTACACAATCAAAACCATGTGCGGTAAAATGGTTGTGCCTACATCTAGTAGTTAATAATACTGATATAGACGTCCACTGAAATCCTTCAAAGTGTTGCGAGGTCTTCAAACGTACCTCATTTCCAGGCGCCCCGGATGGTCCGTTTGGTCCGGCCGGACCTTGTGGGCCTGGGTTTCCTCGTTCTCCTCTGTCTCCACTGGGCCCGGGCGGACCTCCATCTCCCTACGCAGTTAACGAATCAATACAAAAAGGAACGTTGACGTGCTAAAGTTTAAACAATATAACACAAACTAGTTACAATTTGGCGACTTGACAATCCAAGGATGACGTCACACTAATGACTTAGACGGAGTGACGCCGATACGAATAAATGCACAAATATACACATACATATTGTGGCGCTGTGTTTGTACACTGCATGATAAGATTAATTATCAAACAACTGCAATGTATTAATTGACATATGAGTGACGTCATATGCATATCGATGCAGCTTTGCTTCACCCACGAAAATATTAGAACTCTGGTACTAGATAACTACGCCACAACGTCCATGAGATGATCACAAGATAACAATACCTTCATGCCCTGTCCTCCCATTGGGCCTGTTTCGCCTCGCAGTCCAACCATTCCAGGCATGCCTCTCTCTCCCTGTTGTCCGGACGCTCCTGGCGGACCGGCTGCTCCCTACAATGCGCAACAACAACAACTATCAACAACTACCACCGTCAGAGCAACAACACAAGCTATCGTTAATAGAGGTGCCAAGTTGTTGAACTACGAGGAAAGAGATTCCACTGCTAGAGATATAACAATGGAAGGAATGCAGCGCACGCAGTGCTGACATCGTTATTTTGTTTTTATAAATATATAAATAAATATATGAAAAGTGAAAGTCTCGATGATATAATTTTATGGATTATGTAACTACTTGTTACAGGAAAGCACAAGAAGGACATCTTCTTAAAGCGGGAGATTCTGGCATATCTGCTGCATTCATTAAATGTCATCAACATAAAATACATTATCCACCATGAAATAGATAACCGTCGTAGTGATGTCAATATGTGTGACACATGCAGTGTGTCGATGGCCAGTAGCCTTACACAGCCTCCCGTGGACGCCTTACCGTGTTTCCGTCTTCCCCGCGTTCTCCCTTCAAGCCATCCCTGCCCTGTCCTCCGTCCGCTCCTCGGTCTCCCGTCTTGCCGACCAGACCAGGCATTCCCCTCACTCCCTGGAAGAGACGCAGTAGTTAGAATTTAATCATGAAAATACATAAGAGGCAACTTATAGTTTTCCAAATCGCCCACCCACAAATGAACACACGTTTTCCTCCAGTATTAAACACGCACGCACGCACGCACGCACGCACGCACGCACGCACACACGAACGCATGAAAACAAAGTTATGGAAAATGTTTGGATGTAGTACACATACAATCCTTACTCTATGAGTAGTGGGTACACCTTTCACATTTTTGTAAACGATGATGGCTGGAACCAGTGTGTGTGTGTGTGTGTATATATATATATATATATATATATATATATATATATATATATATATATATATATATATATATATATATATATATATATATATATATATATATATATAATTATAGTTATATATATATATGTATATGTATATATATATAGACACACACACTCGTACGAAATGACATACGGGCAAACAGCTGGGTTTGTTTTTAAATTGTCTTATTCAGTAAATAGGTACATATACAACTAATACGAGCAGAGCAGGATTTCATGCGGGCCGTATGGAAGGCTTATAAACACACTGGCTGCAA